>WEIT01024599.1:323093-348249 GCA_013389985.1 Dryoscopus gambensis
CGGCAATTAGTGCATATAGATACCTCCGAGGCGGGTGCCAAGAGGCTGGTGTCAGGGTCTTTGCAGTAACAGGCTGAGGAGCACTTGCTGTAAACTAAAACACAAAAATTCCACCTCCACACGAGAAATAACTTTACGTCGAGGATGGCAGAGCACTGGAGCAGGCTGCCCGGGGAAGGTGTGGGCTCTTTCTCGCTCTGTAGACTTTCAGAACCCTCCTGGACGCGTTCCTGTGCCACCTGCTCCAGGTGACACGGCCCTGGCAGGGGGGTTGCACTGAGTGATCTCCAGAGGTCCTTTCCAACCCAAACAGTTCTGTGATTCTGAAGTCCTGAGCCCGGTTACCGTGTCTGTCGGAGAAAAGGGAAGAGGAGGGCTCTTGCTGGTGTTGGGTGCTTTGAAATAAAGCTTTTCAGCTCTAAATCATGGGCATTAAATGCCATGTTATTATACCACCAGGCAGTGCTTAGGTTAAAAACGCCTTGCTGTATTTCCTTAAAACAATTTATACTGAAAGAGTTCTTGAAAGTCTAGAGTTCATTATGACCTTTTTAGACAGAAGTAATGCATGAAGTGCAGTGTTAAGCGTTCAGTAAAGGAAATTAGTGGTGGAACTTTCAGGAAACTTTCAGGAAGGTGGTATTTTTTTCAGGAAACTAGTGGTGACCTCAGCTACCTTAGTGTATGTAGACACTTGCTACCTAAGGGAAAATATGTCAGTAAGACAGAGATAAGTTGCAATAAAGAAGAATGTAAGAAATATGCACCACCAATTTCTAATGGATTTTGTATTTTATTGCAATCTGCATCTGAAATTATAGAGGAAGATTTTCCTTAAATAACTCACAAAAGGCATGAAATAATCAGTAAAAAAAAGTAATTTTTTTTCACTTAAATAGGTCAAAATGTTGATAAAATGTTGATTTATTAATTTCAAGAGGGTACAATGACTTTTCAATTTGTGTTAATTGTCTTGCCTAATATGAAGTCTGACTTACTAAATTCTTTGCCTACTATTGAAGCAAATTAAGAATTCCATCATGAACAACGGGTAAGGAATGTTTGCTTTCATGGGTCAGTCTCGGTTTCTTGGTGTCATAGTCTCTTGCTACACATCAGTTGGTTTGAATTACCTGACTCAGGTTTTGTTTATCTTACAAAATATTTTTGCTGTTCTTACACAGGTTCCCGTCGCCAGATGACCTTAGTTTTGTGCTTGAAGTTGTGGAAGGAAAAGTACCATTCATTGAGAAGTGATGAGTTTCAAGAATTCACTCTGTAGCACGTCTTCCCAAAACAGTCTTGAGCAAATACATGCAAAGAATATGAAGCAATAACATCAACTCTTGTGTAATTTGCCAAGCTGAAGTTCATTTTCTTTAATAACTGTTCACTTTCTGGCATACTTAGATGTTTGAAGATCACACTGCGAACCATCCACACAAGCTGTGCTTTCCTCACACCTACCCGATAAAACATGGCAGGATTTCAGTTCCAGTTTTGTAGGCAAACAAGCCGGGCTAATAATTTCTTCCTGCTAGTGTAGATTAGACTGGACTCCTCGCAGATTAACAATCACTGCTGTCTTGAGAGCAATTGTGATGGTTCCCAACTCCACCACTGGTTTCCAGGAGCACAGTGGTAAAGAAAGGAGCACTTGTTGTTTGAAAAGATTCAGTCATAGCTCTTTTTCAGACAAACTCCACTTGGGAAGGGGTAGGTGATTCAGCACCCTCTGCTTGCCCACTGAAAGCTGAAGCCGTGCCACTCAGTGTAGAATGCAGGACTCAGCAAAGGAAATTCAGGATTCATTTATCTGGACACTCACAGAGAAGGGGAAAGCTTTGATTTCCATCTCCATCCCAAGCATTAGCTCTGTATTTTATCCTCATACTGTTTTGAATTGTCTATATGTGGATCAGAAATCAGATCTTCCTCCCTCTGGCTTGAGAATGACAATCAATAGTTTAGAGAATCACAACTGCTTTTCTCTTCTTAGATATTTATCTGAGCCTTCAAAGGAGAATGTAATAATGAAAGGATAGGTACTGTGCTGCCTAAGTCGGGGGTTTGTCAGGGCTTCAGATACATAGTAAGATTAAACTGCGACCTGTGAGATGGCAGTAATAAATCCTATTTAGTATGTGAGTATATGGCAGCCGTGTGTGTGGTTTGTACCCAAGGAGCTGCCTGGGTGCGGCTGCCCCAGTGAGTCAGAGGTCCGGAGGCCACACTGCTGTGCTGACACCTGAGTCAGGGACCCCGTGTGCCACATGTGTGGCATTCTGGAGAGAGGTGAACTGGTCAGGCTGACTGCACTGACGTTTACACACATCCAGCTGTAGGTTATTTAGCTGTTAGCCTGTAGTGCCAGCTAAATCTGTACTAGTCTTAAATTAATCTCAAACTCATCGACTAAGGTGTTAGCAACTGCAATAATCTTATCAGTAACACCAACATTTCCATTGTACTATGAGTGCATCAGTGTTTAAATGCAGATTTATGCAGATTTATATCGCACCGTCCAACTACACAACGTATTGTCAACTTAGCATTGTAGAGTAAGGAACACATGAATTAGTTTTCTTCACACTTGACTCTCTCTGAATATTTTAGTGATTCTAAATTATCCATCAATGCATGTCCAAAATGTCTGTTGCTATGGTGTTTTAATACTAAATGCAGAATTAAAGGGCTATGCAATACAATATAAAGACTATACTATACCATTAAAAGGCTATACAATAGTGTAACAATGAGCTGGCACCTTTAGATGTAGGGCTGCCAACTTTGATTAATATGTGTATTTCTGCAAGCAAAGAATATAGACAGTGGTACATTAGTGTGGAAGTCAACTGCCTCTATGAGGAAAGGGACTTCTGATCGCATAAAGTCAGAAGTACACGTCGTGTAATCTCTTGCATATTCAGATACTGGCCACTACTGGATAAAATATATGGTTTGTGTCTTAATAGTCCTATTAAGTCAGATAAACCTGTCATCTTAAGTAGAACCATTGCAAAACACCGAAAGAAAAGCAGAACACGTTTACATCAGATATTTGTTACATCACCACAAACAAATACTATTTCTGTATATTTTACTAATTTCAGAGTCCATATCGTACATGACAAAATCAGTGACATCAGTAATACCACTATCAACAGAGGCCCACTCTCTTTAACTGAATGGCTTCTGTGAAAGATGGACTCTCATTATTAATCACCACAAAACATATTACTGAAATCTGCTAGTTCATCATTCACCCTCGTGTTGTAGATAAAGCAGGAAGTGCAGTGTCTTACTGAAAGAAGAAACTACAGAGTAACCATGAAAATCACATTTTCAAATCACTATGGTTACAGATATTTCATAGTCAAGAATCTTTAAAAAGCTAGAAATAGAGTGCTAATTCTCAAATGTTAAGGGCTTAATATTTTGCAAATATATTATGGTCTGCTCTCTCCTCATGAGTGTGGCACTGAATGCTCTGTGTCCAACCCAGCTGGGTAGAACCACTGGGGCAGTGGGTACATCCTTGTGCACCTGAGCACAGGGCCACGTCCCTCCTACCTATCATCTACCCGTTTTAATCTCTGGAGCACTTGATAAACACCACCTCTGCCAGGACAAATACTATCACTTTATCGACAGATGGACAAATACACGATTTCAGCCCGATGAGGAAACAGATACTGAAATTAACTCACTTTCCAAACATGACAGAAGCATTGAGAGCTGATAGTAGAGACCCCAGGTCAATAGATACTTGGGCCCATCCTTAAATTCCTTTCTTTTAAACAGATAACATAAGCATCTGTGAAATGTCCTGCTAAGCTCATGCTTCAAGGCTGTAGGCTTGCTGATTGCTGGTGTGACGCTCTGATCCGCACAGCTTGTGTTACAAGTGCTTTGTTTGGAAAAACTCCTATTATTCAGTCCTTTCCATAAGCTGTGTTAAGTACACAACAAAATATTAATACGTACAAGCAGTTGTCATGGAGATAATATGATCCCAAGTGGGTTTTTGTAGTGGTTTTGTTCGCATTTCTTACCTTCTCACCCACCATAGTTTTTTGTAAGTGGCACAAGCCTGGCACATTCCCCACGCCTTGCACGGACAAGTCTGACATAATGTTTCCTGTGTCAGATATGGGATAGATATTTATCTTTGTTTTTTTTTACCAACACCCAGTGGAGAAACCACTGCTTCTGGCTTTCAGATGGTTGGCTTTAGGAGTATGAAAAATGTAGGACTTGTAAGACGTGGGGTTTTTTAAGCTGCAACATCTTAGCAAGGGGCTCACTTCTGTGAAATCTCCAACACAATGCAGCATCCAAATTATGGCTAAAAACTGACAGCATGTATTTTATCTCGTCATCTTGGTCCATAGACTTATGCCAAAATGCAGTAATTAATCCAAAAGAAGGCAGTTGGCTAACGTAGCTGGCGAGGCTTCAGGGCCATAATGAGGATAATTTTCCTTGGAATGAGACTGTTATACTATTAAATGTCTATAAATCCAGGTGACGTTTTGTTTAGGATTATCATAACATTTCTACTCTTTAACTGTGCCCTTGCAAAGAAGTTCACTGTGCACTTCAACCATTCTTACCTTTATTCTGCACCTCTGGTCTGGTCCTGGAGATTCTGTTACACTTCAGCAGGCAACATCTGACCGTTGGAGCCATTCTGTACCTGTTTACTTGAGTGAATGAAGATTTCTCTCCACATTATAGCTGCTGCTTCTTTTTTTTTTTCCCCAGATATTTACTCATCAGTTGATTAATGTAATCAATATTACATTACAGCTACTGTCATAATGACCTTGAGCTGGGCCAAGCAGTTAAGCTACAGAAAGGCTGCAAAAAAGAATTGCAGCAAGAAAACGTGAGTTATTGCTGCCTCACTTTCCCACGCAGTAAATGTATGTTTCTTTCATAGCACTGCCACTGTCTTGCAGTGACGGAAGCATAAACCAAGCTGGGGAGTACCCATGACTTCTAGTGCATGTTAATATGATATCCATGTTGGTTTGGAGATGTCACAGGTGTCTTGTGTGCCAAAACAGGTCCACATAAGCTGCTAAGGATGGCTTGGCTAAACCTTGCCCTCCAGCTCAGCATCAGCACTCAAGCCCAGTTCCAAGCAGTGCTGGCTGCTGCTTAAATGCTTCCTCTGAAGAGAGAGCCTGGGGAGGGAAATTTTCTTCTGAAATCTCTTTGTATATGTACTAAAGGACAAAGGACAAGGTCATGGCACAGGCACACTTATTCTCAGATCCTGATTTTGCTTCACTGTGGTTAACAAGTGTATTATTAGTAATAGCTAGTTACAAATAAGAACCTGACCTTATTTTTAACCTAATACTGAATCAGATCTAATTGTAATAGGTGGGTTCATTGCTGTGCTTTGCTCTTTGAATATTCTCATTCAGAATTTCAGTGCCTTCCATCTTAGGTATTAAAAATAGGTGGCAAGTTGGATAATTATTATTGTTCCAAATCTCATTTGCAGCCTTACATAACAATGTTCCTACCAAAAAGTTTATTTTAAGTGTGGAGTGGAAGAACATGCTGTAGCAACCTGAAATTACTTGCAGTACTGTAGCTGGGTTATACAGAATCTAGATAGAACTGTCTAACTGTCTCTTCATTTTTGAAGAGCCATTTTAATATTAATCAAAACAAAGATATTAATTAAGATCAAAATATGTGGACTGCCTGAGCTTTGGAATTACAAAGTCCTCTGTTATCAGTCCCGAGCATCCATGGTAATCTTAAATTGCCTAAGCAGAAACTGCTGGTCATTCCAACTCAATGACAGTCCAAATATTTTGTGAGTATAGTAATAGTAAATATATAAACATGCAAAATGTAATAACAATGGTAAATTGCTTAGAAAGAGCATAACCCCAGGTGGCTAGAACTGCACTTGATAAACCTGAGCTTCCTCAACTTGATAAACCTGAGTGTTCTCATTAGTCCCATGAGTAACACTGTGTTCATTCACGAAGTACTCTCTCCATTTTTAGTAGCTAAGACCATTTATCCCTCCAGCCATGAGCCGTGTCACCTCTCCTCACCTTTCTTCATCATATCCATCAAACACATGTGACTTGGAAAGGATAAAAAATGTTGGGAAGGCGTAGTGATCAATCCTGAGAATATTAGATACCTCCCTTCAGGTATAACAAGCTCCCCTGCTCTCCCTGTTATCACAATAACAACAAGCCCTGATTCCTTCTATTTGAATAATAAATTTTATTTTTTCATCTTGTATTTCATTGCATGCTGTGACCTCCCTCCTTGATCAAATCCTTTTCACGTCAAAGCTAGCATTTATTCTTCCTGATTACTGTTCTTCTCCTCTATCCCTTTTCCTGTCCGTAACTTCCTTTCTTGCCCCTTTTCAGCCTTGCTGAATTGGATCTAGCCAAATGATCTGCAATACCTCATGAGCTCTGAAAATGTAATTTTAATCTGTTTTTTCTCCCAAGAGTTCTGCATAAGATAAATATAATGAAAAATAAGAAATACACTGTTATAAATTTGACTAATAAAAATCTCAGATTTGACAAAAGAATGAGAAATGGCCATAAAGAGTGACACATTAATCTCACTGGTAGATGGTAATGCCAAAATTCTTAGCATTTCAGCTGGAACTGGGAACTTACTGAGGGAGCACCTGACATCCTTAGTGATGTATTACAGCCTCAGTGGTAACTGCTGGGCACTTTCACTGGCAAAGTAACATTCTCCCTGTTAGCCCCATTGCCACTGTATTGCACTGCATGTCTGTCATGCAGGTCCTACTCATACCTGGCTGTTGGAAGCCCAAACCAACAAGTCCTAAATGTTCTCAGGTTAAAAGCTGGGATTGCGCTGGGCTGCCCAAATGCACTCTGAACTTGAGCTGAATAACCATGAGTCCCTCCCTGGCAAAAAAGCTCAGTCTCTCTATGCTCAAAGGCAGGAACAAGTACTAAGCCTGCTGCTGGGGCACACAGAGATTTACTCTCAGATGTACATATCTAGCACAAGCACAATGTTAATTTGTACACTTAACCAGTGTGGTTTTCCTCCTTGGATTGCAAACTGAAAATATCAATGAAGTTATGACTGTTGTTTTCACTGGATGAATAATTACTCCATAGTTAAATAATGTTATCAAGTGTATTATCAGAGAGAAGAACTGGTTTCAGGAAACTGGCATTAACCTGAGAAATTATAATTTTTCAGTTTAACAATGAATGCATCTGTATCAGGACTGAGTGAGTGAGAGGCAATGCAGGATCTGTCACAGCAGTGGTTGATTTCAGCCATGCAGAATGAGAGGGAGTTTGCAGCCTGACAAGGGAGGCTCCCCGGCACAGAATTACTGGGCTCACGCTGTGCAGCACTGCCCAGCAAGTTTAATTTTGATTCACATTTTACTATCAAAAATAATCTTAAAAAAATCCATCTGAACCTCCTCAGAAGAACATTTCTTTCAGAAACATCACCTTCCAGACATCAGATTCAATACAAGTTGATTCAATTCAATACAGATTCAGTACAAGTTATTCTCAACAGCACGAGGGTTAAACGGACCATTCTTGCAATGGAGCTGTTCCTACGTGAAGTCCAACAATGTAACTTTTCATAAATTGCCCTCTCTGTCCTTATTATAGTTACACTTCCCTTAACAAAAGTTATCTATTACAGCAGAAAATCGATGATATTTTTTCTTCTAGTAGACAGAAAAACTTCACTGGCATAGCTCCTACAGCTCTATTTTTTTTGACAGTGTCCAACTGAAGACAGTCAGGAAATGTACCAAAATCTACCAAGAATTACTCATGTGTAGATAATATACCAAGTGAAAGAATTTCTACAATAAAGGTGTGTACATTACAGTAGCCTTGAGATAGGGCTTACTTCTTCCAAACAAGTTCTTCTGGTTTTATGTGACTATTTAATCCACTTCTGTGTTGAAGAAAATAACTCTCGTTCTCACTCTGTACTATGAAACCAGTATAGCAGGAGGCACCATGGGCTGGTGAACAGATCAGGAGACAGGAGGAGATGTCTCTTGTATCTGTTTAAAGATCTTCAAGGCCATTTCAACTCCCACTTTCTCTTCTGCAAAGTGTTACAGCTACGATTAATTTTGCTAGTTATATGAGCAGAATTTCTAAACTGAAATACACTTTCTTCAAAGTATAAGGTATATTAAAGAGAAAAGTAATAACTATTAGGAAAACAAACTCACTATTACGTCTGTGAAAAAGCTTCTGGGCAGTGTCACTGAATGCAAACACTTGCATTTTGTTCATCTGTTTTAAATGTTAATGCTTTCTACATATAATCTGGAAGAAATATCTACATACATATATACGTTCCTTGTAGAGAGGGTAGCCTGTCTAAAAAACACACTGACAGAGGGTATGTGTAACATGGCTTTTCACTTGTCTCAAGAGATTCTGCAGTGTTCAGTGGCTTGCAGACACAAAGGGAATTTCACTTACCCTGAAAAGCAGTTCTATGTAAGATGATGTCAGAAGCACAGCACTGGACAATAAGATTTCTAGGTGAGGGAGTGACTAAATGTATCCACCTGAAACTGCTAATACATATTTTTAAAGTAGGGGAGCTACCAGCAAAGTACAGCTTACTGTGAAGTGAGACCATGTATGTAGCAGATGCTGGAAGTCCCTGTGCATCCAAATCCCTTCTACTTCCCCTTTTTATCATGGGATTGTGAGCTGTGCTTTTTCGGTTTTATAATTAAAGGGTAGAACAGATGAAGAGAACTTGAAGAGCTGCATCCATTAATTTAATGAAGAGAATGTCTCCACGTTATAATTTAATATAATGGGATTTTACTTGAGTGAAATAAAACTCTACAGTCTAGTGCTTGGGAATGTTTACTATATGAGCAGCTTCACTGTTGAAAAGATTTCACTGAGTCATACTATGACTCTCTGCCAAATACCAATCATATGACCAACCCAGCTAGAAAAGGGTGTTTCTTCATGCCAGTATATTTCACATGCCACCCTGCACAGAACCTTTTTTTAGCTATTCACCTGTGGATTTTATGTGGCAGCAAAGGGGGACAATGTAATCTGTCTGCATGGATTTAAAGAAAGAGTATATACCAAGAAGCACAAGCCAGCTGGTCTAGTATTAAGAATGGTGTAACAAGAGGGGTTGGGTTTGAAATTATTTCAGAGGTAGATTTAAGGCAGACAATACAAACCAAACATTGATACTGGTAAAAGCAGTGATTGTCTTGCCAGTTCCAGGAATCAAGATGCTTCTCAGGAGATAACAACCAATTTGAAAAGTTCAGAGAGCAAACTTTCTTTCTGTTGAGACAGGGGTTTTAATTTCTATAGTTAAGACAGAAAAAGAAAATCCAGAAGTCGATGAATGAGTTTTATATGCAGCAGTGGACACTGCTAGATTTCCTTAAATCTCATAAAATATTTATACTTAACTGTAAATGTTTGACTGAAACTTGTGTAAGCTTTGCTTTGGGAATCCTCTATTTTATTACTGAAATGTTTTTTATCTGTGGAAAGCTACAGCAAATGTCTTGTGCTAGTGATTCTTTACTCAGCAAGCTCCAGCTGTAGATGCATAACACACATCTCCCACACAGCTCACCACGGCTAGCAATCAATACATTGTCTCCTGCATACAAAGGCTCACAGTGGCGCTAAGTGTCTCTGCTGTAACCCTTAACGCCAACTAAAATATCCTACAGATTAACTTACCTCAGTGACAATAGAGTAAGGAAGTTAAAGGGATGAGAACACATAGCATAGAAAGTTTAAATTATACTTTCCATAAGTGTGATCTGTGAAATCACTGTTAGGCTGCGTGGGAATAATTGAGAGGTCACAGGGGATTATATAAGCATTTATGTTTCATTCTGGCTTAAGTGTGTTCAACTCCAGTGATATCAACCAAATAGTTTCCATCTTCAGTAATGCTGCATTTGTACCTAGGTCTTGAAAGAATAATACATATATTAACTGCACATATTTATCTGTCACTGAGATCGTAGGTTTTCAAATTTTCAGCATTCAGCTACTGAACATACTGAAACTTCTCTCCCTGGTGTAAGGAAATGAAAAACAGGATGGTTAATGGTTTAAGAACACAACACATCTCACCTCCCTCAGAACAAAGCAGAGCATTGCTTTAGTGGCATCAGGTTTTGCCAGGGAACCTGATATGTGGTGCTCAAATCTTCGCCTACCAATGCATGAGATGTGTTGCTCCCTTTTCCCTGCTCTCCTTTGTCTTCCCTATACTTCTATAGCTCTCAGTTGAAGAATGGCTCCTGCTCTGACTCTTTCTCATGTCCCTACTTTAACTATAACCTTATCCTTCCTCCCCTTCAAAAAGACTTCTGGTTTGGAGAAACCTTCACACCATTTAAGCAAACCTATGGTTTTAGTGGGCGGTCTCTCCTTTGGCATCACGTGCTCTTCAAAACGCAGCAGAACACATTCCATGAGATAATTAGCAGCTGTATTCAGGGGACTCCAGGGAAAATATGAGCTCTGAATTTTGAGAGAATGTTTGTCTATCTGATGTAATTTTGTCTCATCACAGCCTGCGTAAGCTCCCTATGCAACAGAACAAAGAACAAAATTAACCAATGAGTCAAAATACTTACATGAGGAAAATTACTTTCTTTCCAATAGCTGGTGCAGCTTTTTCTCTGTTGGATCTGTCTGTAACACCCCAAACCAACTAGAATGGAAATCTGTTAGAAACCCTCCAAAATGATGCTTGGTGCAGGTAAGGTAAGGTGCTCTTTGCCTGACACATTCACTGAAAATCAGGTTTTTCACTTGGAAAATACACTTCTGCAGTCAAGCAACTGTGATGTGTTTCTTAAACATTTACCCCTTTATGCAATATTTAATAATTTTAATATCAGCTCCTCTGCAGAAAATAATTAAACCCAAACAGACAGAAACATGTGGCAAAGAGCAGAACTCCCAGAGCTGCATGGTTGGTGTGACTGTGCTAAGGCCTCTTGCACAGCCAGCGGGTGACTCCGTGATCTGGAAGTGCCTTCACAGAATCACTGAGTGCCACAGATATTCCTGCACTGGGTAGTTATTTCCACCATACTCACAAAAGCACCTTTTTGTCCCCCCAGTTTTCTTCCAGTAAGGAGGTTCTTGCTTGTGTTGGGATTTCCTCTTTCCATGGTGTCCTACTTGCTAACTCTGCAACGTGGTGGGTGGAATACAGCGTACAGGAAAGAATTTCTAATTTCCCAGGGCCAAAGCATTTAACAGCAGAGATTAGCTGATTATCTGGTCTTCTCTGACCACCGTTCTAAAACCTGATAATTGCTTATATCTGAACACACTGAGCACATTTCTAAAATAATTCATATACTGGTATTTTGTGTGAAAAGCATCAGATTTTATTACCAACTCTAGAATAGCATTTTCCATCAGTAGTTCTCAGCGGGCTTTGTAAAGTCAATACCACTTCACAGGTGAGGAATCAGTGTTCAGCAATGAGATTATTTACCGCAAACCATCTCAACCAGCAGCACAACAAGGAAGGAATATGATCCAGACAGACTGGCATCAGATCCAGCTGGTCATTTAAAGCAGAAAATATTTTATTATTATTCTTGCAGGATTTGCTAGCTTGGCCTCCCTTCCACTTTTTTTTTTCTTTTTTAAGCCTCATAGATAATGCTTTTCTTTCTGGGATCTCTAAGGTACGTTATTCCTTCTTCTGAGCTGAGATCCAGAGAATGAAATCTGTTTTTCTGAGCTCTAACTCTAACCCCAAAGCCATGGAAGCTTTTTCTGGATTTGGTGACATTAAGCCCCCAGTTCCCTACTTACCCCAAGTCCTCAAGATAAATTTTTAGATAGGATTATACAGGAAAATGCATTAGGAGAGGTAGAGGGTTTAAAAATAGCCTAGCATCTAAATTGGGATGTAATCTTCTCTAATTCTCCCGGTATCTGAGCACAGGGCATGGGGCTGTACTAGCCTGCTGTTGGTAAATTCGAGCCATGTGCAGGAAATACACCTTACAAATAATAACAGCTGGCAGCAAATCACAGGCCAGGGAGCAAAAAGTAAAGGGCAACACTATCCTAGTGCTTAAGTTTAATCAACAATGCAAGACTAAAGAGGAAGAAATTAAGATGCACCAAAATTGTCCTAATTTTGATGGTGTGACTTTTAGTCGCCATGAAACATGCAAAACTGTTCATATTTCAAAATTTTATATTGTAATGGCTGAATTTAGGTAGTTGTTGTATTTTAAAGCCACAAAAGAAAATAAATATTTGTTTTAAACTTTAACATAACAACAGGGCTCTTTATTTTTAAACATTGTTTATTTTTTAACATTCCAGACTTTTCATAGCATTTTACTATGTCCTACTATCGAACTTGTGTTGCTTGTACTTTTTTTTCCTAGCAACATCAGTGACCACCTGGAAAATGCAACAGGGTAAAGCTAATGAAAAATTCTAAATATGTGACAATAAATAGGAAAATTGATTGCAGTAGGAACTGGAATTTGCATCCTAATTCCTGCGATAAACAAAGACTTCTAGACTTCACAACTCATTAACTCTTCCAGTTTCCTTATTGCATGAGCTTTGCTGCTCAGCAAAATTCTTTAAATACTTTACAGGCACCTCGTGATACCAGATAATGCCATGGTCTAGCAGAAGTTGCTTTCTTTCAAAAATACGGGATGGACAAGAGAGCCCCCACAACACATACAGACCCAATAACAGATTTTCAGTAGAACCAAACTCCTTCCAGTTTCAGTTAAACATGTGGAACAGCAGTTTAACTCATCTTCACTAACTATTTTCATAGTTCCAGTTTCTTTTACTGCCTCTACTGGTAATTTATGCTCAGTTACAATCTTGGATCATGCTGTGGTGACTCGGCTGTTAATGTGTAACTGCTCCTCTTGCTGCAGATCCGCCATCACTCAGGGCTGGTAACAGAAAACATTAGGTTAACGATAAAATACCTATTAATTTTCTGTTTGCTTTTTTGTTTGTTTGCAATTTATGGTCTCCAAGTAGATCATCCTCCCAGAAATGCATGTTTGCATGATTTCCCTGCTCTTACATTATTGTGCCAATTCCTCATGTGTTTTCTGTGTGTACTAATCCCTGTAGCATGCCATTAATTCATGGTACAGTCAGTTATTTTAGGCATGGATATTGGAGAAACAGAATTAAAACAAGACTTAAGTATTATATCTATGCAATTACTTTTTGTTTTCTTCTTTCCTTTAGATACTGAATGAGCCAAAATCACTGTTGGGGGTTTCAGTTTGAAAAGCCAAGGCTGTGGTTCCATGTCATGGGTGAAGCTGCCCCACTTTTCACTGTGTCCCTCCCCAGGCCATAGCCTCGGTGGTGCCACAGCATCTCTGTGATATTTCTTGTAGGAAAAGGATCCAAGCTCAAAATACCCATCTTTGGTCAGGTTATTTTAATCCTGATCAGGTCCTTGACCGGGTTCACTGCACAACCCCACATGCAGTTACGCCAGCACAGCTTAGGGAAAGATGTGGGACTGGAGAGAAACAACGTGACTTTGGGCTGCAGCAGGCAGAGCTACTGCCAAGAGAAACATTGATCAAGCTGTCCCAAATATTTGTTTTGAAACAGTTTTGAAATATAGTTTCAGAACACTTGCAAATGAAATGTGTATAGTTGTTGGTATAAAAGCCTAAAGCCAAAGCTAAATCTGCCTCTTAATTATACAGAATAAACAGGTACAAAATTAGACTATGGAGGCTAAATAGGGAATTTCACTGTTCATATTTAAATATTAGCTGTTTAACAACAAAAAATATTAAATAAATACTTTTGATCACTCATGCTTGTCACCCTACTACAGCTCATAATCAGTGTTTAGGAGTGAAGAGGCTTCCTGGGCAATACTGGACCCCTAACTCAAGCATGACTCACCTGACTATAAAACTACACCAAAACCTGCTTTTGGCTAAAATTTCCCAGCTCATTTTCACATTAGCTTTATTTTTGTTAATGATGCTGGGACTGGAAAACTTCAGAAAGAGAAGTAGCTGAAAAACCACACCCTGGAAAAAATTGTTGTTTAAAGATTAGCACATTAAAAAAACCCTTTTGTTCAAAATATAAGTAATGTTTTTCATCTGGCAACTGTTTTCCCTTTAAATGATAAAACATTAAAACCTGAACTAAAAATAATCCTGTTGACTGTTCCAGTTCAGGAAATTTCTGTGAGCCAAGTTTTGCTGTTTTTTCAGTGGCTGTTATTCCAAGTTAAGTCAGCTCAGCAACTGCTGACTCCACAATCACAACTGCTTTCATACAACCTTCATTTACTTTCTTTTATTTTGGGAAACTATGACAAAACATCAGCTGGAACACTCAGTCCAGCATTTTCTTAGAATAAAGAAATAAATAAATAAAATCCTCTGCTGGAATAAAACAGTAGAGGATCGTCTGCAGGAGAAATATTCCATAACAGTGCACAGCCCCCTAAAGGGTGTCTCATATCCCTACCTGGAAGGTCCTTTAACAAGTGAAGATGTTTCTCATGCCGGTGTTTAAAATCACCAGTGGATCGTAATTACAGTAACAATTTTATACAGCAATAAATATTTTAAGAAGATCAATTCTCACCTTCCCAAATCCTGCACCATTCTGACAGGCATTAAAATCAGCATTTCTCATCTTTCAGCAGTTCTACATCTCTGCTGTTACTCTGTGCTTTGAAGCAGAGTTTGATTTTGTTTCTTGTAAGAACTTGGCTCTCAGTTCTGGTAAGAATCTGATAGCAAAAGGTGATGTTTTAAGTTATGTTAAATAATATTTTCTCTTTAACCATATGCCAGCATCTAAAGTAAATCTGCTATTTAACAACTCAGAGAGCCAAATCCCTCATGAGTAGTTCCAAGGATAATGGCAATTCTGTACATTAGAAATGGAGCTTGTCAGCAAGGGACACAGCCAATAGTTTTCCTTTGCAGCAAAAATCGCGACACTATGTCTGTGTAGAAGACGTGGACAAACACACTGGTGTTTACAGTTCCCCTGGGATTTCCCAGAGAGAAGGCAAACACGCAGCTTGTTGGAATATCCTCGCTAGAAGGGAGTATAGCGATGACATCGCTCCGCAGCCTCGGGATTGACGGAAGAAATCCGTGGATTTCGAAAGGCTCCACAGCCACACCTGCTGGCTTGGCAGGCTCGGCACAACACGGATGAAACAGAAATTTTTACAGAAATCACTCCAAAACAACGCTTAATGCTGTGTCACGCCGTAAATGGTCAACGTTTTGAAATAGTGTTATACCAAGTGGTCTATGGAGGTTCTTGTAAAAACTTCTCGGTGCCCAAGCCAAGCATTAAAAAAGCAAAAAAATAGGAATTACATTTCCTAAACTCCCACAACCCATTGGTGCTTCTTTATACATTAAAAGGTGATTGCATGGTATCTGCTATTCGACTGGAGAGTTTGCTTTACTCACCCTCTAATAATAAGGCAACAAAATGGGGTTTTTTCACTGTTCACTGTGTGATTTCTTCACTCTGCAAATGGCCAAATCTGATGCTTTTCTATGTGTGTACTAATGTTACGCCTTTTGAGGAGCAGGCTCAGAAAAGTGAAGACCTGGCCACTGTCTCTGAGTCCACTCTTGCGTAGGTGAACATATAATTAATGTTTTGTGAAAGATCTTACAGAACTTTAGGGAAATACAGGCTTTGGGGGATCTTTTGAGACATTCCTGGGCTTCTCTGAATATCTCTCCTTTACTGCACACACACACACAAACCAAGGACAGTTTGCTCTACAGGAGCATTTTACCAGTGTGTACATAGTTATGGACTGATACCTGTTCATACCATTAGATAAGCCATAAATTAATATCATCAGTTTATTAGGAGTCTTCTCATCTAGTGCTGTTCCGTGTCTGTTCTCCACTTAAATTATCTCATCGTTTTTTGTCATTGCACCTACTTCATTAGCATCTGGGATGTCTGGGCCTTATTCTGTTGCTGTGTAACCTAGTTCACAGTTTTTGGCTCATCGTTCTGAATTGGTACAGTGGGTGGGTGGAAGGTGACTTATTATTTTAGCTCCTAGTTCTAGGGTAGGTAAGGGCCCCAGAGTTTTATCTAAATTATACTGGAGAAATTATTCCCTCTAGGACTTTGCTGGCTGAGGACTGTCCCAAAATACTCTTCTAATTTCCTAAATAGGGGTTATGAATGGACTGTCAGGGTAGCTGGGGCTGTTTTATCTCTCTTTAGCCAGTCCTTGTATCTTTATTTCCAAATTGCGTTTACATGTGCTGCCCTACCCTTTATGTTTCAGTGGATGTGATTCACACTCTTGAACAGAGCCTGAAGTTCTTAGAGTCATGCAGGTTTTGAGCATGGAATAGGAAATTAGACACATATCATAAGGTCATCAACTTAAATCTTCTGGGCAGCCAAGAAAATGCAGCACCTCTCACTACAGATTCTTCCTCCAACGTGCTAGACCTTCTCTGAGTGTGTCAGAAGATGCAATGGGTTTTCAGCACAGCTCAGGTGGGTTCAGACTCCCCGCCAGCAGTGTTTCCAGGGCTGATTTTACCATATCCACAGCCATATGTTCCTCTTCTGCATAGCTGACTGATATTTCCCAACTTTAAGACTGTCAGTCTGGAGCTTCTTAAACTAAAGTGCCTACGTGAGAAAGGTAGGATCCCTATCTTCCACAAACAGTTTGGAACATCTAATTTAATAGTTTAATCATTGCCTAATTTGAGTCATATGGAGCATTTTCTGAGAATGTCTGCTTCTCTTCCTTGGCTGTTCGGATGAAAAACAGATGCTTCCAGCATAAACAAATAAATCCAGTGTCCAAAATGGATGGACTAATACCCCTCTAAAGTCAGAGGAAGAGACCAACTTTCTGTATCATGTCCTCGTTCTGAAAGAACATCCCTCCATTTCTATTCAGCTTCCAGCTACCACAGCTGGATGGTGGTGGCCACTTCTGAAGTGGGGCACTTTATGACGTCCTGTCTCTGGGATTCATCTTACATGGAAAAGAAAAGAAACCTGAATAAACATACCAAGAGAAAATAAAATAAATTCTCCTGAAAGCTCTCAAAATGTTTATGAAGGATTTTGAAGGGTTACAAAGACTTCTGAGGAATTCAAGTAGCCTAACAGATAAACTGCTTTCCCTTCCTTCTCTCCAAAGCTCCACTTCATTTTAAGTGTTAGACTTAGTTGTTATAACTCAGCACCTTCTGAAGATATATCTGTAACACTAAGTCAGTCCATCATGAATGAAATCAATGACTCTGGAGATTTTAGCATGTCCCACTACAACCATCAGAGACTGGGAAGGACAGAACAAGAGAGAGAAGGCATAACCCCTTCTGTAATTGAGCCATGGGAGGAAAACTTGGCCTCTGGTCTTTCCTTTTCCCTGTCTCCCAGAAATGAATGAGATCCTTCATTCCTCTGCAGCAATTGCATTTTCTATTGCAATAGAAAGAATGAGTCAGAAGAACCTGCTGCTGGTGAAAGCTTCACTGGGTTATCCTCAACAGAGTACTTCATCCTTTTTGTTTGAGTTTTCGTGGTGTTAATCAGTTACTAGAAATGCCTGGTATCACCACAAGCACTCTGGATTTGTAAAAAAGCTTTTTGCTTGTCATTTATTTTAAGACTTAATGAAAAAGCTCTCTTTGTGGAAGAAGACATTTTAGGTATGTTCTTAAAAATTAAATAGAGCAAGCTAGTAAAAAAGAAAATGCATCTCAATTAGATTATTTTTCCTCCATCTGTTCTCTCAGATCTTTTTATGGCAGGAAATTGCCTATTGGATTTTTGATTTTGCTTAATGGAAATGGCAAAATTTAAATCCATTCCCATTCCCACTGACATCAGAGGAAACAAAATTCAGTGTCTGAACAGAACATTTTTTTCCTTAAACCATTAGTGTCTGCAACTGTATCTTAGTGAATATAGTAATTATAACATCAGTGAATTTAAATTAACTGAAATACTTAGAAAACTGTGGAGTGGCACTTATACTTCTGAATCTCCTTGGCATTTCTGAAAATTCCAACATCTCTAATTAGGGAAAGGAAAGAAAAGAGGGGAGCTGAATGACCATGTAGAGGAAGGGAAAACAAAGAAATTCAGGTAATTTTTGCAGGTTTGAGATATAAGAAGGCAATTAAATTAATTCATACCTAAATGTTCCTTTTGCATCTTTGTTTTCATATGATATGCCATGTCCTGTGTGGACAACCCAATCAAACCCTGTGAACTCCTCATATGACTTTGGGGCAACAGACTGTAACTGGATGGGATTTCTAATAGGAAGTGGAGTTTCTAATAGGAAATAGCATTTCCAGTAAGGTAGTGAGCTGAGGAAACCTTTTTGTTGCATTTTTTAGGATGCTGAACTTCAAGAAGTACCATCCCTGAATATCCTGGGCTCTATAAAAAACTCTGAGGAAGTGTCCAGCTGCCTGACAAACAGGACATTATGAACAGACAACAAATCAGCTGGTTGAAAGAGATATAAAGATTGTATACCATATTCTTTTTTTGTATCCATGTGGGGATTGGTAAAATACATTCCAAATCTCTCATTAAAAAGCCTACTATCTTCAAAACTGAAATGAGCCCAAATATCCAGCACTGCCATGTTTCTCCCTGTGCTTCCTCTCAGAGAAGAAGGATATGTAAAAGCAGATCCTTCCCGCTGACTCATTCTCCTCTATAAACTGTATCTGCGGTTTGAGACTAAGGGATCATCCTGCCTTGTTAAAAGATATTTACCTCCATGTTTATAGTTCAGCACTGCCAGAATAACTACTTCAGGGTACTGTTGTTATAATTATTACTACTACTACTACTACTAATAATAATAATCAATAGCTAAAGCATGAGTGAGAGCATGATTTGTAACAGGAGTTGTCACTCCTCTCCACAATGCCAAACCACTGCAGAATTCCATAATAGTAGGTGGACAATAACAGAGTTTTACAAAACGCAGAATAAAGTCTTTAGTGGAAATTAAGTACATACTTGGAAAAAACTCCAAGTTACCACGTTGTTAACCATGTGTGCTGTGTCTCCAAAGTTCCACATTGTGGCTTCCTCACTTTTCCAGCATTTTCTCTGGCACTGCTCCATAGAGAGCCCTTGTCACTGATCATCCAGGGGCTCAGTGCCAGCACTGATGGACGTTTTTGATATGGACAACATGGAAAACCATCTGCAGGACAAACAGGCACAGGTTACCTGGGAATAACATAGATTACCATCTTCTACAGGTTTATAAAACAACCCTGCTGTTTGGTTTATACAATGACAGTGCTAGTTTTAAAGATAAACTTTGCACTGCTTTGACTGAATCTGGAATGGTAACTCTGACCTTAAATGTAGGTACATTACATGTCACCATTTTAAATTTAGCTTTTATATGATTATTTTCCTTTTGCTAATGTGGTACTGTATCCAGAAGTTCATGTGCAGGAAACTGCTTTTTCTATACCAGTTGAATTAGAGGTTCCATCTCCCTCCAAAAAACACTACACATATATTTTCCATGTGTAGGGTCTTTTGAAATCAGTTAGGAGCCCTGTACCATTGTGTAACCACATAATCGGTATAAACATCACCAGGGGCAGCTCATGTTTAAGCAAAACCTAAATCAGAAAGTTTAGTAATTCCACTTTGTGTTAACCAAATATTCTCAGATGAGATCATGGTGTATAACAAAGGGGGGGGGCACGGGGGAACCAACAAAACCAAACAAAACAGTTTAATAAGAAGCAGGTTCTGTTTGTTTTAAAAGTATTCAAGGCATGAAAGTATGGACTGAAAAAGCCCTCCTGCTACATCAGAACTGACTCTGAGGCACAGAGTGCCCTCATTTCCCAAAGTCATCAATGTCCTGATCCTACTACAATTAGCAACTGCTAATGTAGGTGATGAGCAAAAGAGAGCAGGATTTTGGCACAGTACAGTATGGATTTTGGCACAGCACCCAACCTATCAGCAGCACGACAAAGCAGACGTGATTAAAAGACATGAGAGAGCGTGAAGGAGAAGGACAAGGTGGGAATGCAAAGTACAGAATACTTTCAGCTCTTCCGAATTTCAGAGACGGGTCCGAATTCTCTGCAGTAGCGGTGTGGTTACCCAAGGCCTCCTTCAATCACCCAGTCCAATGTTCCAATCCTGCAGATCATTTCGTACCAGTTAGAAGCCTTAATCTACAAAACTAACCCTTAATAAAGAATTAACACATTTGATATCTGTATGACAAATCACTACAATAACAAAAAGGTGTGATCTAGAGCCAATAACATTTTATTTATAATTAATCTTTCCATGAGTTCTTTCACTATTGTTGTGAAGGTACTCAATTGCTTGTTCTAACTGGAAAAGGTATTTTTAAGCTCTTTGTTATCCAATCCATGGAAATAACACTGGAGCTCATCTAGAATTGTATGATTGATAAATTCCAACACTAAGTGAAGTCTTTTCTTTCTGCTTAAATACATGAATCAGGTTAACAATGTTATTATGATGAAATTATTGTTGGTGAAGGAAGAAAAACACTTTCTACCACGGCTTTTAACTTCAGTTCACAGAGACTTCCTCTGAAAGGCTGTTAGCAAGAACTGTGATTTGCTTAACTAAAGACTGTCATTAATTTGAAAACACGCTAAAAGTCTTTGTTTCTGCTCCTTCAGCCTTCCTCCAATATTCACACACATTTACCACATTACTTTTCATGGTGCATCTTCAGGCTCTGAACCAATACTGCTGTACCAGGAATCCAGCAAAGAAAGGAGCAGCTCCTTTCATTAGCTTAAAAATATCCCCTTGAATGTGTTTTATTTACTCTAATAAATCATAGATAAGAACTCCCACATTAAAAGAATCACAGTAAAAATGTACTTTTTCATACTGAGGTCCATTTACCACTTAATTTTTACATTACTAGCTGCTGATATTTTGAAGCAGTTTGAGGTTAACAACAAAGCTGGTTTAAACTCAATACAAAAGTATCTGTTATTTTAATTATCCCCCCCCGCCACCTTTTTTTTTTCAGTTCAGGGCTATACTCTCACTGGTGCCAGGTCTCCTTAGTGCCACCAAGAGCCAGGACATCAGTCTGTATTTAGAGGGAACTTCAAGGGAAGCTGAGGAACCCATATGGCAAAATGTGCCATTATCCCTAATTAAAAATTGATAAGAACTAAATTTTTAAAGCATCCAGTTACTGCAAAGAGTGGAAATGGGATGAATGTAAAGTATAGAAGTAAGACTCCAAATAAGTAAGGATCTAAATTTATAATCTTGTAATCTGACTACAAGTTGTTGCTTCTGTACTTCGCAGAAGTTCAGTTAAACCACAGTGAGCTGGTGTGTCTGGCAAGGAGAGAATCCAACCTGACCCACGTCCAGACTGAAATTCTTGTGGACTTTTCACAAGCAGAGGTGTGAACTCAAACTGAGCTTTTAGGGGAAATCTCCCCACTGCACCCCCACAATGCTGAAATATCTTTGAGAGGAAATACTTGTGGATAATCCCCGTTCTGTTTGGGGATGGCACAGAACGCCTGCAATAAATACACTGCCCCTTCTGTGGCCAGCGTGCACTGGGGATCTCGAGGAGGGAACCAGAGCCAGGTGATGCAATCCACAGCTGGCAAAAAGGCCACCTGGGGAAGCTGGGGCAGGGCAGTGTGAGCTCCAAGGATGGCCCTGGAACTGCAGAACCGGGAGAAGGCTCTTGGCCAGCTCTGCTTTCCCTCTCCCATGGCCTGATGGGGACAGGCAAGAACTCTGGGCTGGAAGCACTCACAGCAACGCATGGGCAGGACACCAGGAACTCACCTAGCTCACGTGCATCATCTTGTGATGGGTCACAGTTACCTTAGAAATTGTTTGGCTTTGCAAAATGCTGCACCAGAGTCTAGTACTTACTCAAGATTAAAACAGAATGTGCTGTAAAATGTTACCTTTAACTTAACGTAATACCCTATCAAATAGCATTTTTTAAAAAACAGAAATAAAAATTGAACTTGAAACATCTTTCTGATCAGGAAGTTGTTGTATCTATCCCAGTATTATTCAAGAAGGAAGACATTCGTTTCTCTTCTAGACCACAGACTGTGTAAGGATTTTTTCCAAGTGTTTGAAGCACTGTTACAGTGAATAGCTTTAATGGCTGCACAGAGAAAAAACCTCTCCAGGCACCAAATGACAAAGTTAGTGTTGAAATTGTTGTTTCCACCCATTTCTGGAAGTCAGTGGGTTACAAGAACATGATAAATTGAAAACATTTGAACTAAAATGCCCATAGTGACATTATAATGGCAGTGATGCATTTAAGTTCATTAAGCAAGGAAGTACTGGAAATAATTATCAGAAGATAAAAATCTAAAGTGGATATTTAGTGCAGATTTCATTTTGGGACATTAAACCACCTTTGCAAGGCCAGAGCCTCTCTTTTATTGTTAGTTGGGACTGATTTTTTTGAAAGTAGCTTGGGATATATCAATTTTAAAACATATATGTGTCATGCAATCAACAGAACAGAAATTGCATCTAGTTCTTCAGAGGAAAAAGAAAAGCTTTTAATTTATTACTAAAACTGCCATCTACACGTGTTACTGCCATGTGGGATTAAAATATTCCATTAGATAATGTCAATACACTGTTCCCCAGTGGTGTCAGAGAAGAAATATTGTCCGATGAGATACTGCTGAAGAAGTTCCCACACCAGGTGGAAACAACAAAGGGTTTCAGATTCAGCTCGAGCTTGGTGCTGGTGTTTGGTTTTTGTTTACTTCCCTGCACAGGCTGAGGATGACTTGGGCTTCAAAGGGCCGAGAGCTGCCCTGGAGACAGGGGATGCCCTGTCTGGGCTCTGAAGCAGTGCCTGTTAGTACTGAATTAATTAATGTTGTTAAACGACCTTCATTATGTGTACAGGTTCAAGCTTGCACTTGTTTTTTACAGACTGCTTTCTCCCGAGTTAACAGGAGCTAAATATAAGCTGGATAAACGTAGAGGAGCAGCAGTGGAATGAAAAATGAAAATGTGTGTGATAGCAGGAGGAGGAGGAAAGTCTGGAGGAGGGGCTAGCTTGCCAGGAACCATTCCTCACTAGTGTGGGGAATAATATTTTAGTTGCTGGGGTATTACAGTTTCCTATTTCCAAGCCTTTTGGAAAAGCTTGCTCCTCTGCAGTACCAGGCTTTATGTGAATACCTCACTTTTGGCATCTGGCTATTTTCACTGAGGTTGGAGTAAAGTGTTCTGAGTAAATCTTTGCCGAGTTAAATCCCACACGATATGAAATACAAATTCCTCTTCTAAATAACCCAGTCAGTGGTGCTGCTGCAGCAGGGCCTGGCACTAACTTTGTGAAAAAGAAGTACTGAGCTTTGTGCTGTGGTGAACGCTAGGCTGATATTATTCCACCACCTGGATGGCTGGAGGCAGAGGGCATGGGCAGGGGATGCAGGCTGTTTATTTCTATCACTTCATTATGAGTCCCATGATGTTCTGACCTCCTTAAAATCATCTGAAAGAAAAGCAGAGAGGCACATGTAACCACACAAATCCAAGTTCAGGGATAACTTCTGTGAAAAACGAGGTTCACTCTTCTGGTAAAATTTTTAAAAGTTTAATGAAAAGACAATTAGGAGACAGGAAAGCAAAAATTATATACGGCCAGGTGCTTGACCCACAGCCAGGAGCACACCCTAACTCAGAAAACATTTCTTTAAATGTACCAGCATGTTGCATATTCATAGCCCCTCATGCATGATTCAAGAATTCCTTTTTAGGTGCTTCCTTGATTTCAACCTCCCATTCCCTCCTGCAGATCAATTCAACATTTTATTACTCCTTGTGGCTCCATCTTGCAGATTAAATCTCCTCGTGGCTCTGTTTTGTCGCTTCTGAGGTCTATCACCATTATCTTCGTCCAGACAGAATAATCCAAGAAAGTGGGGAATTTTCTTGATTATCATTCTCTGAGTTAATTACATGAATAAGAGAAGCATTCTACATATCATGCTATAGCTTAAGAAATATACATATCACACTACTATTTCTAACTTTTGTTAATAACAGAAATAAAAGAAACTATATTCATACAGCAAAGCTTCTAGCATTACACATATAGTATTCATTTCAATATTTGCAAAAAGCCAGTAATATAATATGTATTTATAATACTTCCAAGACTCCATATAAGAACTGGATCACGACTTCAAAGAGACCTGCTCTGTCCGTTGGAGTAATGGGATTTTAAAAAAGGGCTGAGAGCCAGGACATCAGTCTGTATTTAGAGGGAACTTCGAGAGTTGCTGAGGGACCCATACGGCAAAACGAACCATTAACCCTAATTAAAAATTGATAAGAACTAAATTTTTAACACATCCAGTTACTGCAAAGAGTAGGAGCGGGCTGAATACACAGCACGAAAGTAAGAACCTAAGCGCATAACCTCGTGATCCGACTACGAGTCATTGTTTCTGTCCTTTGCAGAAGTTCAGCTAAATCGCGGTGAGCTGGTGCGTCCGGCAAGGAGAAAGCCCAGCCTGGCCCAGGCGCAGAGTGAGGTGCCCTGAAGAGTGAGGTGCCCTGAGCGCAGCGCCGCAGCTCTCCCGGCCGGNTGGAGTAATGGGATTTTAAAAAAGGGCTGAGAGCCAGGACATCAGTCTGTATTTAGAGGGAACTTCGAGAGTTGCTGAGGGACCCATACGGCAAAACGAACCATTAACCCTAATTAAAAATTGATAAGAACTAAATTTTTAACACATCCAGTTACTGCAAAGAGTAGGAGCGGGCTGAATACACAGCACGAAAGTAAGAACCTAAGCGCATAACCTCGTGATCCGACTACGAGTCATTGTTTCTGTCCTTTGCAGAAGTTCAGCTAAATCGCGGTGAGCTGGTGCGTCCGGCAAGGAGAAAGCCCAGCCTGGCCCAGGCGCAGAGTGAGGTGCCCTGAAGAGTGAGGTGCCCTGAGCGCAGCGCCGCAGCTCTCCCGGCCGGGCCCCGGCGCTCTCCGCGCTGCCCGCTCCCGAACGCCGCCCACCGCG
>WEIT01024599.1:348583-401790 GCA_013389985.1 Dryoscopus gambensis
GGGCTGCGGGCGCTGCCGGCGGCCGTGCCCCCCTGCCCGCACCCACCGCCGCCCAGTACGGCCCGCACCGGTTTCGGAACAGCTCAGGCACAATTCGGAAGTGTTACAGACTCGTTGGGCCGCAGGGTCTCTCTGCAAAGAAGTTTTTTGTGATAGGCACCTGAAAACGAAGCGCAGTTAGCGAAGGCTTCGTTCGTGTGTAATAAGAACCAAAATGCCCTTTAATGTTTTTAGGCACGTGATACTGCGTTTAAAGTTTGCAGTCGTGAGGAATCTTTTGTGTAATGTATGCGAACTGCTAAAGGAGCAGTTATTAGGTGCACTCTTTTAAATGTTAATGAGTGAACCACTGACTCTGGAATAAATTATTTCCAGTCTGACACGTAAACACACTGAACAGAGTGTGGAAAAGGGTGGGGGGGTTTCCTTTTAAGATTTACAGTAAGTGTTCTCCGGACTGGGTCGCTCAGGAGTAGTTAGAGGTGAGTCAGCTTTGATAGTGTCTCTTTTTTTAGCATAGCTATGTTATACCAGCCCATGAAAACACATCAGTAAACACTTGACGTGTATTTTAGTTGCTTTACGTGGCTGCACGTAAAGCACCAGCGACAAAAGCCTGATTTGTGGATCTAGAAGGAGTAGGAGGTTTTTGGGAAGTGGACCCCTCCCCTGCTGTTGTTGTGAGTGTTGGTGTTTGTTAAGTGGGTGTTGCTTGATTCCTGTTCAAATCGAAACAGGATATTCAGACTTTTTATTGTGTTTGGTTACACAGGTGAACCAGTGATTTCTTTCAGGCTGACTAGTTTATTTTTCAAGATTGCAATCAGATGTGGGGTTTATGCCTTTATATTCCTACAAGGACTGGTTTAATAAATTTGGAGTTAAGGCTTGAGAGAGGACTCTAAAGCTGTGGAAAAATAGGACCAAGTAGGCAAAGTAAATCAAGTCTATTTGTCATATATATTGCAACTTTGATATTCCAAAACTTATGTAACTTTTTCATGCCAGTTTTTATTTTACTCTGCTCTTTCATGCTGCAGCTTATATATTTGTTTCTTGTGTTACTTGTACTTCATACTGAAACAACAGACGGTGTGCTGTGAACTCTGATTCACTTCATTAAATATAAACTGCTTTTGCATACAGTGATTGTCAGCAGCAGTGAAGAGAGAGCAGCTCAGCAGATTTCTTACCTCTTCTAATTTGTTTGAATAAACAACAACAAAAAAGTTATTTATGTGTTTTGCTGGTAAAAAGGGAGTACAAATACCACATTTTCCTTGCTGTTTAGGACTTTCAGGATTAGTCCTATTTGCAGTCCTTGCCAGATCCTTTCTGTAGTTAGACCCTGTGACAAGCAGGGTGCACATGTGCTTTAAAGTTGATCTAAAAACTAAAGCTGTCTCCCAGATGCGTTTGCCGGGCTAATGCTCAGGCACTGCTGCTGGCCTGCAGCCTGGCTGTCACATAGGAAGATGTCCTGTTGCTGCTTTCCCTGACCAAAATAGTATGTGGTTTATGCTGCTGAGACTGAGCTGCCTGGACTGTGTGCGCCCAGAGAGCAGGGGTGTAAACACGGAGCTCACAGGGCTCTGAGCAGCTCCTGGGCTGCTCTGTAGGGCAGCACCGCTGCTCAGCATCCTTGCACAACACGTGGTGGTAGCACAGGCTGAGACAGTGCAGCTGCAGGAGGATTGCCTGGCTGTGCTGCTGTCGGCTCTCAATAAATCTGCACATGGCATTTAGTTAGAATTTGTCTCTTGGTCTGCAGAGCTTTTTGTAGTGACTTGTTTATAAGTGTACTGTGATACGATTAAACCTCGTGGTAACAGTCAAGAGTTGTTTGTGAGGCAAGGGCAGTCACTGCATTTTCCTTATTCTTGCATAACTGTGGAGGCAAAACAGGTGAGGGGAGGAGGAGCTGTCACTGAGGGGGTTTGATCAGGTGGATTGATTGCAGTCCGCTGGCCTTCTTCAGGGTCTTGTCATCCTTAATGTGGATCCAGCCATGGGCAGAGGGCGGCATATGGATCCTGCCCTTTGGCTGCAGTACATATTTCTGGTTCAAGTTTGTTAGGCTTTCAGTAAGTAACATGCTTTTCCCTAGTCCGAGGATTAAGGAACTAAAAATAATTTTAAATGCTCCCGTGATTGCTTTAGAGATAAACACATTCGTGGGACTGGTAAGAGGGAGGAGCAGCACACAGGTTTCCCCTTTGCTCCCTTTTGAAGCAATCAACTTGTCAGTGAAAATAGGCTTATACCAAATTTAGCCATGCCTCACGCAGGGATACGGGAGTGTAGGAAAAGCTCCACTGACGGTCCCTTGCGTTGTGTCCCAGCAAGAGTGCTCTGTGTGTGTGCCACTGCCTGGTTGTGGCTGCAGCTTGTTTTCTTCTTCGTGTGGCAGCCAGCAGCAATTGCTCTCTCATAGTTAACTGTGTAGCACCATAAATCCCAGCGGTCCACGGTGCTCTAAGTTATTCTTACAGTTAATCCTTTGCTCCCTGAACACTTAATCAGACCTATTGTGCCCTTGTGTCTCGGTGTAAAACATGAGAAAATCTTGACGTGCATTGCCTCATAGATCTGTCTTACAGAGTGTTGATAATCTGCATGTAATGCTTTGTGTATTCTCTGATCTGGAATTAGAAAATATTTACCAAATGTGGATATTACTGGTAAATTATACCTGCAGGTGGAAGCATTTCATGTATATGACTTGTCATTCTATGTTTGTAATTCTTAGATTGCAAGAAGACCCTCCTGTGGGTGTCAGTGGTGCACCATCTGAGAATAATATAATGCAATGGAATGCAGTTATATTTGGGTAAGAGTTTTTTGGTCACTATGAAATTCGATATTGAAGGACTAAATATAACAACCTGATGTTTGTTTTTACAGTTATTCTCCTGTTTCATGTATGTAAAGTCAGCAAACTAAAAAAAAAAGTCCAAGTGTTATGGTTAAAATCTCTTTTAACAGATAATGGTTAGGAAGGAAAAAATTTAAATTTTGAATTTGTTCAGCTTTTTTGTTGAATAAAGCTTGCATGTGGTTTAATAAAACGGTTATACTGTGTTATGAAAAAGCAGAATTCCTCTTTAAAGTACATAAGTGCCACGTGTTCTCAGCCATTAAATCCAGATGTATTAGTGATTGGATTGAATCCCAGTAGGACAAGGTACAGGATCTGTTTGGGAGGTTACATTATGTATCCTACAGAAGAGGAGCTGGCTTAGTATCCTTTCATAAAACTGAAGTGTGCTTGCTAATCATCTCTTTTGTTCCGATCTAGTCACCTCATGGCATATGTATTGTTTGGGATGATGATAAAGTAGATATCCCAAATAGCAGAGTGACTATGGGAAGTGTCTTAGATACAACAAAGCTCTCAGAGGTTGCCTATGGATGCTTCTCTAAGTATTTAAATTACTGCTTCTACCTATATCTTGGGGAGGATGAGGAAGAAGATACACATTTATTGGGACTGTGTGGAAGTAGGTAATGATCATTTCTAACTGGAGTTTCTTTTTAAAACCTTTCAGGCCAGAAGGGACACCTTTTGAAGATGGTAAGTTGCTAACTTTTGTATCCTTTGTCATTCTAATAAATGTTGCCAGTACTAACATTGTTCTGCTTTTGAAAAATAATAGATGCTATCTATATATAATTTGAAACAAAGCAAGCAAGTGAAGGAGTGAGGCTTGTTGGCTATAGAAATATGTATCTTGATCTAAGCAGTGTTTTGTCACGCTGGCTCATGGTTGGTTAGAAAGCTGCGAAGCAATGCTTCTATCGAGGCTTTTTCATACATATACACAAGAGCTTTTAGCAGGGGATGTTGGCCTGATGTTGCCAGATGTGTTTGCACATCCCCGTAGCTGAGCTCAACAAGAGCTTTTCTTGTTTCATCTTTTTCGGCGTGTTTGATTCATGGCTGTTCTTCTAATGAAGAGCAGGTGAAAAACCTTGAATTGTTCTCAATATAGAACTCAGTGAGGTTGAGGGAATCCCAAATTTGTACGTAAACATGAAAGTTGGTGTGTAATGAACCTCCCTTAGGCATATGAGGAATAATGAGTTTAATAATTATAGTATTATTGCAGTAATTGGCAGCAGATGGGTTTTTCTCTGTGTTGGGTTGGAGGAGTTTCAGTAAATGATTCACTGATCCATAACAAAGGTTTTCAGTGAATCAATTGTGAGCTCCAAAGACTGAGATTGCTGATTATGAAATTCCAGTGTTTCTTTGCTGGCACCACAATACCTTCTTAATGAAACACCTTACAGTCACCCAAGTCCATGGACCCAGCATATTGGGTCATGGAAAAGTGGGATAATGTTGGGTCTGACTGCCTTTGCCATGTATACAGTGAGTCTCCAAGCTTCTACCCAATCTCTGCTGCTGGGTTTATACTCTAAGCAGTAGCTCCACAGTTCCATTATAACTTGAAATATATGAAAAGAAATCTGTGTTGTTTGTTTATATAATGGTGAGGAGAAATATTGATCATGGAGCACATAAATTAATTTGTTGTCTATGTTCCTAGATATGTTCTTTTGTTGTTAGTTGTCTGATTGTATTTATCTTGGTTAGTTGTCTGATTGTATTTATCTTGGTTAGTTGTCTGATTGTATTTATCTTTGTTTGGACAGGTACTTTTAAACTAGTAATAGAATTTTCTGAAGAATATCCAAATAAGCCTCCGACTGTTAGATTTTTATCAAAAATGTTCCACCCAAATGGTGAGTAAACCATCTTTATTTAGCTGTAACACTCATTAAATATTGCAGTGTGGTCATGCATTCTCTGAAGCTCCAGAATGCTTAATCTCCTAAGTAGATGTCTAGGACAGCAACTGCTTGATGAAAAATTAGAGTTATGATGCTATTAAGCAGCTATCTCCCTCTTTCTAATCAATATGTAGCCTCAGTAGCAAAGCCTGTGAGTATTTTCAGCAGCAGCTGCACTTAAGTTGGTTCAAAGAGGCAGTTCTGGCTGCAGATTCCTGCCCCTCTCCATTTAACAGCAGCCGTGTCTGTGCAGCCACGTCATGAGCTGCAGGGAGCTGATGGAGCCAATTCACCCAAGTGCCTCCTTTCGTCTGGTGCTCTGTGTCAGCCGGGACTAGCACAGGGAAGAAAATGAGGCTGCTCAGTCCGAGAGGTGTCTGACCCAAACTCAGGGATGAGGGCAGCTGTGAGAGTGCCCCGTGCTTCCTCCCCCAGCACGGGTAGGGTTTGCTCAATTCACGCATGCAGAAAACACAAACCCTGCCTGGTGTTCCTCTGTAGAAATAATGCCTCGCATACTGTCCAGGCCAGTTTGTCTCTGCCAGGAGGTTTGTAATTTGTTGGGAGCAAGCTGGAGGACAAGCGTGTAGAAGTTTGAGCAACAAGTCTCAGGTTTATATGGGCTCCATGAAGACTGATAGGTATCCAGACAGAAGTAGGTTTTCAGGCACTTTTCCATACTTTCTACTGTCTGCCTTGGTGCCTCTCATAGTGAGTGCAGGGTGTGTGAAAACGGGGCAGGAGCTGCCACTGCTCGGTGTGTGATGGCTGTGGGTGGTTTTGCTCTGGCAGCGAAGGCCTTGCTGCCCTCTGGGAGGCCTCTCCCCCCTGACAGTACGGGTCAGCCACACTGCAGGAGCAGGACACCAGGTCTGCCCGTTCTGTGCTAATGCCATAATCTTCAGACCTTCCTCCTTTCCCTCTTAGGTGTTCTGTTAATTTCAGTAATAAATCTTCAAAGTATGTGTCAAGCCACAGAAGACGGTGAGACAAACTGCTGTCCTCTTTCCTAAAGCATTAATCTAAGCACAGACCGAATTGGAACAGTAACTCTGCTTTGAACAGTGCCATAAATCTGACAGTTTCTAAGTGATATCTGTGTTGTATTTATAGTGTATGCAGATGGCAGCATATGTTTAGATATTCTTCAGAATCGCTGGAGTCCGACATACGATGTTTCATCTATTTTAACTTCAATTCAGGTAACTTTGCATCCATTTTACGAAATAATTATGTTACTGTTGGTCTGTATTCCAGAATTCATAGCTCAGTGATGGTGATAGCCGTCTGTATCAAGGGGAACTTCAAATCCTTTTGAGCTAAGCAGTACTTTTAGATCAAATAAGGGCAAAGATGCTATATAATTACTAATTCTGAGCTACAAAACTGCCATTGTATATTTTTGCACAGGAATGCAGTTACTGGTTTGTGTTCATTTCTAACTGTTTTTACTCAAGATAGGATATCAGATGCAGAAATTTGCCTAGTGTTTGAAACATTTAACTTTACCATGAAGCTTTGCCCTGTGGAGCCTTCAAAGGGACAGTATTGCTGAAACACACTACTCGGGATAAGTAAAAATGGCCTGGCATGGTAGAAATGCACAATTCCTTTGCTCCTGTGTGATTGTTTCTGTTGTTCAACAGTGGTGTTTTGTAGGAGACATCTTAGGCCCCTCTTTAGTCCTGAATGACAGTAGTAATATAATTACCAAATAGTCGATTAGCTCCATAGTGCTGACTAGCACAAACCATCTCTGGTTTGTGAAGCTGCAAGTGTGTGCAGTACTGATGCTTAGGCAGGGTGTAATTTGAGGTTCAGTAATATAATTAGGGGTGCCTAACCATGAGTTTAACTGGGTTTTTTCAGCTGGGCCATTCTGAGTCATTTCTGCCTCTGAAACACATTTGACTTGAAAGTAAGGTGATTTTTTTCCTGATTTGAATGTGTTGGTTTGTCTCACATTGTTTTCCTCTTTTTCCAGTCTCTGCTTGATGAACCCAACCCAAACAGTCCAGCAAACAGTCAGGCAGCACAACTTTACCAGGAGAACAAACGTGAATATGAGAAAAGAGTTTCAGCTATTGTTGAACAAAGTTGGAATGATTCGTAACAGCTGCTGTGTTACTCTGTATCCTCATAATCATTATGTACAATTTAACTCTCAATAGAAAGGCTACCAGAAATTTCAAGTGCCACAGTTCTATGAATTTGCATAAAAACTCATTTGCAAACAAAATTAAGCCCTCCAGTTTAGGGAAAGCTAAAAGCTTGTGTATCTCAATTAACGTCCTTTTTATTGCATGGTATGAACTAAGTTATTGCTACATAAATTTGTAATATATCCTGTTTGTATTTTTTTTCCAAGTGTATAATGTTGGTGTGGAGTTTTCATGACAGAATATACACATTTTGTAAATCTGTACTTTTTCAAATATTGAATGCCTTATTTTTGAATTCTTTAGATTTTTAAATTGGAGAAAAGCACTTAAAAAGTTTTTATATATTAATATTTCATGTAAAACTGTTAAATACATAACATTAGTGCAAGACATTCTGCTCTCACTCTTATCTTTTTCCAGGGGCTCACTTTTTTGTCCATGCTGTTGATACCCTGCACTTTACAAACAGAAAAGTTAATCCATGATGCACCTGTCTTCACGGGATGTCTTTGCTTCTGCACCACAGCTTGACTTGATTGTGTGTGTCCTCAGTTGTATGAGGAAGAGAAGTTTTGGTAGCTGCCAATTACATATGGGGAAACAGATGTAACTCTTTTACTAAAAAGTCCCACCTTAAACCAGCAGCAAAGTTGCAAACATAACCTGGATGACCACGATTGGTGATAATGTATTCTAATAAGTATTATTTTTCTGAGATACTGTATTTTACCCACCTGGAACATGTTGCCATCTAAATCTGTCCTATATTCACATAGGGATACTGTAATATAGTTTTGAATATCTTCTAATAATTAAAGAGGTTTCCCATTATTTTTCATTGAGGGTAGGGAAAAAAATTAATCGCCAACAGAAGAAAACATGTTTGCGGATTTAATAGAGTTATTCTTTGAAAGTTTGACTGTGTACCATGTGGTCAAGTCTCATGTCTGTATCACAGAGGCTCCACATATTCTTAAACTGACAGTTTAAAGAACTTTGGCTTTGTTTTTGTAAGTGTTAATATGGTGGTAATTTCTTACTGTATTCTGTAAACCTGGCTAGCTGACTACAGTAAAGAATTAAGCCATTTTTTCCTTCCAGCATTAAAATTGTAACACCTTTGTCATAATTCCAGCCAGCATTACGTATGCATTAAACCCCCCAAATCTTATACCCAAATACAGCTCAGTGGTGCCTGAAAAGCAGTGGAAATTTATTTCACCTAGAAAAGAAGATGTTGTTTATTTGCAACAGTCATTCCTAAAAGTTATTCTCAGTGTACTGAAGCAAGAATATCAATTTACACCTCACACCTGCTTGTAAAGGTGTGTAATTTCTAGGAGCAGCACTCAAATTTAGAAATGGCACTCAGAATACTGTCAAACCAGACTTTGTTAGTACCTTGTGGAGTAGTAAAACTACTCTGCCTTGGATAAGAATTAGTGTGCAAAGGCTCAAAAATCAATGCTATATAATAACTGTGCCCTCATTAAGTCAGTTTGCTTTCCTTGAATTGCTGAATTTGTTTTTAAGAATTTTTCAGTCTATGTCTGATTATTAACAGAAACTCCAAAGGATCCAATTTGCTTTTTGCTGTGGTGAAGTTACAGTAACACTGGCAAAGCGGTGCTATGTGCCTTAAACCAGCATCATTTTGTTCATAAATACAATATGGAAAAGCTTCCTCCTCCTAAGAATTAATCTAAACTTTGAAGATTTTTTTTTAAATTTGCCTCCTGTTTCAGTGGTTTTGTTCCTTTGACATGTGCATGAGCTGAGATTTGCAGTTCATTAGCATTCACATTAATTTGATTATTCCTGAACAGTTTGGCCCAGTAACAGATTGCTGGTGCTCAGAACATGTTTTTCTGTCTCTGGGATGGAGGCAGTGGATGTGTGAGGAGCAGAATCGGAGCAGAAGTGGTGGGGGGTTTAATTAAGTGATGAGCACTGCAAACTGCCTGTGCTGGGACCCACACTGCTCAGGGACAGGTGTGACTGAAGGTGTCTAAGAGCATTCTCTGCGGAGGGCAGAACGTGAAGCCTGCGCTTAGTAAAGTCTGGCTGGAAAATGTGCTGCTGTCCCTCAGGCAAAGGCGAGTTGCCGTATCCCAGGGTGTGGTGGGGAGGAGCATTCCCTTGCTCACCAGATTTCCCGTGTTAACGCTGTGTGATGACTGCAGGCTCCATGGGAATGTGGGAATCCAGCCCCCATGACCCGTGGGGAGACGCTGATTCAGAGGAACCCATGTTTCTACAGGTGGGATCCTGGACTACATCCCCAGGAGCTGTGAGGGGAAGGAGTGACTTCTGTGAGCCCTCCACCAATACACATTAAAAATTACCACAGAGCATAGGTTAAAATCTGCTAAAACTTGCTAGAAAAACAGTTTATTACCAGGCAGTAGGAAGCAAACCAGAGGTGATGGTGTAAAGGACACAATGTCCTGCTCAGCCTGACTGATGCAAGCTGTGAGCACTCGCTGATGCTGCTCAGGGCCACAGATTCCTCTTGGAGCCTTCACATGCTCATGTTCAGCATCTCCAGTGGGTTTAGAGGTAGTGAGTCTTCTGGCCTGTGGGTTCCTGAGTGCTCCCTGCTCCCACCACTTTCCTTTTGGGACCATCTGGTCACTGGGCTGAGCCCTGTCGGCTGCCCCAAAGCTCTGCGTGGGTGCTGAAACAACAGGTCAGGAGTGTGGGTAATGGACAAATAAAAGCCCTTTCCCTCTTTATGCTACAAAGAACAGGAGTCTAATGACAAAGACAAAAAGGTGCAAGTGCACTGATTCACAAGAGCACTCAGTCACAATAAACTTGATGGCGCAGTTACCTTCTTAAATAGTGTACTGGGATGCTTGATATTTAATTTATTAGCAGATGTAATGTACTAAGTTTGCTAGGACAGTGGGATTAATTAAGGAAGGACTGATGAGTTCACAGTTTTGGGCTCATGGGGCTTTCATTCATGGATATTAAACAGTTCATAATCCCTTCTTTTCCATTAGGTTCCATATAAAGACAGAAAATCACAGTGAAGGTGTCTTTAAATTATTCACCCCGGCTTTTGTCCACTCGTTCACCTGATTTTACAGGTGGACAAACAGAGGCATCCAGGTCTGCAGTGTTTTTGTGTCAGTCAGGAAGCCATGGGCAGGGCTGTGGGTGTGAACCATTCCTGGGCATTCCCCAGTCTGGGTTTCAGGTATGAGAACACCTTTGCCTTCAGGTTTATCACACTAACGTTATGCATGAGAAACATCAAACACTGCGCTGCTCGTGCTGCTTTCTTCAGATCTCAGTTCCCTGAAGATGTCTCATCCAAATGCAGTCCCAAGCCAGAACTACGGGACTTGGATCTTCACAAATGTGATTAACTTCACTAGTGTGAGTCGTCCCATTGGGATTCTTCACCACAGTACAGATAAATGTGTATAATTGCAGAATCAAGGCCTTAGGCTGTAAGAAGTGAAGAAATCACAGCTTGAGGTACTGTATCTTCAGCTTCTTTGTGGGAGGTTTTGTATTAATAGTCAATTAATTCCATGTGTCAAACAAATAAAGCTTTAAATATTTAGAGATTAGGAGATGCCTAATAAAAAACTTACAGGAAAAAAGGAAGATTGCCTGATCACTACAGCGGCATTGAGATATTCAAAATAAAATAGGTAGGATAATGTAGACAGTTAAATACTTCACATTTAACATGTCAGGGATCTGTGAGAATAGCTTTTGATGTATATAAAAATGCACCAGGAGAGGAAGAGCCTTCTCCTCCGGCCAGACTTCCCAACCTGTGTTTTTATTTGAGCGTTTTACTGTTTGTGGAAGCTGTCCCAGACAAATACTATGCCTTATTTGTTTGGAGTTGTTTTCTGGAAGGGGAAAGGAGTAATCAGCAGGCAATCTGCTGTAATGTGTGAGTTGGCAAGGCAGGTTCTCCACCTCCACTTTGGATTGGGCTCCGTGGTGAGCGGCTGGTTGGACTGCGAGTGGGAAACAGTGACCAGAGACTCTGGGTGAGTGGGCAGCGTTTGTGTGTGAACAGTGCCAGCTCCAGCACTCCGTTTAATTTGTTGTTTAGGTATTAAAAGAGTTACCTGACCTCCTCTCCCTGCTTTTGTTAATCTTTCTAATGGAAGAGCTTCAGCCAAGTACAGAATGTGTACGTCCTGTGTCGTCGTGCCAGCTATGGATCACGCACCCTGCTCAGCACACCTGACTTCCTTAGAAGTGTAAACTGGCATAAAGCCTTGGATCCAGCCTTATGGGTCATGTGAACAGTATGTAGCCAGAACAGTGAATGATTTAGGAGGCATTCTTTTTATTTCATTAAAGTTTTTGGGATAAAACCAGTCCAAAACTAGAAGACTAACAAAAGAATTCTGTCTTATTGCAGGCAAGTGCACAGTTTTGTTGAACATGAATCTTCACAGCTAATCTCTGGAAATCTCTTCATATTAATGATGGTGAAGGAGGTGAGGGGAAAAGGAGCTAAATCTAAAAAAAAATTAAATATGTAGAATCAAGGAACATAACCCATTAAGAGGATGCTGCTCTGCTTTTGCTGTACATTCAGAGGATATGAGTCTTTTAGAAAATAGTATATCTTGGATTATGTGTGTGTGTACATGGGAGAGGGCTTTTTGAGCTATTATAGAAACTTTAGTTAGGTAGTCATGTTTGAAAATAAATGGGCTTTAGGATTTGAGGAGTTTTTTTGATTAGCATTGTTAGTGCACCTTGCGTTCATCTCACAGCCCAGCCACCGCGAGCAGAGAACAAAAAATAGGCATAACTTTTTAGACTCTGATAATGACTGTAATTAGCATCACAAGCTATGGAAATTGCGATATTCCCTAAAGGTTTCTTGTCATTATCCTCTGTTTCTGCACTGACAAGAAAGATTTTTAAGACAGGGTATCTTCTGTATTTGGTACTGTCCCACTAATGGTAATGTTCAGCCTCCATGACTGTGTGAATCCATTCTTAATGTGTCTGCTGTGGTCTGTGTGAAAGCTGTACCCTGCCAGAAAGCAAACATGCTCCTCTCAAACAGGGGATGTTGTTCAGCATCCAGAATGAAGCCTTTTTCATGATGTGGTCAAAGCGCGTAGCGTGGGATTTTCTGAGCTAGTGCAAATGTTACTAGAAGAAAGTTTGTTTTAAAATCCCAGTATGTCAGTGTTTCAGTCAGGAGTTAAGTGAGGTCATAAAATAAATTATTTTTGCCCTTAAACAAGTGCCAGAGCTGGGTCAAACTACTGTAAGAAGGCAGACATGGTTTGATGGCACTGATAACAGAGACTTGGCTGTAGAGGCTGTTAGTGGTGAAGGTGGGCGGATGTCCCTGCCCAAGCTTCCACCTGTAGCACAGGGTATTCAGCCGTCAGCCCCTAGAACTGAAAAGATCTTGTGTTTCTTCCCTTGTTTTCCAGTTTGGGTCATTAACTGCTGTGTCTGATGCATTTCTAAGCTGAATAATTTTGACAGCTGGCAATTTGGTACACATACCATGGGCTGAGCTGGGAGCCACCAAACTGGGGAGGATTCTGAAGCCTGAGCAGAGGCTCTACCTGGCACAGCAACAACCTCAGGCATAAAGGGGGACCTAAATACGAATTCATCAAGGAACGAGTTGGTCTGAGAAAGGTCACCCCAAGCATCTGAGACCCACAGGGGCTTTTATCTTGGATAAACCTCTGCTTGCAAAAATCAGTGAACACATTCACATTGTTTTCAAAGCCATGTTGAGCTTTGAACTGCTCAGTCTCAGCATTAGATTATTAATTACACTGTTCATTATCATCACCATTTATTTATTCAATAAATAATCTTTATTTATATTTCTGTTTATTTTGAAATAATTTGGGTGTGACTGGAAGATTATGGGTTCAGGAGTTTGTCTAGAATTCTGCCACACAACTGCAATGTCCAGTAAATATAAATATTGTTATTTTATTACTTCATGTTAGTTCTATCATGATGGGACTTGAAGGATTTCACTCTGAAATATGATACCTCACACAGTCTGAGGCAAATTGTCTTCAATGACTGACCAAAGTGGCAAGAAGGCAGAAATGCCATCTCCTCTGAATTAATTATGAACCACACAGCTCTTGCTATTATCTGTTTACACATTATTGGCCTTGTGATGTGCTGGTGAGAGATTTTCTTTCACTGTCTGGTCCAAACGTACGTTAAGTCCAATTTCATTAAGAAGGCTGCTCGCCTGCCTTGTTGAAAGGGTCATTGTGTTAGTTATTACAGTGTTTTCTTTGTGCTCGCTTCCCCCAAATTCCAGTAACTATTTTGTAGAAAAGTTTGAAAGTGAACTTTTGATGCCTGTGAAAGCTGCTTCATTGACTTTATTGACTCCAGAGCTTGGAGTTCTTTATCCACAGAGATCTTTAAAAGGACACTAAAAAGTTTCAGCCAAAGCTTATAGAATTTGGTACTTATAGTTAAGTATTATAGACCCAATGCTGTTCCCATGGAGACCTAAAGGAATTTTTCCTTGAATTAAGTGGTAGCAAAGCATACCCTTTATTAAGTGGGGAAAGGGCTGGACTGGAGAACTCCATTTGTTGTTCCCAGTTTTGTTTGTGTGCTTCCTCTTCTGTACAAAGAAATAGCAAAATTAAATTTCAGGTATTTTCAGTGAAATTTTAGGCATTTTTATTGTGATTCACCTGCTTCAAGCTGCTTGTGCTTGTGGGTAAGGGGGTGTGTTGCTCCAGGGTGATAACCTGTGAGGCAAAGGCAGAGCTCTCCTTTCACTCACTGCTGGTGTCTTCCCTGCAATCTGGAACGTGAGGAGAGTTTCAGTCCCCCACGTCTCCTGCTTGGGAGAGGTCAGAGGTACAGCTGCTGCTGTTCGCAGGGCGTGTCAGTGCATCTCTCTCGTGGGTTCTGTGCCCCCTATTCTTAAGGACACTTTTAATGTCCATTCGTGGAAACACCAACTTGTTAGCACTGAAATTCCAATTATTTACTAATACTCAAAGAAATCTCAGGTAGACTCATATTTAGAAAGAGTTTTCCCATGCTGGAAGTTTGGGATGTTGCTCAAAGGGTTCTTGGAAGCCCCTGATGAGACCTGCTCCAGCCATGGCTTCAAATGGGGGCTCTGCTGCAGGCACATGGCCAGATCCTGCAGTTCTGGGGTACGAACTTACAGAAAAAAATACAATTGAGGCCTCAGATTGTACAATACGATGCTAAAAAGTGTTTTTGGTTGAAGCTGTGTCATTAAATCCTTGGCTACTGAAGTCAACAGATTTATGACTGATTTAACTGGAGTGAGGGTCTTGTTTATAATGAAGTCCTTTCATTTTGCCTCACTGAGATTCCTCTTGTTCTTTCTTAGTGCCTTATGACACATTCACTCCATTCTTGTCTCATACAAAGAGAAATTATACTATCATGATCACCCTTTAAATATTTTCTATTTGAGGACCTACTGAAAAGGCTCCAGAGGCAAATTCTTGGTTTAGAAGTTGCTATTTATGTCTAGACACATCTGAATGTTGTTACGCTTTGAATGTCCTGGATTGCTTGCTGCTTTCTTTGTAGAGATGGATGAGTCAAGAGAGAGAGCGCATTATTTTAAATTAACTTGAAATAAGCTTTAACCAGCTCAGGGTTCTACTTGTTGCAACTGGCTCCCTTGGTAAAAATACATAACAAAATAAGTGACACCACAAGGAAAATCCTTGTTTATTGGTGTTTTAAAGCAGATCAGAAATAGGTTCTCAATACATTACATTGGATTCTGTTGGCATATTATTATTTGAAGTACTATAGTGTCTCAGACTCCTGGTCATGGCATGGAGCCTACATGGGCTCTACACAAACAAATCCAGTGCCTTGTCTTTACTCCAAAGGGCTTCCTGCACACGTGTAAGGCGGGCGATGACAGGGAACAGTCAGGCACAGAAGGGAAGAAAATAACAAAATCATGATCTGTGCCGGGAGAGCTACGGGTCTCTTTTGCTAGCCAATTATCAAACATTGTAATAAATCAATCGTTGAGCTTGGCAATTTATATATTTCATAAAAAATATGCACACCTGAAGTAGAAAGCCTAATTGTCCTCAGTGTGTGTATTTCAGCTCCAAAAGCAGGTTACACAATACAATTTTCATAGACTGGGTGATTTCCACCTCTGTTTTTCTGCAGTTCTGCATTTCTAAAAGTACTGTAAAGTACCACAAGTTAAATTGCTGCTTGTTTCATTCTTTCCTGCAAACTGTATTTGCTTACCAAGCAAGTGAGAGTTATGAGGGTCAACACAAAGAGCAGCCTGGCTCTCCAGCTATACTGATGCACATCCATCTAAAAAAGGATGGACTCACAGCTCTTGCAGTTAGACCTTCCTTGCTGTTTTGTAGGTATTCATGTCACAGCATTCCTCTGTGGGTTACATTAACACACAGCTCTCTAGGATTTTTATTTTATGAGAAACAGTTCCTCTGGGTCAATCCCAAGACTCCTTGTTTCTGAATTTGGTATAGGCAGGGCAGGACTCACTGCAATATTAGTGGGTAAAATGTTGGGCATGTACAGGTACAGACATAGAACAGAGCCATAGAATCATTTAGGTTGGAAAAGACCTTTAAAATCATTGAATCAAACTGTTAAAATCTCCATATCTGCCCTGGGCCTCAAGAGTGGAGCTGCACAGACATTGAGTGTCTGAGCTGGCTCTGGCATCCACACGCAGCTCGAATGGAATGTTTGGGCAGCATCTTCAGCTACATTTCATCCTTAAACCTGGCAAAAGAGAGGTCAGATGTATACAGGAGAAGAGTGAAACTCTTTGCATCACTTTATGGACCACAAAATGTCATTAAACCTCTGTATATTAATTTATCCAGCTTAATTGTCTCGCTGCTCACTGCATGCTGGGTTACATTCATTTTTAAAGGACGAAGCAAATATTTCAAACAAATGATCAAAAGAATATTTTACTCTTTTCACATTCTGAGTATGGAGTCTATGAAACATTTATTCAGGAAATGAAGTATTAGGGCCTGACAGATATCTCTAGCGTCACTGAGTAAGCAGGTTATCTGGAGATTTCTAGTGCAAACAATCCTGTACTTTGATGAATACATGAGTAATTGCCATTACAGGGGGTTGAAAACAAGATTAGATTGAAGTTACAGTCATTTCAGCAATTATAAACTGAAAACTAAGTCAATTAAAATGAGAAATATCTTTTTTCATCTGTGCATTTCTTAAGCAAAGAATAATAGAATTTTGCTTTAGAGTGTAAATAATATTTTTGTTTGAGCAGGGGGCTGTATGTAAGGGAAAGAGATTGATGCCTGATATCTCAGGGAATTCTGCAGGAGGATCTGTGAAATGCTGCAGTCCTACATGGTCATAGCTTATGTTTGTCCTTGATTTTGTGTATGACATTCATCTGGGATTTTGACACTTTCTTTTCACTCAGTGTTGTTGTCAAAATGATGCAGACCCTCTCTGTTAACTTAAGTGTTTCGGAGCTCTGAGACCTTATATTGTAATTACATTGCTTCAAATGTCAGGTTCTTCAACATCATATCACTGCTGGTGATAGAAACCTAAGCAGCTTAGGTGATAGAAACCTAAGGAGCTTAATAGCTCCACGATGCCATATAGTGTATGGGGAATCTCCCTGCGCAGGGAATCTGATAGGGGAGATCTGAGTCACGGTGACAGCTTCAACAAGCAGGCAGGAGGGGAAGGCAGGGAGAGTGTGATGAGCTCAGAGGAGGTGAGCTGATGATCTGCTATTTATAGATGCACGAAGAGGCTCAGAGACAGGAACTCCAGGCAGGGCCACTCTTTGCTTCGCTACGAAAATGATTCCTCGTCAGAGCTGCAAGCAAAACACAATTTGTAGCTGGCAGAGTCTCAGGGTGCCCTTGTTGTATGAGTATGTGGGCATGCCACAGCAGCAGCTTTTGATGAGAGCCTGAAATACAGCACGTTTTAGCAATTCACTGCTGAATTTTATCTTTCTGTCCCTTGGTGTGTTTTGTTTTTACAGGGAAAGAATGAAATAATGCTGTGTCTCCTCTACACCAAGAGCAGCCTCCTCCCATTATTAAACTGAAGGAGGGCCAATTTAGATTAGGTATAAAGAAGGGGTTTTTTACAATGAGGGTGGTAAAACACCTGCACAGGTTGCCCAGAGAGGTGATGGGTCCATTGAAACATTCAAGGCCAGGTTGGACAGGGCTCTGAGCAACCTGATGTCATTGATGTCCCTGCTCATTGCAGGGGGGGTTGGACTGGATGACCTTTAAGAGTTGTCATCCAAGTCAAACTGTTCCATGATTACGATAGGGTACAATTCAGGAATTAATTATTCCACTTTATTTATGGGAAGACTCTCTTCTCAGCCAGTTCTGAAAACTAGAGTTATAGTATTTAAATCCAGTAACCTTCTCTTCAGAGGAGACATGGATGATTACAAAATCCAATTGTATCTAACATCCCCATCACCTTCAATCAAAACCAAAGAGATTGTGTTTGTTTCAGTTATTTGGTAAAAGGGTGTCATGTTTTAGTGATTTCCTGAAAAAAAAAAGGGCAGACTGAGCTTAGAGTTCCAGTTAGAAGCCTCACAATCATTGCTTGGAGACCATGGGCCATAGATGTGGCACTTTCCCAGGCCATTCATGTCTTGGACAGGGCTAAAGAATAGTTTGGGCTATTTTCAGGCTGTGCTTTGGCTATGCCCCTTCTGCTCCAGGGAGGGGAAGGCTTTAATACTAAAGGTGACAGCCACCCTGTCCTAGCTCCTCCCAGTTCCAGAGAGGAGTCCAGCGCCTTTAGCCCAGTCAGGGAGACACCCCCTTTTTTCTTGAGAAAGGAAAACATTCAATTAGATGAACCTATAAACCAACAGACATGATAATCCTGCAAGTACGTTGGAAGTTTTGTCATAAAGTATTGTCTCAATACTCATAGAATCTTAAAATTATTTGGTTTGGCAGGGCTCTTAAAGATCATCTCATTGCAATCTCCCTGCCATGGGCAGGGACACCTTCCTCTAGACCAGGTTGCTCCAAGCCCCATCCAACCTGGTTTTGAACACTCCCAGGGATGGAGCATCCACAGCTTCTCTGGGCAGCCTGTGCCAGGGCCTCCCCACCCTCACAGGGAAGAACTTCTTCCTAACATCTAATCTAAATCTCTCCTCTTTCAGTTTAAAACTGTTCCCCCTTGTTCTGTCACTGTCTGCCAATATAAAAAATCCCTCTCCTCCTTTTTATAACCTCCTTTTAGGTACTGGAAGGTGCTGTAAGGTCTCCCAGGAGCCTTCTCTTCTCCAGGCTGAACAACCCCAACTCTCTCAACCTATCTTCATAGAAGAGGTGCTCCAGCCCTCAGAGCATCTTCATGGTCCTCCTTTGGACCTGCTCTAATTAGATATTTTCTGCCTTTCCGGTTGCAAGAAAAAAACACTTCTTTTTTTCCCCCTAAGTGACTGAATGTAGCTCTGCTTCTGCTCTGGCTTGGACCCATCCAAGTCCAGGATCAATGTCATGCCTGTTTCACAGATGCTGAACCGAGTGCTTAGGGCCCAGCTCAGAGCTGCACACTGTTAAATCCCGATGCGCTCAGTGGGCACGGAAGGAGCTCATCACCTCGGCGGATCGGGCGGATGTTGAAGCCACTGGAGCCCATGTCACATGCTTGTAAAGGTCAGTCCCATGTTTACAAAAGCCCATCAGAGTTGAATTGTGCCATGATTGAGATTATACTGGAAGCAAGACCTGGCTGTGCTGCTGTTGGCATGATTTCCCGGGAAGGTAAAATTCAGGCATTTATTTCTGATGGTTTTGCACAGCACAGAGCTCGCAGCCTGATTTGTATTCAGCTGCTGCGTATTAAGGCTGGTCATTGCTCTTGTAAATGGTAGATAGGAAGAACTGCTATACAGAGAAATATTTCCTCTGTTTTAGGGAAGATTTTAGCTGTAGCCCTCTGATTCCTGATAACCAAAGCCAGAGTGATGTGTCTGGCATTCTCTGCCCTGCACTCCCTGTTATTTATTCTGTGATGTGCAGGAAGGAAGGAGACGTGTGCAATCTCCATTCTTGTTACCAGGAATTGTGCACTTAATTCTCTGTGCATTGTACTGAAAATGAACCAGTAAGATGTGTTCTGCATCAGCAAAAAGGCTCCCTTATTCAGCTGGAATGAGAACATGAACGCTTTAACTTGAGAGTAAAGAAAATCACTGTAAACGATTTCTTTAAACAGAATCTGTTGGGTTTTGCCTTCAATTTTTGCTGAGAGCAAAGATTCTGCAGAGTTTTTTCTCCTTTTTCATACCCAATTGCTAACCTTGCTATTGCATATGTTTCTGCTGCTTCTAGCACTTTTCATTCTGATGGCAGTTTTTCATCTCTTCACTAGCTTATGGCTAAAACAGTCCTTGTAAAAGGAATTTCAGTTACTCACTCTCCAGAATAATTATTTCCATTTGTTCCTGCTCTGGTGCTGGGGCAAAGGGCTTTCTTGTGTCTTGCGTTGATGGATCTGTCCTCCCAATTCCTCTGCTTTATACAAATGTCTTTTCTGCAGGTGTCAACACCAGGTAACAGCACATCCCTGAGATGTATTTTAAGTCATTCTTAGCTAACATGTGGCCTGTACATATTAGGACTTATTACTAGGACTGGAATTTCCCGGCTGGCTACTCAATTAATAAAAATGCATCAGCATACACATGCATAATTATGGAAATGTGTATAATGCTGTGACTTACTCAGTCTGAAAACTTTGCAGAACTCTTCACAGACAGGCTGTGAAGTACCACTAGTCACAGCGCAGACTCCAAACACACACAGGGAATGGAGTGGGTTCTCCTCACACTGTTACTCAACAAGTCCCTAAAATAACCAGGGAAACACACTCAAATTGGGATCTCCTCACCCACTGTTCTTTGTGTTAGCCACTACCTAGATCCGAGGTGTTGTTTCTGTAGCAAAAGATAGAATAGAAAACTGTAACTCAGAGCTTTTTCCTGAAGCAAAGTCATTTGTATACGGTGTGATTGTCTAACAGCACTGACCTACAGTATCTGGAGCTTTAAAAATTACATTTATTGATGAATCTGAGGGATCTGAAGCAGATGGGTATCAACTAATTTAAAAAATCACTAAAATTAGAGAAAGAGTATCTTATCTGCCCTCCTCCACTGAATACTGTTCTCTACAATCTTTTTTCCCATCGAGGTGTGTAGGGTGAAAGTAAAACCACAGCAGTTCTGTAAAGGCAGATGTTGGGGCACAGCATGAGCACCTCCACACCAACCAAACAGCCACATACCAGGGAGAAGACCAACATTTGGAGCACAGGACAAGGCACTGCAGGGATGGCAGAGAATCCCTCTGGAGATAGAGGTCCCTGTGCTGGCACCTCGCTGTGCTGTCCTCAGCCACACAGCTCAGAGATCATCTACAGGAGAAAGCCACCTGCTACAACTAATCTCTAAATTTCAGTCAATGCAAGTTAATATCGATATTTCCTAGTTTGGTTGGGACCACATTTGACTAACCCATAATAAGCCACTTTGTATGGAAATCAGTGTCGGCGCAGTCCTCGCTCCAGTTGAACTGTATCAGTTTATGGATTCACGTTAAGTTCTGCAGCAATACAACTTTCTTCTGTAGCAAAGCCCTCAGAGAGTCATCAGCTTCCTATGGCATCAAGGCGTGGAAATATAAAGTGAAGGCTTAGGGTATTTCAGCTGTATCAAAGTTATGAATTCTGCCTGAATTCATGAGGCTGCTGTATTATTTAATGCCTCACTGTATAAAGACTCAGAGCTTTGTTTCAAAATTTATGTTGTCTGCTTCAGGTCTGAGCTTAAAGAGTTTTGAGAGGATCAACCCAGTGTCACTTAGCAATGATCTGCTGGAGGGAGGTGAGGATGCTGACCTGGGCGGAAGGCAGACGAAATCTGGGTTCTGCAAGTGACTGCCAGCAATGGAAAAGCCCCAGCAGAAAGGAGTAAAGGCAGATGTGTACTTAAGGGCTGTGAAGAGGGGACATATCTGGTGATGGAAGGAGTGGTTAAAAACACATTGTGGGCAGGAATCATGAAGCAGCTCATGCCCAGGGAGGCCAAGAGGCAAATGACAAAATTAAAGCAGAAGCCAAGTGATGTGGGTTCTGACGGGCTCAGAAGCGCCTGGAGATGTTGAATATGCCACTTAAATCTGTGTGCATGCTCAGCCTGTGGGTGAGTAAATGCCTCGTGATGCCTTCTGCAGTCCTCCGAGAGCCCTGTGCACAGCGCGCCCGCTTGGGCTTTATTCCTCAAGGGTTAAACTAGAAACTGAAGTACCCTTGACTCGGAGCTCAAGTGAGGGTGGTTTTGAGCATCCAGCAGTCTTATAGCAGCTGGAATGTGGAGTCTCATTCCTGAGCAGTAATACCCATGGACAGAAACCGTGTCTGCAGAGACCCATCTACAGCAGCTCCCGTGTTTACGTTGGTTGTAAGGCCTCCAGTATTGATCAGAGGGGTTTTGAGGGTACTAACCTGCATAAAAGGAAAAGTGGTCTTTAAATACTAAATAAAATAGCCATTTAGAGTTTCACCACTACGAGGATTTTTTGCTTCCTGGGAGCAATGTCTTAGCACTCGTGGACTGTAGAGCTGCTTGAAGAATGAACCATGATGGATGAGCACACACGAATAAAATACTGACCCCAGCTCAGAGCTTCTAAATTCTATCAAAATCCCTCTTGGCTGGTGTTTCACGCTGGTCAGGTTTTGCTGGCAATAAGCACAGGGACCAGAGCAGACACTTAACACTTTAAGAGAAGGAAGAAGAAAGAAGAAAGACTTCACTCTTCATGAGAAGTAACCACGTGAAGTCAGAACATTCCAAGAGCAGAGGCTTCCTTTGGCCATTTCCAGCCAATTAACATTGTATAAGTCAGCACAGGCATCTCAGTTGGGAGATCTTCCTGGGATGCAGGAGCTGGGACACTGACCTCTCCACACCCATCAGGAGCCAGGGCTACCCACAGCCTCAGAGCTCACTTTATGTCTGGCCCCAGTAAGACACCAATACAGAGGTATCCATAAGAGCTGCCTTTCAGGTTATGTTAGTGAAAGGATGGTTTTCCCTCACCCTCCAGGGTTTACAGTGGGGATTTACACACCTAGGCTGGAGAACAGCAGGTTGTATGACCCTGTTCACCAACACGTTCACACACATGGGCCAGTTTTCTTTATTTTTGGCTGCCTTGAGGCTTTCTTTTGTCTTCGGTCTGGTGACTCTGTCCTGCAAAGGAAGTGTATTTTCATCATATTCACTTTCCCCTATACCGAATATTTCACTGCTACTGCTGGAATGATTCTCATCTGATCCATCATCACTTCTCATGAAGTGGTTCACATTACTAATTATTGAACACACATTACAATTAAAGTACTCTCTTCTTTGCAACACTGGGGACAAATTTTAGAATATTAAGATTTATTTCCTTTTTTCAAAAACCTGTGCAAAGCTGAACTTTTTGTGTTGCCCCTGGGTTTCACACTGCAAACTTGGTCTGTCAAGCATGCAAAAATCTGGTGAAATAAACCCTGGAGACCAGGTTTTAAATGGCCCTTTCATCATCCAGAATTCTCTTCTGCTGAAAGTGGTTGCCCAAACTCAGCACACAAGGTTTAATAATAATTAATTACTCTAAGCCAGATAATGAACCAAGTGGTATGGACAGACTCCATGTACACATACCAGCTGAAAGCACTAAATTTATTTTCTTCTGGTGCAAGCCAGCAGTAATCAAATTTCTATTACCGAGTGGTGGGTGTGAATGGTCAAGAAAAATACTTAGTCAACAGAATTCCAATTAGAGATCTGTGAGTATCCTGCTTTAAATATGGCAGAGTAAGGAGATATTTTCCTAAGAGGATGGTCCTCTGATGAGTAAGCGTGGTTCTCAGTATTTCACTGTAGTAAGTATTTAGCAGAAACAAGATCAGTGAAACAAGCCTCTCTCAAGTGCCTCTGAAGAGAGAAGTGGTTTCCTCTGTAAATGAGTCAGTCCTGCTCTGAAATTGTTCTATAAAACATGGAGAACCTTAAAAGTGTGGTGAGACTGTCTCCCAGACATGACTTTTCATGCTGTATTTACAGCACAATACTATTTCTTCAATTTCTTCTGATTTGGAGGTACTGCTCAGCTTTGGATGGTTGTTTGTGCCAGGTAAAGGATGCTATGAGAAGCTACAGAGCATAATCATTCCTTGGGAAAATGTGAGCAGCCATCCTTGCAGCTGGAGAGGAGGCAGGGTTCGGTTTGATCCCAAAGATGACGGAGTCGGGAGAGGAGAGTACCTCTGACTTCACCACAATCTTCATGCCTTTCACAATCATGCAACTTTTCTGGGGTTTGCCTCGGAACTGTGTGTCTCAGCTACATCGCACATGAGTTTGAGACATAATTAATATTAATAAAGCCCATTATGTAAAATTAGCCATAGACAGGAGATTCTTTAAAAGGTGAAATCATAATAGTCATGATCAGAGTGTCTGTGTTGCTGGGAAACTGAGAGCTGTCCTGGGCTGCTCCTCAATATTTTCCTTTCATTACAGATCTTTCCCCCTACTTGTGGAAAAGGAGTTTTAAAGGAGAGAAATGAAGATGACTATGGGAATGCCTTAGCCTGACTATAAGCCCCAGCCCATGGGGTGGCACCCTGAATACTGTTCTTCCCCTTAGCCTGGAAAGTTCTGTCAAGTTCGGTTCTGTATTGGTTCTGTGTTACTGCTCCTGCCCCCCAAACCCCCTCATTGGATTGTATCCCAGTTGTGTCCTCCCCTCTCCCTGTCCCTCACTGGTTCCCGTTCTGTTATCGCCCCCTTGAAAAGCCATTNTCTCTGAGCTTTGGCATTTTTTGCAGTTAGGTCTCAGGTCTGGCAGGTAAAGACATGGAGATTCCTTAGCACTGATGCCCTGCAAGGAAAAACAGCAGGAGCATAGGCGAGTGTAGGGCACGATGCTTGTTTATTTGGGAATATTTTTGGGGGATTCTCATTACTCATTTTTCCATTTTGTCTTCAGAAATTTTGGGGTTGGTTCCCAATCATGTGTTGTATCTGCAAACCCCTCCATTTCTCAGCCACTGGCCTGTGAACACATCCTTCAGCCACTCCAATATCTGCAGATCTGCCGCGAGCATTTAGCTGCAGCCTTCAAATAAAGCAGCTACATACTCTTGAAAAACCTGCAGCAAAAGTACATAAGCTTAAAAATAATCACACAAGTGGCATATTCAGCTAATCAGGAGTTCCGATTGTCTTGGCGTTCCTGCGCACAAATCAGTTGTATCTCGGAGGCTGAAGCAGGGAGTCACCACTGGAGCCTGATTACATTTTTTAAGTGCTGCCTGATTAAATTAAACTTGGTGCTGTTTAGGGCTGATTTTGAGCAAATGGGAAAAATCAGAGATGCAATCCAGGCACTTTAGGCTGATCCAGATTTTGAGAATGAGAAATTCAGGACTCAGACCTAGATCCAAGTTTTATCCTTAGGCCCCTGTCTTCAGAGTGGACTGATTCAAAATCTTGCAAGGAAAGTCTCTGGGCCATCCCCCTGTAGTAAACTTACATTTGCTTAGAAATAAGTGACTTAATTCTTAAGGGCTCTGGAAGGCTTGTGTCCTCAGCACTGAGTTCACCATATCAAAGTGCTAAACCACTGAGTGGTTTAGACACAGAAATAGGCATCAGAAGGTATTTCATCCATTTCTACAGTACAATCCAACCTTTGCAGGCTGGCACACGTATTCTCTTTCAGCCTTTTGATTAACTGCATAGTACCAAAACCATACGTATTTATAGCTTGCAGAATTCGATAAATTCTCCAGATGTGGCTTCCTTTAGTTATGCTGAGATGACTGGAGATCAAAGCCTTTGATCTTTAGCCTGACTGAAACCTGCTTCTGATGTAAGTCTAGAAAATGATGCAGTGAGGGGAACTGGCCACTCTCAACTTGCCCCAGAAGCATCTCAAACAAAACGTATGGGAAGAAACTTTGTGAAGGATATTTCTGTACACACCATTGAGTCTCTACTCCTGAAAGTACAAGGCAGTTTTCAATGAACCTTTTACTCTTAACAACATATTTAAATAGATTGATTTTCTGTTCCAGCTCAGAAATGATTTAAGACTTTTCAGTGCATGCATATCCTCTACGATACACAGAACTGGCAGGAAATGTCATCATGAGCTAGTTTATAGCCTCAATTAAGGCCATTTCCATTGCTCCAGATGTGTAAAGCAGACTTATTTCCTGGTATAGTGAACTCCCTGATGCATCCTAGGCTCAGCACTGCCAGCTCAATATCTTCTTCATGATCCTTGGAAAAAATGATGAATAGCCAGGGAATTGCAAATTCAGGCAACATGAACACTTTATACAAGTGTTAGCCAGTTAGGCAGATAGCACAGTCTGAAAACCCTTATCTGGTACCACAGGCTCTTCTAGCAACCCCAGCTGCAGAGCAGTGCAAAGTACTGTGTGGTGTGGCCATTTCTGCCTGTCTCTGCAGCTCCACAAGCCCCACAGCAAGGCCATAAACCCTCAGCTCTTTGGGTGATACTGCCAAGAGAGTTCTGACTCCCATGGCCAAGACTTTCATGAGCTGTTTGCTATAAAAGAAGCTGGTAACAAAACAAAACACACACAAAATAAACCCCAACCAACCAACTGCAACAAAAAAAAACACACTCAAAAACCTTACATTCAAACTTCAGTAAAATCAGAGAATGGACAGATTTTCATGGAAGAGAAAAGGCAGAAATGTACTATCCTAGAGAGAGCACAAGAAATGCAGTTTATTTACTAAATCATAAATTCTTTATCAACATTAGAAGAAAGAACTATAATTTTAAGATTACTGAAAATTATCATAAAGGAATAGCTCAAATATACAAGGGAAAATTCAAATTTAAAAGGTAGAAAACCAAATGCAGCTGGCAAGACACATCAGGGACAACAAGAAGTAGTCCTTAAGCCATTAATAATGTGAGGAAGAGCAAATGAAAGGTTTGCCCTACTGAGGGGTTTGGGCTAAATGATCCTTAAGGTCCATTCCAACCCCTTAACATTCTGTGAATCTATGCTTCTATGATTCTATGAATTAATGTCTATTTCACCAATATTCAGTAAAAAGTAAATGGTGAATAAGAGTTTATGAAATAATTACTAAGAAAAAGAAATATTTCAGCATTGATTAGGGTAAAATCAGGTTAAGGAATATTTATTTAGATCAGTTAGAGATTTTGAAATTGGCTGGGGCTGACTTAATCTTGCAGTCCTTGAAAAACTGTAATCTCAGAACTATTAATGGTATCTCTGAGTTCACGGATGGGCTGTGGGGATACCATAGAAGACTGATGTATTGGCTATATTTAAAAGGTGGGAGAGGTGAGAGAAAAAAGAACAGGAGAATTGTACGACAGTCAGTTTACCCTCAAAATCCAGAAAAATGCTGGAGCAAAGAGACACATACCTGGAAAATAAGAAGATGAGCAACATCCAATACAGATTTGCCAATAACAAATCATGTCACATTGCCTTAATTTAATTTTAAAAAGTGAAAGGCTATGGGGATAGAAGAAAAAGAGGAGATATTAAATATATTGACTTCAGTAAGGCTTTTGACACACTGATGGTGTTCTGCTTTTTGTCCCTTGCAGAATTTCCCTTTCTTATATAACTTCTTTAAAAAATAATCTAGAGGAAAATGAAAATCTAATATTATGCAGTTTAAAAGACTCCTTTAAGTTTAATGATTCAATATAATGTATAAAACAGAGGATAAACATTAGAATTTGTGAAGGGTGCCAGGACAAACTTCCCCACACCTCTCAAGAACTCTTATGGGGGCTCACACCCCTCTTAGGTGACAAGTTGTTTGTGTCTGTGCCATCCATGAACACAAGGAAAGATGTGAGGAATGAGATGTCTTTCCATTGCAAGGCTCGCTTAGGTAAGGAGACACAGCCACCCTCTTTTCTCTTTTTTTCTGATGTGGGAGTTTGGTTGTTGGTTTTTTTGGTTGGTTGGTTGGTTTTTGTTTTGGTTTTTTGTTTATTTGGTGGTTTTGTTTCTTTTTTTTTCCTTTTTTTTTTTTGCAACCCTGTTGTTCTCAACTGCTCTGTTACAAACTTACCTAATGGACATCACTTGAAATAAGGAATGGAAAAGGGGTGACTTCAGAGAATGAACAATCATCTTGTTTTTGAAATAAGCACAATGCAATAGTGTGGGGGAAGCAAAGATGAGCACAGTAGAAATAGTCAGCAGTAAGCAGAAAGATAAATGACCAGTGCACAGCTTACAAGCCAAAATATGGCCCTCTGGAGTTGTACAGAGTGAGTAATGGGCACTTGCGCCAGGCATAATGTGTGGTCTGAGCCCTCTAACCTCTCTGGACTGCTCAGCAGAACTGAAGCCAAGAGCAAGAGTGGTTTGTTGTCTTCTGCACAGCTCTGGTGTTGCCCTCAGTCTGCTGTTCAGCCAGCACTGTGCCTCTCAGTGGAAGAGACTTTGCCCTTCAGCCTTTGGGTGATGTCCTGCTGTCATGCAGACCCAGCAGCACACTACTACCTTTTGCAATTTTATCTCCCTATATGTTTTTATGGCATCACCCTCCATCCCACTCCACCTGTCTGTCCTCATCCCTCTTGGCCTGCAGCTCTGGAGCACACAGCTGCCTCATCATTACCTTTATCTGTCATGAAAAAATTTTACAGTCTCAAAAAGCCCCAAACCCATATGGCTCAACATCTGATTTGTTTCAAGTCACTTAAGTCACAAGTAGAAAACCCTCCCTTGCACATATGCCTAGGAGTCAGGGTGTGGATTTCTCCAAAAAAAAAGTCTCCTGTCTGCCTTTGAAGGGAGCAGCTTAGCCTTTGATGTAGCCATAAGCAAGGAGCTGGCCCTGTCTCACACTGTTTCCTTCACAGATACCCTGACTGTTGGGCATTATTTACAGCTCATATAGAAAACTAGAAGCAGAGTCTTACAATACATTGCTAACCCTGCCCAGGCTGGATTTAGTAACATCTAAAGCATGGTATAGATGCAGGTATGGGTAATGTCACATACAGGTATAGATACTGTCACATATTCTTCACTTTTAAGGAAAGTGAATGTTCTCACTGTGACAGGCTGCAGGCTCAGGTGTGGGCACTCACAGACATTAATGACCCTGAGCAGCTGGGGACACCCCTCACCCTCTGCCCAGGAGCCGATTTAAGCTCAACCCAGGACCCTCCATCTCTCCCTGAGCTGTGTCAGGGAGGTGCTGGGCTCCAGCTCAGCCACTGCCCGTGCTGGCGGTACAGCCCCTCCCTCAGGCTCACATCTATGGACCTTCTGCCATGATGGATCTGCTTGGGCATTGCTGGATGGTGTCTGATCTGGATTACCTTCACTGGATCTCACCTTGACCTGTGGCATGTCCTTTGAGCTGCCCCATCTCCATGAACTTGCCTGATGATGAGGGCGCTTGGTTGAACCTGGCTGTGACTGGTGGGTCTGCTCTGCTCCCCTTGCTCAGGTACTGAGGGCTTTGCTTGGTGTGTTACCAGGATCGGCTCCTGCCTTCCATCCCTCCTAATCACTTTTAAACCTTAAATCTCTTTGTTTAAAATTAAGTTTGGTAAAATGACTTGTGGCAGAGCCTCAAGATCTCAGTAAAAAATCAGACTCTTGCCCAGGATTACAGGTCTTGTGCTGGGGAGATGATGGTATCCAGGGCCACCTTCTAGCTCGTAAACGAAAATTTTATTTTTGCAGTAGCTTGATTAGGTTTACTACTGCAGTGTGGGGTATGATATGCCCTTTTTTGGGTGCAGGAGGGCAGTGGGATGTTCAAAGGGATGTGGAGTGTTCAGATGTGCCTGCAGACTCCAGCTGACACAAGACCACCATATATTCCCAGACTCCTGTATTCCTGAAGTATCTGGAATTTTTTAAAAGATTAAAATTATATTTATAGGTAATATGAATGGTTAAAACCACAGGTACTGTGTGTTTATGTTGTCAGTCTGGAAGGTGACCCCTTGGCATCCCACCCAAGACTGAAACCCAGAGATGTTGGTATTACCAGGAGGGGAGGCAGAGTCAGTAACATCTGTGAAGCAGTCTTTGAATGTCTGACATTTTTCTAAAGACGACTACATGATATGGAACTGATGCATTTTATTCTGCTGTATAACTGAACTGATCAATCCAAATAACTGAGGGTTTATCCCAAATTGAAGGTGAATCCAAATTCTGACCATTACTGCCACCCACGGCTTGCTTTTATGCTTTCAACCATTTCTGCTGCCTTTGCTCCCCTCCCAAGTCAAGGATTTCTCTGTGAGCACTACAGACCTGCACTGTTGTCCTGTGGTTACTCCGTCAAGCATTGCTCCCATCTTTCTGCACCTGATACACACCCAGTATCTTGTCTGGATTAATCACTAGCCGTAAGTTACAGCCTCCTGCATCCTAACATTGGCACTGAGCTCTGTCAGGGGGGAAAAAAACCTCTTTTCTGATTATTATTAAATAGTCTATCTAAAGCTGAAGAGTGTGGTGCAGCTGAAATGCTGATAAAAGCACTAAATGTGGAGCTTGCTAATACAAAGCTATAGCAGCAATTTAGCTTGTTATCAGGCAGTAAATAAGACTTACCTGCTATTCTTTGATCAATCTTTTTTCTGTTACGAACTGCATGTGTTGACAAATTATGTCACCAAAAAGAAATCCAAGTCTTTGATGAAACAACAGGAAACATGCCTGTGCTGGAAATTCAAAAATACATTTAAATAAATTGCTTTGGGATTTTGGATAGGGGGAGTCTTGCTTAAGGTGCATGGGGGCCAGGAGAAGCTGGAGTGGCCTCAAAGTGACCCTGAGCCCCACACAGGTTTCAAGGAGTGTTTCCAGAACACTGGAACTGCAGCCATGAGATGTGACTGATTCTGCTTTGGGTTTGTAACAATCAACTGGCAGTTTCTGTAAATGGGTGGAAATGGATGCTTCTTTAGAAGAGAGATGCCTCAAAGAGAGCAGCATGGTGCAGTACCTTGCTGCAATAAGGAACTCCTAAAGATTTGGATCCATGGCTCTGACATGGTGAAACTTTTTTTTTATTATTATTATTATTATTATTATTAGAATGCTAACAGTGGTGCCTGAAGGGTCCAGTGGAGCTCAGACATGACTCTTGGTCAAATTCCAGCTTTCTGAACTGTTTCCCAGAATATTAGACAGAACTGAAACCAATACGTTTCCACGGCTGCTTCTTGAAAAACATGGCCAGAGAGCCAAGTGAAACAAGATACCACAACAAGGGAGAAGTGTGAAGTTGGAAAGGATAGATTTGGACCTGAACCCCCCCAGGGTCTGGAGGCTTTCAGATCCAAATTCTTCGTTTGCTCCATCTCAGAATGTGAGGCTGCCCCTTGCATCCTCCCTGCCTTGAATTCTTCCCAAGTGTGGGAGAGAGGCTGGGACTCTTTCTGAGGTCAGTTTTTTCTGCTGTATCTGAACTCTGCAGTCAAAATCTCTAAAAGCTGGTTCTTTCCTAACTACAGGCATGTGATTGAGATTGGCTTCTGTTACGTGTGTAAGGTCTCAGACTGTATCATGCTGGGGTCCAGCTGGCTCCTTACCCTGTCTCAGAGCCTGCAGAAGATGATCCAGGAGATGTGGTGGTGGGCATGTGCACAAAAGCCTGTTCCCCAGGAATTTTTTCTCCCCCAAATATGTCAGTCTTATACTTATGGGGACTGGCTCAAAACTTGATCTTTTCCCCGGTTGTGGCTCTGGATATACAGATATATTTACCCACCTAGGATGTGGGGCTCTCCTTGGTTGTTGCTGATTTATGAGCATCCAAGATATCTTCCAGCAGATCTAACAGCATACTTCATCAGTTTTGAGTCCTCCTCTTCACCTTAATGAACATTAATTGACCACTAGATTAGATACTAGGAAGAAATTCTTCCCTGTGAGGGTGGTTAGGTGCTGGAACAGGCTTCCCAGAGAAGCTGTGGCTGCCCCATCCCTGGAAGTGTTCAAGGCCGCACTGGAGCAACCTGGTCTAGAAGAAGGTGTGGTGGAGGGTTGTTATGAGATGGGCTCTGAGGTCCCTTCTAGCCTAAACCATTCAATCATGATTAATTAAACAATATTACAGTTAAATTATCCTTTATGTAGTAATATATTCAAATTAAGAGGAATTAAGCCCAGAGGAATTAAATAGGAATCTTTCACATATTTTTCCAGTGGCTCCAGCACTCACTGATCCGAGTTCTCATCCCCTTCTACTGAACATTTCCCATGTGAATGGGAGCTACTCTGCCAGAGTAGCACTTCAAATTGACCTTGTCCAGCACATTTTAACCATGGATGCTCTAGAAGTAAATTCATTTCTCCTTCCCCACTGACTGGCACATGCAGGATGGTCAGGCAGACCCTGCAATTAACAGGGAGAGACTTACAATTCATCTTAATCTCTCTCACATGTATTGTTCAATAAATGCATTTGATTGCAGCTTTGATGGAGCTGCTGGAGCTCCAGAGGGCTCATGAAATCAGTGTGTTCAGTCAATTTTTGACCTGCAGAAGCACCCAGTGGAAGGTGTAGGTCCATTTGTTGGGAAAACAGCTGAATTGGAGAAATGAAACATTTCACCAGGAATAAATATTGTTTTACAAGGTCGGGGGTAGCAAAATACTTTTCACGGTGTTTTTCTGCCTGAGGAACCTCCCTTTTGCTTCCAATATAATATACAGGAGGGATGATGACAATGGCGGTGAGATGGGATTATTGACAGCTTTCCCTTCTTCTTTCTTCTTTGCCTCTCCTCACAGCCACCAGCACAGCATGGGGAAAAAACCCTCAATGAGAAGCTCCTTTGCTGCCTTTTTGCTAAATTAACCTACACAGGGGTGATTGCTGTGGAGGAGGAAGGGGATTAGCCCTTCAAAATCCTTCTGATCCTCAGTTCTGCAGGAGTCTTGAGATTCCTCTAGAGATATTTTTCACTTGCAGTAAGTGGAGAGGAGTCCATGGGCTCCTTCCAAAGATCTGGGAAGGGTTACTAAGGAAAGCCAATCTACTGCAGCCCCTTAAGGGAAGTATTTGGAGGCTTCTAAGCTGGAGAGGCTGCTGACCACCCCCTCGGGAACAGAGGTACAACCAGGTGGAGCTGTGCCCCTGTCTGAGCCTGTTTACTCCTGCCTCCCGGCTCGGGGCTGTGCTGTAGACTTGCCAGCTGTGGCTGCCCACAGAAACAGGCTCTTTAACCTAAAGAGAGGTTTGTGATTCCAGACAAGCCTTGCTGCACCACCTGTGCAGGGCAGATCTTTCTCCTCCCCTCTCCTTAGAATTCACCCATTTGTTTTGTCTTCATCTGCTGGATCTGGCAGGAGAGTCTCTATAAGTCTGAGGAGTAGGAGGTCACAGCTATGCAGGAGTTGATCACCTTTTTAATTTAGGAAAGGGCTAGAGCTGCTGTGGGAAGCCTGGGATGGATTTCTTCTAAAGCTTTTTTGTACAATTTGGGTGATGTGAAGAGGACTTGATGTAACCTGACTCCATGGGAAAGCCAAGAGACCAGCCCAACCGTGGTAAAATGTCTGTGGTCTCCAAATCTGCCCTAATTTGAACTTGAAAGTGAGCTCCAAAACCCTGCTGCTTACTTTTGAAACTACTACCTTCTCCTTGTGCAAGTGAAGTTCAAGCAGTCGCCAGCTTGAAAGCTCTTAGATCCCCATCCCTGTAAAGAATAAACTCTCCCTTCCCACCGCCCCACTCTGCAGGGGAACATCAGTGCCTGCGGATGAAGCTCTGGGAGGATTTTTTTTAGCTTCCTGTAGTTATCGCAAACCTTCATCTCTAAAATGCAAAGGCTTTTATAGACTTTGTATTCTATTAGAGTAACACCGAATGCCCTCGTTCTTCAGGTATTTATAGCAACTTCTGCAGCTCCCATAATAACTCTTCGTGGCTCAGCACCTCGCAACATGATGTCTTGTTATCCCCATTTCACAGATGTGGAAATAGGGCACATGGAAATTAAGTGATTTCTGCAGGATTTCCTATAACCCACTGCAGTGCCTTGACTATAACACCACCTTCCTCTGAGTTTCAGCTCAGGTAGGATATTGTGGGCTTCTGCTATTCTCTTCATTTAAGATTATATAAAGAGACATAAATAATAATTCTAGAGCAATGCCCTGATTTTTGGCAGTTCTGAGGAACCTCAGATGTCTCTGGACTCAATGCAGACATCCAGGAACTCAGAAAATCAGGCTGGGGTTTAGCTGCTTAAATACACAACTTGAGTATTGCCAGTGTACTTGCTGGCAGAGCAGGGGATTAACAGGAGGTGGAGGGTTTGATTAATTCTTACAGCTACCCTTGGTCTCGATCAGGAACTGAGCTGCAGAGGAGCCAGAGCCAGGCCCTGTGAACCAGGGCAGAAGTGGAGAGCAGGGCTCGCCAGGAGCTGTGTGGGTACACGTGGGATCATGGGATGGAGCAGCACAGCTCTTCCCCCTGGCCTGATGAGGCTGCAGGATCCCAAACACATTGCTCTCCCTCCATGCCTCAGCTTCCCCACACACAAATTATGCATAGTAATAGTTAACCAGCACATTGAAGTGACATACAGCTGGATTATTTTCCAGTTTGAGTTTCAAGTCTTTGACTATGTGATAGGAGTGTAATGTAGGGGCTAGACAATTTGGATACTCAATAAGCATGATATTGTTTTGCAAGGTAATATGGTGATGACACATTATGGATTAAGTTCTTTATTCCCTAACGATGGAACAACTTTGGAATGCACTGTGCGTGCAGGCAGTGAAGGATGACTGTTGGGCAAAGGGCTGGTGCTGATACAGGAATCTTTCCCTAAGATGATAGATAAACTGCTGCTGTGTGATGGTTTTATGCATCCAGAGATGTTTCCTTCCTTTGTTCTGCACAGCAGGCCATCACAAAGCTTGGGCATCACCAAAGTCCCTGCTTTGTTTGTGCCATCAGGAAAAACTGGCTAATCATAGGAGAGAATCACAGAATGGTTTGGGTAGGAGGGATCTTAAAGATCATCTAGCTCCAAGCCCCCTGAGCCTTACACTAGACCAGGCAAATGGTCTAATGAATGGCACTGGGCTGAGCTGGATCAGCAGGTGCTCAGCATCAGTCCCCATCCTCCTCAAAAAAACATCCAAATCTGAACCTTCAGCTCCACTGAGGAGAGCTTGCATTGTCCTGAACCACGCTGCACTTGAGACTACATGGGGAAACTCCAGGAAAATGACTTCTCCCCATAAAATTGTATGAAGACGGCCGTTCGTAAGGTTTTCATTAACCTTGCTCTGGGAATGTCTATTACTTCCAGCCACGGTGTCTGGTACTGCTCGGTACTGAACACACATGGAACAAACCATTCCTGCCCCAAAAGAGCCAGCAGTGCAAAGCTGTGCCTGCTTTGGAGACGTTTGCTGCGGCACACGGACATCAAAAGTCTGCAAAACCTTCGTATCAGTGTGCTACACAGATGGAATCTTGGAAAACTGGCAGGCACCAACACAGAAAGTTTTAAAAAGGATTACATTTGGTGCAGCACAATAGTCCCATATAGCCAGGACCTTAATGTGCTGCTGGTTCATGATGGCAATTAGTTGGATTACGTTGTACCAATATAAACAAAGTATTAATGAGGCAGTTGCAGTAAATGGAATGAGCAGCACTCGAGCCAGCTGCGGGGGCACTGTCAGGCATTTGGGATGCAAAGCCTTGGGTGTTTGTGGCACTGGGGAGGACATTCACAGCCAAGCCATGAACATCCACCTGCTGTGGTGGCCTCTGCTGCTAAATAGATCAGGATGGGGAACAGCAGCACTGCTGGTATCTCAGCAGGCAGGCTGCTTCCAACCCCCAAACAGGCAATGACAAATACTTCATTGTAGGAGAGATGAAGGGCTCAGAGGAAAAGGTGAAGCAGCAAGGCTAGAAGTAGGACATAAAATCAGATTACAGCTTTGCTGTGTTTTAATTGCATTGCTTAATTCCAGTTTCTACTGCTCTAAGACTAGACATCAAACAGAATGTTAAAATTATTTGAAACCAAGCTACAAGTCTCAACATCAGAATGCCTATTATACTTATCTGTGACCTTCTTACCATTAAAACCACCATATTATTATTACTGTACATTTTCAGATTATTATTAGGCTTCTGAACTCTGCTGCAGCTTGATTTATAGAAACTGCTTAGTCACTGGCAGCAGTGCTGTGCTGGGAGTGGGAGAGATGCTCGCTGGTGTTTCAGCAGAGGCTCCTGCCAAGAAGCAGACACTGCCCTTGACAGATCATTGAGAGCTGGTGAGCATTTCCCTCTCATGTAAAACTTCTGAAATAGCTGCAAACCAAACCAACCTTCTTCCCTACCAAGAGAAGGGTTGAAAAAACTCAAGGCTCAATTAGTGCATCCCCTCCAGTCATTTTGGGCACATTTATGTTGCCCTTTGCTTGAAAAGCGACCTTCTGGTTTGCTCTGCGCATTGGTGGGAGCACTGCTCTGGATTTTGGAGAGGTGGGGTTCCTGTGAAATTGGGGTTTAGGCTTTGGAAGGAGCAGTCTGATGGGGCAGAAGTAGTCAGCAATGTGGGAAGGAGCCAGGTTGGGATGGGAGGTGAGGGGGGCTCAGCAGGTCCAGGCACCTAAGCACTGAAGAGCACATTCAAAATTAAATACAGGAGGAGGGTGCCTGCTGCTTCATCACATAAATGACGGTGATGGTTTCTGTGACCCCACTCAAGGAGCAAAGGCTCTGAGCAGAAGTTGCAGCACAGGCCCTTACACGAAGGGTGTTTTCCCTGGGTTGTACACGCACCAGGGCATAGTAAATGCTAATAATTTACAACCCTCTGAACAAACCAAATTACAAACCTGTTTCTTTTAGTTATTTGCTGAGTAATGACTATGCTGAGCTCTTTATAAAGTGTAGATGCAATCAGAGTCCTCAGCCGTGTATGCCTTGAGTGGGTAGGGAGTGATGCCTTGTTCACCACTGCTTCAGTCAAACTGCATCATCCCCAGTGCTGGTGCTCCAGCAGCCCTGCAGGTCTGGCCCTCCAGAGCCCTTTGAAACCTGCAACTGAACTGAACAGAAAATAAAACAATAGGTATCAAACACTTCCATCCTGGTTTCTTTTGAGGAAATGTTTCAGCATCACTAATGAATTGTGCCTGCTTGCAACATGCTGGTATCCTGGAGATTTAAATCCAATACTTCAAAGAACACACATTGGTTACTTAGCTTAGTCTTTAGTTTTATTTATGCTGGAGTAAACCACTGCCAGATATTTTCAGGGAGCTAACAGGAGAGAAACAATGGCTCTATTTGGCAGAGTCCAGTGGATGAAAATTATCAAAGTACAAAGTCCTAAACTGCTGAAAATAGTGAAAAATAATGGATTGGTTCTTCTCTTCTGACTCAATACCTTTATTCTTTTTGACATTTATTTTTTTTATTGCCTTTGCTCCTCTAATGCATTGTGGTGACTCGTGAAAGGTCTGTTACAATGTTTCATTGCTGTGAAGTCACTGGATAACAAATACCCCTGGCTCTGGTCCTACACAATTATGTATGTTTAGAATATAGCCAGAAATGGGCTGACATTGATAGAACAGGGTAAAATAAGAGGTGGAAAGGGCATTTAAAAGCAGGTACTGAGGAGTGACACACCCAGAAAACAATGATTTATATAGCTGTTGGAAATCAGAAAGGGCATGCAATAATCTGGGTGATGTACAGAGCTATCTCATGGGATAGCTGGTGCCACGGCAGCTCATTTCTGTCTTTCTCCTGTTCAAATAATTGCACTTGCCCACAGATACAACGCTTGAGTCAGTATTTTCAGGAACTTTGCAACTCACTTAGGCCCAGACCGTATCTGGCACTTTTCGCTCTCAAAGAACAAGGCCCATTTAATGTGACCCTGCAGGTGTGCAGGGCTGTGTTGCAGAAGCAGGGCTGAGCTGGGATGAGGCTCTGGAGAAGGGACCCATTGCTTGGTTCAGCCTTGGCTTTGGTGTTCAGGAGGGAGGTGCCACCTCCCCCCAAAGTCTCTGCGCCTAGTTCTGAGTATTCCAGCTTGTTCAGATGCCTGGGTTTTGCTCTGCGGAGCAGAGAGCCTGTCCCCAGGGACTGGACTTAGTGTCCTCTCTTAGCAGGGACATCTGAGGGCCATATTCTAAGTGAAGACATCATGGCTTTGCCTAATAATAAACCTATTGACTTAGGGCATTTGGGGGCATGAATTCAATTAGTTTTTGTTTTACTGAACATAGTGTTGGCCAAGTCCCTTCTAGCCAAAGGCCATCTCTTCTGAAGCAATCAGGGCCCTAAATGCAGGAAAATAGAAAATTTATAACAAAAAGAAGGAGTGAGGAGTGCTGGCTTGACAATATTGCACAGTCCTGTCCCAGTCTGCATCCAGTTCTCAGCTATTCTCTGCCTGCAGTCCAATAGTAAAGTCATATTTATTTTCTTGGCTCTGCTGTGTTAATGAAAGAGCCACTTAACAAAACAAATAGAAGGAAGGACATTTGCAACCAATTATGGTATTGCTGATCAGTCACATTGTGCTGGAAATTACACACTGAAGTTCAGCCCAGGCAGCTGATCAATGACCTGGTAGCTTGGCACCAGTGCACGCTATCAACTTAATAAATCAATGTAATTCCAGTCCCCGTGCCAGCATATATATGTGTAGTCAATATGACATCAATATTATATAATGATGGTTAAAACTAATTGCCCAAACACTGTGGTCTCTTATTTGCTGTGCAACCCCACCGGTGCTCCAGCAGGCAAGGTGGAATTTGGCTGGCTGTTCCTGAAATATACCCCTGGGCATCACTTAAAATCATGGGTTGAAAGCTTTTTTTTTTCCTTCTTTTTTTTTCTGAAACCACATGGGAAGTCAGCACTCCAGCACGTCATTCAGGGTTGACCAAATTGCCAGCCAGCTCCCTGCCTCTGGGAGGACGTGGTGTGCACGCCGGGTCCTGGCACACGCTGCAGGAATGGGGTTTCTCCTTGGTGGCAGACACACATCTTGGCTGTTTTATGCATGGCTTCCTCCTCTTAATTAGCTCTGACATTTTAGCTGTTGTAATATGGGTTTGGCTTAGGAGTTAAGGCTGAAAACTCTGGGAGTTTTTTGCTGGAAACAAAGTTTGGTTTAAGTACAGGGAATCTGAGATGCTTCTAACTGTGTGTAAGCTTTGTGATGGGCTGGATCAGAGAAATACTGGAGCTTCTGAGCATGCTGGTGGTCGCTTGCTCCCACCTCACACTACCAGTTTCAGTGCTCACTGCTCTTGCATTTCACTCTTGTCACAGAAATCTACAAAGAACACAGAAACTACATAGCTTGTACTATAAAAAACCTGCAGTTTATATTAACTATTTAGAAATAGCTTTTTTAAGGGTACCTGGACACTGAACACATCCTAACAGGATTTTTGTAAGTGCCTCATCCTCTCCAGCCAGGTGATATACTCAGCTCCCCACCTGTAATATTTTATACACAATATTTTACCTGGAACCACAGCAACATCCACTCTGGCACATACTCCAAGCCTCTTACTTGGCCATGGCTTCAGCTTTTCCGGGAACATACCTGGCCCTGTGTTATGTGAGACCTGCTGTTTGTCCCACATCATGACAGCAGGAAAAGGGACATTTGGGCAGTACAGACCCACCCTGGTACAGTAACTTTGGTTGTGTCCTCACACCTCAGCTGCATTTCTCAGATTCATCATGTGCTGGAGTCACTGGAGAGAGACGTGAGAGGTTTCTATCTTATTCCTCTGTGCTTAATTCATATTAATTCAAATGTTTTACTACATAAAGGATATTTTAACTGTAATATTGATTAATTAATCATCAATGAATCATGATAGAATGGTTTGGGTTGGAAGGGACCTTAAAGCACATTTAGTTCCATCCCCCTGCCATGGGCAGGGACACCTTCCACTAGACCAGGATGCTCCAAGCCCCATCCCATCTGACCTTGAACACTTCCAAGGATGGGACAGCCACAGCTTTTCTGGGCAACCTGTGCCAGGGCCTCACTACTCTCACAGGGAAGAATTTCTTGTAATAACCAACCTCTGTCAGTATGAAGCCATTCCCCTTGTCCCGACACTCCAGGCCCTTATCTGATCTCCTTTCCCCCTCTGCTCTGTGCCAGTGACAGTTGCAGCTCACTGCTGGTTCCCAGCTCTGCTGTACCTTTCCTCCAGGGAACGCTCTGTTATCAGCACATGTTTATATTCTGGGAGCATGTACAGGAATTGAGCCATGGCTCTGGGAGGTGCTCTGCAAAAGTGGAGGGAAAAAGGCAGTTCCTGCCCTGAGTGTCTTATGTTCTGCAGGCACTAGTAACCAAGGAGATACAGCACATGCACACACACAAAATGTATGTGTGTGTGTATGTGTATATATATATACTGTGTGTATGTGTGTGTGTATATACATATATATATATACATACATATATGGCAGTGGCCTTTCTTTGGTAGCATAATTTGGTTTGGCTAATGCTTAGCTGAGAGCAGAGGTAGGGAGCAAGGAAAGGAGGGAAGAAAAATCCTGGTTCATGTTGCCCAGCCACAGCCAAATCTGAGTTTGGCTGTCTTTTTGGCAGAAGTGAGCTGTAAGGATAGTTTTGAAGGAGGAGAAAGGAGTGGCTGTTTAGATTTTATCGGGAAGGTTTTCCCAGGCTTAAAAGAAAGATGGGCAGAATGTGAGTCTGTGCTTTGGGAAGGAGCTGACAGAAGGATTATAGAGCCTGGTGGGGTAAAGGTTGTGGGCTGGCCATAAGTAGGTAGGTTGTTGGTTCAGCCAGGTAAGAGGAGATATGCAAAGGTAACAGGAATAAAGAGTAGAAGGCAAGAAGCTCGTAAATTATGTAACTGAAGGACTAGTATGGTTGTGGAGTGAATTGATGTGGACTTGAGGGTAGCTGCTAAAAACTGAAGTTTGTAATAACGGATGTAAGAAGAGGGAGGCTTGGAGGAGATTATTTTTAAAAATTAAGTTTTAGACATGATAAAAAGAGTAAATTTGAGACACAATTCCGAAGAAATCCAGGGTGGTATCACTTGGGTAAGAAGGAAATAGGGAAAAGAAGGAGGATGGCAGAAAACAATCTATTCCTGACTGATAGGGGGGTGGGGGGTGGAAAACAGTGACTGAGCTGCTCTGTTGAGCTCCTGTAGTCTTTCTGAGTTATTTGGATATTTTCCCAATTTATTTTTTGATTAATAGATTTTTTTTAATATCATTACTGATTCTGGTAGCTTACCCAGTGTCACATAACGTTGGTGACTGTGGGTGTACCCAGTTTCGTTTTTCCTCATGGGATACCAGCTTCACACAAACTTCATTTCTTTTGCTGTTTCCAGAAGTTCATAGCAGAAAAATGCTCTGAGAAAATTTTGTCTTGTGGTGGCTTATCCTTTTAACTCTGGCCATCACTCAAATAAAAAATGGCAGTGGTCTGTGGAAAAAAAGAAAAATAACTGAAAAATAGATTCTTACGTTTTTCCAAACCACCAGAGCAGTTTACCATTCCTGGGAAAAGATGCAAGCAGCCAACATTTCCCTTAATGCCAAAATGCAGACTAATGCTTAGATGGAGCTTTCAAAGAAGACACTTTTATATTTGTCCTGTCAAATGGAGAAGATAATCAGGTTTTTCTTTCTCTTACCATAAATATTTACATCTAGAAACATTAAGTGGATCTGTTTTCCTTCCTTAGTTTGCATGGTTTGGAAAAAAATGGGGGGTTTATATTGATTTTTTTGGTTTGTTTGTGTTAAGAATATAAAACCAGGATATAGAACAGTTGGAAATGAGTTGAGGGATTTATCAGTTACACTTGGAGGGCATCGTATCTCAGCATGGTATGATGGGAAGAAGGTGTGAAATCCTGGATCCAGTAGCATCAGTAGCAATACTTCCTTCAGTTTTCATTACCTTTATTAGATAAGAAGAACAGAATAATTTGCACTCTTCCAAGGTTTCTCCAAAATAAGTGACTTCTTTGTGATCCTTTTCAAATTGGAAGGATCCTCTTCAAACTCCTCATGCCGATGGGGTGGGATGCTGAGGAGCAGTGCTGCTCCTGATCTCTGGCAGGTGACACAGATCATGCCTGAGCTCCTGTGACCGTGCTGAGGTGGGAGCAGCTCTGTGTGCTTGAGGCATCTCCTCCCGAGAGCTCTCCCCGAGCGAGCTGCGCAGCCAGGAGCTCTCCTGAGGTGTGCAGGAGTCTCAGTACCTGCCCCCATGTGCTGTGACAGACATTTCCTCTCAACAGATGGCTGGAGGGGGAGTGATGGTGAAGGTGAAGTGATGGTGTCTCAGACTCTGGTCCCCACCAAAAAATGCAGCTCCCGAGGCCTCCAGTGTGACCAGTGAACCCGCAGATCTGCAGGAGCACTGTCTGCTGAGGAACATGGCCCCAAAGGAATCCTGTGGCTCTCCTTGGTCTCGGGTGGCACGCACAGATGAGCATCTCCAGCAGCCTCAGTTCCAGCTCCTGGCTCTGCTATCCCAGAGACAGCAGCCCATTTGCATCAGGAGCCACTGGGTGAGTAATACCTGCCTCTGCAGACAGCAAACCCTGCAAGCATTCTGTGGTAAACGGCTGCTGCTCTGGGCAGGGAGGATGCACTTTACTCCGAAAGCAGAGGATGAAAGACTCTGTGGCTACGGCTGTGCTTTGAAAGAGCTGAGCCCAATCCTGTGCACAAGCAACTGTTTATTATCAGAATCACTGATCTTCAGAGCACTTAATGCCCCTGCCTGCACGGAAGGCAGCCAGAACACACTGTGGCCTCGCAGCCTTTTACTGAGCATCTCGGTCTTACTTCAGCAATATTGCTGTTAATTGCAATAAAACAGTGGGTTTAAGGGATTCACCTGTTTCAGTTGCTTGTTGAGGTAGGCTCAGGGTGGTATGCAGTGAAAAGTAACAACCTGAAATGGCTGTATTTGCCCAATTCCTAAGCTACAGGTGTGCATCGAGGCAGACCTGTGCCTGTCAGCACAGAACTGTCTAAGAATTAACCAGATTTGCACCTTCCCTATCTGTCTGTAGATAAGAGCGTTACCTCAGAGCCTGGCAGTGGATATTGCTGATAGACTGAACCTGGGTGCTGGGTAACTCCTGACTTTGACCTTGGCCACTTATATCACTGGAGCAAAATTCTGCATGCTTCTGTTTGCTTACATGGAGATAAGGATACTGGTCTCTGGATTAAAAGTGTCATTAAGGAGGCACATTATGATTATAATTATTATTTTACAAGCTGAACAGTGTGCAGAAGCTGGCAGTGCTGCTGCTGAGCTTCTTCAAGGAGTGTGTGCCTTTGCAAAAGGCTGAAAGAAACTGCACAGGAGGATTTTCTCATACATAAGCTGAGGAAAAGGATTATCTGTGAAACAGCCAACAGTTTTTATTTACTGTGAAAATCTGAGTCTCACTCTCAATTTCCCATCAAGATAAAAAGCAGGCATTTGGTTAAAATGGTAACTTAATGCTCCAGAGGTTTAATTACCACCACTCTATAATCAAAATCAACACAGAGTGCAAGCTGTAGCTCCCAACTCCAACAAGAAATGCAGCTTCCCACAAAGCAGTCAATAAAAAAAAGATATATAGCATGTGCTTGAATTTTGTGGTCCTTCCCACAGCTGAACTTGCAAATCTGCTATTGCTAATGGTTTTCTTTCAAACCTCAGGTTCTCCTTTAGCTTTTACCAAACTCCAGAGCTCCTTATTTCTACATTTTAACTTTCTCTGTGTATAATATCTATATACACAGTACTGAATTAAGGGAGTGCTGGAAGCTAAATTTCAAACTTTTTCCTATACCAACAGAAAGCACTGAACTAGTCTCAATAGTGGTGATTACTGAAACTTTGTAAGGGCCTTGGTTGGAAAAAGTGTCGTGAGAGCAGGTATGTCTTCTGGGCCAGGGCTGCTGTGATCCCCGGCATGGACCTCCACAGATCAAGTTATCCATCCTCCTCCATTGCAGTTCCTGGTGCTTTTCTTTAAGGACTCTGGGACTTCTGGATCATTGGAGCAGCTTGGGTCTTGCTTAGGACAGTTTTCCTTCTGCAAGTTAAGATTTCTTTTCTCTAGTGCCTTCTCCCAGTACATTTTCTGAATGAGGTTGTTGCACTGTGCCAGCTAATGATCCCTGTGAAAACTGCACATGCTTTATATTTTGTCTGCTCCCTTCCAGGTTGGGTGTCTTGTGAGCAAAGCCTTTACCTGTCCTGCAGCCACGCTCCTGCCAGGCACAGGGGCAGCTGTAGCCAAGCAAAGGTGTCCAGCACAGGTACTGCTAACAACGCAGTCCTCTGCCCTCTGCCAGGGGCTGAGCCCTGAATTTACATCCTGGGATGCTCCCAGATGCTACAGTAACAAACACAGAAGTTGCTCTCCAAAAAGACTCTGCTATGGTTTCTGCCCTCTAAGCAAGGGTTAATTTTCCTCCTCCTCCTCATCAGCCCCCCCATAAAAAGCAGCACATTTTGTAACCTGCCTCTACTGACTTGTGGAAATAAGAGATACCCTATTAGCGATCCTTGTCCAAACAGTGTTGGACTGGTTAGTGCCAGCACTTTCCATCCAGCGCTAGTATTTGTTTTTCCATGCTCTTAATCTTAGAAATTGAATTGAGTCTGATAAAAGTGACTTCCTGAATATTACATAACAGTTTACGTCTGTCAGGAGGGAAGACAAACAGACCTGACCTTGAACTCAAAAAGTTTCCTCCCAGCAGGTAAAAGCTTCCAAAAGTCTGAGCAGCGGCTCCTTGTCTCCTCCCTGTCCTGGGACAGCAATGAGGCTTCCATGGCTGCCATGCTCTCCGCAAAAAATGCTCTGGAAAATGCTCTGGATTGTCCTCTGGGACCTAAGAATCCCCCGGAAAGAGCTGCAGCAGGAAGGCAGCTTCATGTTCTTGCTCTGAAAAGGAGGCAGAGGAGAAATCCTGTCCATATCTGGCAGGGTTTAGCCTCCAGGGATTAATTAAAGGCTTTTTCAGTTTTTCTTTCAAACCTCACAACATTCATCCCCGCCTCACTGAATAGGGAAAAGGGAGAGGCATTTTCTCTGGTGAAGCACCAGCCTGTTTCAATTTTCAGTTTTACATTGCAGTAATATGCTTTTCCTAAGGGAATACCACAGGAAGGGCAAACTTTGGCTTCTCACCATTGGAGCAATGAAAATGAGCTGGAAATCCGAGCAGCGGGCAAAACAAATTCCCTAAACTTAGTAATTCCCTCTTTCCTCGGTGCTTCTGTCCCCTCTTCCCTGCCCACGGGCAAGGCAGGTGGAGGTGTTGGCAGAGCCAGCATGGGATGGGGACCCATGAACCAGGAGTGGGTGATGGTGCTACAGGAGCAGGGAGGTGTCCTGCATCTTCTGAGCTGCTGGAACTGCTGGGACTTGGACTAATGGAGCTCTGGGGCACCAAAATCCTTTCTTCTGCGACTCAGGCTTTTGGTGATGGCTGCAATGGGGGGAGAAGGTGCCACCTGGCTCTCAGGACTCCCTGTGAAACATTTGGGGGCTTTTGCACAGCTTTGCCCCTACCAGAGAAGTGCAGGGCTTGGGCGACTGGTTTTTGGGCAGCATCCTGAGGAAGCAACACAGCTCCCAGCTCAGCCCATTCCAAGTGTGTGGTGCCCTGCAGGGCGTCCGCCGTGCCCTGGCTGCAGTGTTTGTTTTCTGACCCCATTACCTATTCCAGTTTGGATTTCAGCTGCTTAGGCTTGATTATTTTAAACCCCTCTATCTGATTATCAGCAGCCCAGCCAGGCCAGAAATGAAGCTTCCTGGGGGATCCCCAGCAGTGTTGCAGAAGGATAATTTGCCTCTCATTCATGCTTCTGAGAGGGTTGGTCAGCTGAGAGGGCAGGGGGAAGAGTTACAGGGATATTCCAAACTGGGGGAATATCCCATGCACTCCCTGTGCCACAACCTCACAAATCTCAAGCTTTGCTGCAGGATGGAGTACCTTGCTGCTGTGGCGTGTGGGGAAATGTGTCCTGGCAGGCACCCAGCACCCCCAGGAGATCTCAGTGACGGGCACCATGGCACCCACTAACCCACACTGGCACGGCAGGATGCTTCTGGAAGCAGAGCAGCCCAGGGACACACCGGCATGGCAGGGTGCAGCAGATTGGTACCCAAACCAGGCATCCCTTTGCAACTTTTCCAGAGCTGCCTTGCTCTTCTTTTCCGTTTCAGTTGTTGTCCTAGAGCTGTTTTCCTCCTCCTCCCCTCAGCAGGATGAAGAAGCCTCCAGCTGGCCTAGGAGGCTTATCAGCTCTGTCTGGCTGGGTGTTAACAGTTTATTTGCATAAGTACCTGTCCCCGTCATATGCTGCTTGCTTTTGTGACTCACTGTAGTTGTTTATTTTTCCTGCAGCAGCCAGGCTTGCAGCTGCTGCTCCCCGAGGTATGCCAGGGCAGATGCCACCACCCCAGGGCACTGCGGGATGCCTGGCACGCTTGGGCCAGGAGCTCACCCTCCCTGGCTCACTCGCTCCTCCTGCCCTGCGGGACCAGCTTGGAAATTAAATGTGTAACTGGTCGGGTCCTGTTTTCTTCTGGTTGGCAAGATAAAATTAAACTGAACCCCTCCCCCCATTTCACATCTCGGCAGCTGTCCCTGGCTGGGGAGAGCAAGGCTTCCCCTGGGACCACAGTCCCAGCTCCTATTGCAGGGAAGGGTGATGCATCGGGGTTGAGGGCTGGGTGATGGGCAGCTGCCTCCTCCCTGCTGATAGCGTGCACAGAGTCATAGAATGCTCTGAGCTGGAAGGGACCCACACAGATCACTGAGTCCAACTCCTGGCCCTGCACAGGCCAGCCCCAGAAATCCCACCAGGTGCCTGAGGGTGTTGTTCAAATGCTCCTCGAGCTCTGCCAGGCTTGGTGCTGCGACCTCTCCCCTGGCAGCCTGTTCCAGTGCGCAACCACCCTCTGGGTGAAGAACCTTTTCCTGATATCTTTATTTTAAGGAGCTGAGTTCCTTAGAGTGTTTTCTGAACTCAGGTCTCGGCTCCAAAGGCAGAGGCAGTGTAACCTGCCAGACCAACTCTGCTAAAGCAAGCACTGCACAGCTCTGCTCCAAGTGTTGGTCGTGACCGCAGAGTCACCTCCTCAGCTAGGAGCCAAGCGATCTTGTTTCTGCTCATTAGCTCTGAAAGGTTTTTCCATCCATAATAAGAAAGTCATTAATGTTAAACTTCCGCTGCCAGGTAGGATTGATTTGAAGATTATAACCACTATAAGGGGGTATGCATTGCATATACAATGTGTTAAAGTCCTGGCAGGCAGGAATTGTTGTTCCAATCGTTGCCTGTCATCCGTGGAGCTCACCAAAGCCCATCCATGGAGCTCAGACAGACGTGGGGCTGCTCAGCAGCCTGGAAGGGCTAGCAAAGAGTGGCTACTTTCAAAGGGAAAAGGTAAATCCAAATCAGTGGCTGGTACATCCTCTGCAGAAGGGCTGTAATCCTATCCCAGGAGACGACAGATTTGGTGATCTAACATGTCTCCATGCTCTTGTTGCTGTGACATTTTACTAATATGGTGCATAGCCTAGAGGTCCTCAGCTCTCACAGATGGGAAATGCTCAGTGTGGGATCTCCTTTGCAAGGAGCTACCAGGACTGACGTATTTTCCCCTGAATGTGGCCCAGAAACCTGGGTGCTGTTGTGTGGTGTGTTCTGCTGATGTGTCAGTGAATCAGCTGTCCATCCAACCATCCACTTCTTGTATGTAAAAGTAATTTTAGACATATATTTTTTGTGTTCATCATATCATTCATCATATAAAGTACTTTTGACAATGTACCAGTTGAGCCGTGCCAGGTGTGTGTTGCTCCTCTGACTGGGAGATGGGAGGGATGGATGGATGGATGAACAAATGAACTTGGTGTGAAGAATGAGGGATTTGGCTCAGCTCAGCACATCCAGCCTCAGCTCTGACTGTGTCAGACTGTGACTGCCCCTCACACAGGGCAGGCCAAAGTGTGTGAGAGAGAAGTGAGCATGGAAGGGCAGATAACCAGCAATTTGCTATGAGTATGATCATTGAAGAGGATCAGTGGATTTGGTTTGTCCAAAGAAAAATGCAGAGAGAGAAAACAGAGAGAGAAAGAGCACCCAATACACCATATGAACCATTCAAGAAGTGGTTAAAGGAGCAGAACCACAGAAAGATAAATTCATGAAGCCAGGAGAGGGCTGCAGGAATCTCATTATAAATACCATATTAAATTGTGTATCTCAAGAAATCCCCAACTTTCCATCTTTATCTCTTTTCCTTAAATGCATTAGCAGCTGACTTGTCCTTCTGGGTACTCTTAGGTCTTTCTGAGCCGTTGCTTCCCATCCCATGTGCTTCCCTCATCCAAACTGGGTTTGTTGCTTGGGAACGCTGATGGAGTGTCCATGTCAGCCCCTCTTTGGTTAAAACCAACCCTGTAAGCAAACCCTCATAATTTTATTTATGACTTTTGGATGAGATAATGGTTTTCCACTTTGAAAAGAAAACTCACTACTTCAACATTTATTTTCTATAAATGCCTTGGCATTTATATTGCAACAGGAGACTATTCAGTGACATTATCTGATAAATATCATGTTATACAGCTGCAATTTACAATGCATATATTTTTAACGGTGCTTCTAAGATAAATTAAATGCTTCTAAAATATGGTACTTAAAGAAAACAAATGTCTGTTCTAGCAATTTTGTTTTTCAGGGTACACTATTTTTTTAAAACCAGATACCATCTTCATCCTGTCAGGCAGTAAATTATGCACTTGCACTTTCATAAACTCTCCCCTTGGGAACTAAGTCAATGAAATGGAAATGTCTTTTTCACACCCTCCAACTCCAGAGAAATACAGGGAAATAGCCAACTTGGTTATAAACTGAATGTCTAGAGGGAATCCATATAAAATGTGGATTAATGCAGTCCTGATGCATGTATTGTTTAGCATATGTACCATTCACTCAAATGGTGCATTGAATTGTGACTGGGATCATTAATGTGTCCCATTTTTTTAAAATTGTGAGAATAATTGCATGTTCTGTGGTGGGATCTGAGGTAGGAAGACACAAACTAGCACTGGACTGTGAACCTCCTTCCCAAGCCAGGACACCTGCAGGAGGCGGAAAGCTCTGCTGGCCTGCTCAGGGAGTACAACACGATGGCATTTACACCTTGGTGGATCTTTCCTGGGTTGTGGGGTGGGAATGGGCAGGACAAGGGCTTGCAATGGCATGTCCTGCCTGTGGGATAGCCTTTCATGAGGAAGACCAGAGCTACTGAGGCAGCTGAACTCAAGCTGATGTTCCTTGTAGGTCCCTTCCAACTGAATTATTCTAAATCTACTTCTATTTTCACCACCCATCACCCAGAACCACAGAGTTTTGCCTGTAGCAGTCAAATGTCTTCATATGAAACCCCATGTGGTCCAAGGAGCTGTGTTACCCCCTCACCACACTGCATGTGGGAAGTGTGAAAAGCCAGCAAAAAGGCAGCAAAGGAAAGAAAGCTGGGAAGGTAGTTGCAGGGGTCTGCTGAGATGCCCAGGGATCCCCATGAAGCAGGAGGAGGTACAGCAGCTCTCCTGTCACAGGAAGAGCACTGAAGCTGTTCACCTGACCACTGATGGTCCTCAGTATCCCCAATCTACCTCTAAGAGCCCTCTAAAAGCCCCAGCTCTTCCACTTTGGGGAATGCATGAAATGTGGGATGTATTAGATGCGTTCGGCAATAGCAGCAAACTTAAGAGAAAACAGGAAAATCAACAGCAACAACAACAAAAAAGGAATCTTGACATCTGGCAGAAAAAATGCAGTGCAGACCCCACAAGAACGTGAGTATCTCTGCACAAAGCCACTTACAGATGCATTCCTCAAAGGTAATCCCTTCAGACAGAGTGAGGCTGCCATTTCTTTGAAAGATATTAAAGCAGCTGTTGCTAGAACATAGAGAATTACTGAGCTATCTGTCAAGGGAAGGACATTTGTAAGGCTATATCTACTTTTTTTTAATTTACAGTTTGTTTTGATACCAAATTTCCAGCTACTGAAGGTAATTGAGACTGCAAACAAAATCTCACTATCCACCGATCTGCCAAATCAAATTTTTTCTCCTGTAAGTATAGTGTTTTTCCTTAGCTTCAGAGAGGAAAAGAATTATGCAGAATGAATGAGAAAGAAAAGAGATTAGTTTATATAATGACCATAGCAGCCATCTCTCCCTTGATCTGTCATAGTTCATTCTCGAAGATGGGAATGATTATTATTGTAATTTAGAACAGAGCTTGTTCATTTTCCTTCTGCTGCATCTGCTTACTACTCTCCAAATTAACACATATTTTAATAAAAACTAAATATCTTGACTATAGCTGGGATATTGGATGACCTCAGCTGGGATATGGATGGAGCAAGATTTTTATCACCTTTTGTTCCCCTCCTGGAATGACTGTGCACTGCCCTGGTCCTCAAAAGGAATTAAAGTAGCCATGAGGCTCTTTGGATGACTTCTGGCTACCAGAGGCCTCAGAAGAGGGCATCTAAGGCAGTAAATTAGCAGCTATGTGTCTCCTGTGCTGTTTTCAAGCAGTGTGGTGTTTCTGCGGGATCTCTAGGAGCTCTCTGGCACTGGAGCAGCTCCCTGCTCCGTGATGGTCCTCCCAGCACCAGGGCTGGGTGTGTGTCTCAGTAGGAATGGGCTAAGGGAGCTGAGCTTCCCTCGTCTTTTTTTCACTAGCTAATGTCAGAAAATAGAGTATTTCTAAAGGTCTTCAAAATAACAGTAGATTTTTGCTCTCTTTGGGGACTATTTGCACTCCCATGGACCTGTCCCATCCATCTGGTGCTCTTGTACTATGGTAATCAAATTTGATGCCAACATGGCAACTGGGCTTTCCTCCTTCTCTCTTACCTGCACTGAGATTTTCACTGGTCTCAACTCTTACTGACAGTTTTTTTAAACCAAAGTGTTGAAGATGAACTATTTCATATGCCTGTTCTCCTGAAGTTGCTTTAACACTTCTGTAGCCCTAAGGTGAGCCAATTCACCCCTGAAAATCCAGGTACTCACACCTAATCACTCCAGCACAACGCTCCCCCAAGGTGGGAAAGCCGCCGCGAAGGTGACAGCTCTGCAGCATTTTGGGGGACTCAGGGTTAGTGATGGGATTTAACTCTGCAGAACTCATACAAAACTCACAGGGACTCTGTCCTTCACTTCAAAACATCTGTTAATTCTGCTTGAGTGCTCATCATCGAAAGGCTGCCTATTTTTTCCCTTTCAGGTTTGTGAAAATAAGCACCTGTGAATGAAGATGAAAGAGAAATGTTGCTGGTTTCTTCCCTGGAGATCGTGTTTCTTACTTGTTGCATAACTGCTTATTTTAGCATCAATCAGCCAAGCCTTTGTTGTGCAGACAATTCTGTCCTTTTAAAGGATTTGTGCAGTATTGTTTCTTCCAAAATGCTTTTTTGTTTTTATTATTAGATTTATTTCCTCTCTTAGCAAATGCCAACTGAAAACACCCTGCCAAAGCTCTTCATAAGTGTTACATAAATGTCATTCTATGTAAACTGAGTGTTGTATATAACATATATTTGACCTTTCCAGAGAACCATCCATCAGGTGCTGTCTCTGTGTCAAGTTTATGCATTTATACACAAGCTGTGTTTGAGTGTGCATATATGGGAGCCAAAAATCTATTAAGGGGAGTACTCAAAAAGCAGAAATGTCCGAACTCTTGTCAGTGCAACTTCATCTACACCCTTTTGTCAAAGCAGAACAAGACTTTAATTGCATGTTCAGATACTTGTCTCCTTCTGCATCGCTGTGTGTGCAGTGAGATGGTCAGCCAGGGGCTCAGCAATGCCTTTTGTTCAGCACATGAGCCTAGGCAGAGCACATTATTCAGCAAATTATTCACATGTCTGACCACTTTTGGATTTCACAGCAATAGAAAATACAGCTCCAAAATTTCTCTGTGCAGTTTTTAAAGCAGAGCAAGGTGCTCATGTTCTGGATGGTAAAAATTTACTGAGGCTGCAACCAGGCATGCTGTGGACCTGCTGTGCCATGCTGTGACCTTCTTTAGAGGTGTTCTCCAGAAATCCTGGAGAAATGGCCCAGAGGGTGGTAAGGCTGTAGCATGCTGTACAGAACCAGAGCAGGGACCTGCAGGTTCCTCGAAAGACAGAATTATTAATTTCCTCATGGCTTTTTCTATAGCACTTGCCACTACACTGCCTCAGTGCTTCAGCACCTTCATTAATCCTCTCCAAACACTCGTTCTGAAGATGGGTCAGAGTGACACATGGATGGATTAAGGTCAGTTTTGACTAATTCAGGGTACTCCATCTGAAAAGCATAACGTCTGCATTTTCAGAGCATTTAACATGATACAGCACTTCATACATGCAAGCACAGCACCCACCGCTTCCAGCTGCACAAAGATGGATGTCAGCAATTCAGGCTAAAGGTTTCCAGCCATGCACCCGCAGTGTGGGCACTACAGCCATCAACAACCCCAAGTTTGGGTTAATGACTTGTTAGTGTTACACAGCCTGTGGCAAGGGCACGGAAAGAATCTGCTTCTTTGGGAGAGTTTTATCCTTTTGTCACAGTCTGTCTGTGCCTTGCAGTCTTTGGTTATGCAGGTAAGATGAGGATCTGGCTAAAATTTGTTTCCTTTTTGACTTCCAGACCAGATCCGTGGTGTGCAAGTGCCACAGAGACATCAGATTGTGACAGTGTAACTAAGAACTCTATTAGAGTATGTGTGCACAAGAAAATCCCCAAAAATTGGTATGGAATGCCTGACTTTGGACACTTCTGATGTCCGGACCAGGTAACACAGTGACCTTCACAATATCCCTTAAGGCAGCCTGTGCTGTAGATGAGGTAGGATCTGTAGGTGAAGTCCTGTCTGGGACTTTAAGACAGGGGCTGTGCTCATGAATCCCATTGCTCTTGTAATCCCAGGAAAGGCTTTTCAGCCTGGAGCTGATGTTTCCTGTTCCCTGCAGGGCTGCTGAGAGGGCTCTGAGCACCTGAAGCAGCAGGTGCCCCCATGAGCAGCATCCTGAGATATTTCATCTGCCAGAACTGGGCATGTTTACTGCTGTGTAGTGAGCTGCTCTTCAAAACCCAGTAACATGACTAATTTGGGTGCGTTTATCTAAAAGACCACAAAAGGCTGCTTCATACCAATTTTCAAGACCTTATTTCCAGTGTTAGTCCTAAGAACCAGAGCAAGCCCAAGAATGATCAAAGTGACGCTCCTCTTCTACCCTGTTTGCATCCTTAGGAGTGCCAAAGGACTTGGAACGTTCGGAAAACATCCAGCACAGGCTGCCAAGGCGGAAAGTTGCAGCCTAATTCATTCAAGTTTGGTAATTTATAAGGAGCCACAACAGGGGGATGTACGGTGGGGAGCATCTGGCTATTGTAGCTCCAGTTCCTAATGGTTTATAATTGGTAATTCAGAGTTTTAGAGCTGACCAGCTTAACGAATCGTAAGAGATGATGGCAGATGTCACTGAAAGAGTCTTTAACTTGAATTTTAATCTTCTGCAGCAAGGGTTTAAAACAGTGCAAGACAGCTTCTGTAGGACCCCTGGGATTTGGGGAAGATGTGTGCCGTATATCCAGTTATTATTATTGTTACTGCTATTATTTTAATTTAAGAAACCATTTCTATGCCGACGACATTGCTGTAATTGTTTCGAATCCTGCAGAAAACAGCTGGCAACAGGCAGCCCCGAACCACGCAGAGCCCAAAACACTCGTTTGGGGAGCGCACAGCAGGGTCACCCCGCGCGGAGGCAGACGGCAGCCGCGCCGCTCCGCACCTCTCCGCGGAAACTCTGCGAAGTTTTTTTGGGAGAACACACACATACACACATGCACGGGTCGGGGGGCTCTTCTGCTGCAGCCGCATCCCCAGCCCAGCTGTTCGTCGCCCCTCCGGAGTGGCCGCGGTGCCGGCGCGGAGGCTCCGCGTCCCCCCTCGCCCCGGCGGTTCCCACGCCCCGCGGG
>WEIT01024599.1:403316-509050 GCA_013389985.1 Dryoscopus gambensis
GAGCGCCCCCCGGCTGCCCCACGCCCGGGGTGGGAGCAGCGAGCTGGAAGTTGGGAAGTGCTACAAAGGCGGGAGGCTGCTGAATTGTCAACCTCGATTGCCATTAGAGGGAAAAAAAATCCGCTCTCTCCATACCTATGCATTTTGAGCGCTTTTTGAGTGGGAAGAGAAGGGTGGTATGGCATTCACAAGGAAAATTCTCAGTGCCTTCTCAGCCCCCACAGTGAAGATTGTTTTGAAGGGTTTGAGCCAGGACCCTCCGACCGCCGGGACATTTCTAAGAGGGATTTTCCTTGGGGTAAAAAAATTAAGTAATTTCAGCCTTCTCCCCAGGGGTAAGAAGCCCGGCTTTTAGGAATGGTGTTTGACCTTTAAGCATTATTTGCCTGCTGGGGTTAAAATAAGCTTGAGATAGAAGTAAAAATAGCTTGCAGAAAGGTTAAATCGAAGGTTAAATTTGTTTTTCTTAGGAAAATTAAGGCTGATGTTCAAAAATGTAGGCTTGGAGCAAAGGAGGGAGGGTACGTGTTAGGGGGTCTGTAGGCAAGGAGATGCAATTCCTTTAAAGTATTAATGCCTGCTGATAGTATTTGACACCCAAGTTCTGAAAGTTGGTGGTCCTCTCAGATCAGGTCTGGTCTTCACTTTTCTGTGGTTTTTCGTACTAAGATTGGAGTGCTTGTAGCTCCTGTTGATTTCCTCTGAGTTTTTGATGCTCAAGAGACCTGCAGGATGGGGCAGCCGGCTGTGGGCATGGAGCTGTGCCCAGTGTCCCTTCTTGTGCCCTGTGTCACTTGTCCCTGCCTGCACCTTCCCCTCCGAAGGCAGGGGTGGCCTCAGTGCCCTCAGTAACGTTTCTGATTACCTGTGCTCTGTCTGGGCTTGCTAAAGAAAAAATAGATAATTAGAAGGTAACAAGCCAGAAGAGGCAAGTAAAGTTATAAATGTGAGTAGTAAAGATGTGGAGAAGGGCAAAGCACAGGAAGTAAACGAGGGCTTGTTTTGTTTTAAATTGAAATGAGGTTAAATTTTGCCCCGGGGAGCCAAGACCGCAGAGTTGGTGTGGAGGCGAGGAGGGATGGCTTGCTTCTCACCTGGGCACCTGAGTTTTTGCTGGAAAGCTGGGGCTGGTAGCAGCCTGTAGAGGAGGCGAGGGACAGACAAGCCCTGGCAGGCAGGGGCAGGCTTCTGCTGCCCAAAAAATGATTGTTCTGGGTACCAGGATCCTGCCCTTTAGCACTTACACTTTGCAGGGCTGCCAGGGAGATTAAGAAAAGCTTCCTCCCAGATGTAGGGGCTGAGCACCATGATTTGCTGAGGGTCTTGTTGGCCCCACTGCTGTGCATCCCTTGGTCCCAAAGTTTGTTCTTCTGTTACTATGAAATTGGGGCTGTGCCAATTTGGGGGATGCTGCTGCTCTTTCAGAGCCTCCTGTAGCAGCAATTGGCTCCAGAATTCGTTCATGGGGAAAAGGCAGTGGGACGAGGACAACCCTCCCAACGCTGTACAGACTGGGATGGTCCAGCCCTCCACCCTTCTTATTACACTTTCTAACAACTGGCTGGTGTTCCTAGACAGAGGGAAAAACACATTTAAGGGGAAAACACAGAGGGGAAGCGCTGAGGGGATGCGTTGGGAGCAGCCCCATGGCTCGGTGTCAGCTGGCGGGCGCAGGCACCGGACGGGTCCGGGACGGGGTCCCGGCGCGGGGTCGGTGGCCGGAGCCGTGTGCGTGCCGCTGGGGGCACTATGTTCTGTTTGTGTTCCTATTTCTGGGCTGGAAGAGCAAACAGGGAAGTGGTTTTTCTGCAGTCTCATTGCAGCTCACAAACAGAGCACATCATTCAGCCGGTGTTGCTCACAGCGTCAGAGGTGACGGCGCGGGGACCAAGCGCGGCGCATCCCTCCACCTGCGGGAGGCTGGGAAGAGGTGATGACCAAATACTTTCCTTCATTTTTTTCTTTTTTTTTTCTGCCTGCAACTTATGCAGGTTTCTGTGCCCGTTCCCTGTGGAAGTGGGGAGTACAGGCATTTATGAATTTCTCTATTTGCTTGCCACAATTCAGAATGATTCATTCTTGGAAACAGCCCCTGTACAGGGTGCTGGGATGCCACTAAAATCTCCAAATCCCACGTGGACTTGATGTGCAGAAGAGTTTGCAGGGAGATGGGAAACACTAGGGGGTTCCCCAGAGCACAGGGCTGGTGGAGGGGTCCTCAGAGGAAGATTTCTGTGCTGGCTGAAGGTTGGCTGAGGCATTTTGGTTTAGTGTGGATGGGAGCGGGTGCCTGTCCCTGCCCAGTTGAGCTCAGGATCTGGGCACAGGCATCTGTGTGGGCCAGGAGTACTGTTGCCTTCACCTCTCCCAGGTTGCATGGGCTGGGCAAAATAGCATTCCCAAGAGCTCCTCTCCAGCATTCCCCTGCTGTGAGGCAGGACTAGCCAGCCTCAGGCCGTCATCTCCATTTGAACACCAATCCTGGTGCTAATTTGTCCAAGGACATAGTGATTTACATTTGTTTAGGCTGATGAAGGGCCATCATCTTCCTTGGTTTAGCATTTATCTGCCTTTCTCAGCTTAAACAAAGGCAATGCTAAACATGTGTTGGTTTGGTTTCCAGGCATTAGCCAGGGCTATGCCTGTGGATTTGAGTTGCAGACACTTCAGGGGGATGTTCATTTGTTTATAAAAGAAACCCACATCTGTTTCTGTTTGAATTTTTTAAGCAAGCCTACACAGAAACCTTTCACTTGGTTTCTGGCTCTGTAAAAACTAGATTTTGGGCCAAGTTTGACCTAACAGTGACCTTTTCAAAGTATTACAAATTTTTTTGGTATTTGTTTATGACTTTAATAATGATGCCATGCGGGGAATGGGTCAGTTGAAGGTGAAATTAACTTCTAATGTAAACAAAAGATTAATTTTGGAGGAGAGACCGTATTTTGTGGGGACTTAAGTTGCTCAGTAGTTCACCAACTGAATTGCTCCTGAGAGCTCGTGGGAGCTGGAGCTCCAGCCCTGGGAGGGATGTGGGCAGTGGGCCTCCCCCTCCATCGCACCCACCCACCGGTGCCAAAAGGGTGGTGGGAGCTCAGCCACCATCAGACTTTATAACTCTGGGATACAGATGGGGAAATGGCCCAATTACCCTTCTACAGTAAATTCCTTTGTTAAGTGCCGTGCATTTTACTACTGTTTGGCTGCTCAAGATAAGTCCCACAGAAAACAGCATCTTAGCACAGCCTGGAACATAACCATTTTCTGCAATGGCCTGATTTTGGCCAAAACTTTTGCTCCCTTCAGGCACACAGCACCTTGTGTGCCATCCCCTGCCCAGCCTTTCAGTCCTGCTGTTCAGAGATGTCTGTACTTTGCTCAAGCCAGAATTTCATTCAGAAATTTAATGCAATTTGGTTTGGAGGATGCTGTCTTGGATCCTGCCAACAGGGGCAAAATGATTTACTGAAGTACAGACACTATTTTTACCTGCAATGTGAACCACTTCTGTATTGAATATCATTTCATCCTGGTACGTAGTAAGTGTGTTAATTCTGTCAGCAGGTGTAGGACAGAAGCAGGGTGCAGGGACCAGGTTCAGTTTAGAGGGATGATCAGTGCATCTCCTCATATATTATCAGAGGCAAAACCAGTACCAGCCTCCTGCTACCTGTGCTGAGCATTGATTGTAAACCTTTTTCCCTCTCTTGGAAGGAGAATGATGTCAGTGATGCTGCTTGCTGTAAAAGCAAAGATGGGAAACGTGGGAAATCTCACTGGCTATCAGCAGCATTCCTTTACTTCAGCTCAGGTGGTTTCTTTCCCCCTCTTGGCTTTGGCTTATTTAAGCTCTGTGGTTAGGAACTCCAGAATCAATAAAAGCATTGCTCTTTGTGCTCCAAGTGTCTGTTTGCCACTTCAGACCAGTAGGAACCAGTTTAAAAGGTTCAGGTAGGATTTTCACTAAAAGTAAGTAAGCTGCAGTTAGAGCTAGCCTCAATTTCATTTCCCCCAAGTAAAATCTAATGGCTGCTTGGAACAAGGCTGGTTTAATAACATCTGTTTCCCCTTGAATCACCAGGGGAAAAGTATTGATATTGCTATATTCTTAGGGAGTGTTTTAAGTCACGTTTTGACAGGGCAATGCCTTACCACAACACTGATAGTTAAAATGTTTAGGATACTTTGTAGTATTTTCCCTGATAATGCTGTGATAGCACATACGTTGTAAAATATAGCTATTGCAAGGGTTTTATATGCTTATGTGGAACATTTCCTGATGTTTGGGGGGAAATGTCATGCTCTAGCTTGCTATCCCAGTCTGTGTGCTGCTTGTACCTGCTGCAACCAAACCACACAAACCCGGCGTTTCAGTATCATTCCCACTTACCATTTGTGGAAGCAGTAGTGGGTATGACATATCAACACATTCAAATTGTTTGAAAACATCTCAGGAAGTACTAGGAAGATTTCCATGAGGTTAAGATTGTTTTCTGTGGATGTATTTTGGCTCACAGCTTGCTGGATAGCTGTCTGGTCCATGGGTAGCCTTGTCCATCCAAGCCCTGTGTTGGGGCCACGCTGATCAGCCACCAGCCAAATTGGTGAACTTTGAATCTTCAAAAGTTTAAATACCTTTCTTCTTTTTTTTTTTCGTGAAGCACCTACTTCGGCTTTGATTTCCAAGAGTTTGGTTCCCACGGGGCGAGTTCAGGAGAACCTGCTGATTTCAAGCGCTCCTGTGGCTTGTTCAAAGTCTCAAAGCAAATCAGCTGAGCTTGAAACAGGTCTCCTCATCAGTGCAGTGGTACCCGCTGGTGTGATTTTAGCTCTGAGAGGATGGAGAAATCACAGCAGCTGTGCAGAAGCCACTTGCTCACCCCCGGGTGCCGGCGATGCTGCCGGGGGGAGCTCCCGGCAGAGCAGGGCGCAGTGATGGGAAGTGCTTCGGGCTGGGCTGTGTGACAGATACTCCCGAAGTCTGAAACGAAGTAGATACCGGCTGAATGGGAAGATGAGTCAGAGGGTAAAACCCCATGCTTGAGGTACAGAGGGGTTCTCTTCAGCTCCGGGATGCTTGTACTTCCCCCTGCAGACATACCGAGAGTGTGCAGTTTCCATTCTTCTGTCTTCACGCTTCTCAGCTTTGCAGCTCAGACAGGTGGTTCCCAGGACATGTTTTCTCCTGTCCAACAGCACCACGGTCCCTGGTAGGGCATCCTCCAGTCTGTGGTGGAGCTTCCTCCCTTGGCACTGCTCTTGCAGAGGAAGAGACTTTTGGACGCAAATCCTGCATAGACAAATTTCCGTGCAAAGCTGAATGATCCAAATGCACCCACTGTAACTCCTGGGAGTGGGAAAAGCTGGTAGAGAGACAATTAAAATTAAAAAAAAAAATCAGTGACAATTGTTTTCTTCCTTTTTTTTTCAGCCTCTGGGTAGTTATCTGTCCTGAGGGTAAGGACTGACTGGTGCTGGGGTGAGAGGGTGTGCAGATACTCAGATAGCAGTGCTTTGGTGCTGAGGTGAGTTTTCTGGACCTTAAGTGTAATGTTCAATTTCTTTTGTTACAGATGGAAGAGAAACGACGCAAGTACTCCATCAGCAGTGATAATTCAGACACCACTGACAGTAAGACCTTTAATTCAAAGCTTTGAACAAGATTCACCTCCAGCAGTCAAAATGCTTGAATAATTACTTTACAAAAAGTGGAGGAAACTGCATTTACTGGGAAATCTCTGCACAATGAGTTGTGTGCAGGGCTGGGTTTGTCAGAAATGCAGCAACAAGCTGATACCAATTTATTTAAACACTTGGCTGTGGCTCCTCTTAACTGATGAGTGTGTCTCCATCGTGTGAGGAGTCTGGGCGAGGAGAGCTGCTGATTGTAGATCTGCTAACAAAGCAGCAAATACCCTTTGTAGATGAGTTGTCCTTTCCTGTGAGCTGCAGCTTGGGACTAGTTTGCTCTTGATTTGGGTTGTACTGGGGGAAAGGGAAGTTTTTGTTGGAGTCAGAGTAAAACTAGAGCCGCATTGTTCCCTTCTTGCAAATGAAGAGTGATGTGGGAAAAGGGATAAGGCTCAAGCCAGCAAAACTTGCAAGCCCACACTTGCTTTTCAACATCTACCTCACTTCATCCTCATTCAGGAAGGCACAGAAGCATGTGTTCAACAATAAACATGTGCAAATGTGCTGAATTTTGGCTATAAATAGAGCACTTTCCTCTCCCACGTAGCCCAGGGTTTCACCCACTGCAGACATACCGCAGTGCCTCGGTGTTCAGTACCCTCGAGGCACCAGCCTAATCCCTTGTCTGGACTTCAGAGTTTCTTACTAGTTGCTCTTGGTTTCTTAAAAATGTCACAGTAATTTCATCTGGGCCATAGTGGGAGTTTGCTCGCCACACTTTACAGGATCTGGCTGCTGGATATCTGAGAACGAAAGGGACTTTACTAAAGACACTAAACTTCTGGGCCTTTTCCTAACAGGATGATGGAGAGATTACAGGGGGTTATGGAAAGGCTGATCTTACTGCGTTTGGCTGCTATTCCCACAGCTTTAGCCAAAAAAATTGTCAGTGTGAGTGGAGTTTGCACCACAACCGCTGACGGGAACCTGCTGTTCGGCTGCCAGCAGGGACCCCCATCCTGCTGGAGCCTTGGGGGGCCTGGGGGTTGAGCTGTGCCTACAGAAAGTGTTTCAGGCTCTGTCAACACTGCTTGCTTCTCGTAAAATGAAACATCTCTATCTCAGAAAGGGGTTTGTTTTGGAAGCCATGCTTCAAACTTCCCGTCTCCTAATCCCCAGATGCTCAAAGGCTTATGGAGCTGAGCTGTGCTCGCTGGCTTTGCTGTCTTTTGGGGGTAAGGCATCTTTAATCATGGTATTAAACAACATGGCCTTATCTCTGTTGGGCTTGGATATTTATGCTGCAGGTGATATCTAAGCTGTTGACAAATGCTCTCCTGCAGGCTAGCTGTAAACAGAGTGGTGACCTTCTTTTTCATGCCTCTGCCAGGAAAGGGTAGTTGCGGTGTGTTATCCAAGCCTGTATAGCTGTAGCATCACACTGTAGCTTGAGAAGAGGGGGCAAGGTGGAAATTAGTGGCTCATCTCTCCATGAAAGCTGTGGAGCTGCTGCTGCTGCACTGCTTGGAGCAGCTTGCTGAGTAAAGCAGCGTGTCCATGTGGCTGCAGCGTAGGGATGTCTGCCCTGGGCTTTGTCCTGTTATGCTCTGAAATGTTATAAAGAATTTCATTTATATGGAACCCTCTTTCATGACATGCAGCCTGACACTTCAAAAAACAAGATGTCTTTTGGGAACAAGTGATGTCCCCACATTTGGTCTTCATTTTATGAAGTACAGGAAAGTGCACTGCAAGTAAAAAATACAGGGTGAGCTGGTGCCTCTTCCCCCTGCCAGCAGAAATAAGCATGTGAGGTTTACCTGGGCTCAACTGCCTGAGCTGGTGGAAGAACAGTTTCCCACCACAGTGGTACCACAGCCTGATCCTTGAGTCAGCTCAGCTCCCGGCCAGAGCCCTTCCCGAGGTCCTTGTGTACGTGGCTCCATCCTGTTTGGCTGTTGCTTATGTGCATGGTGGTGTTTCATCCTATTTAGCCCTCCAAGGATAAAATCAGTGTTAAATTAGTTATTTTGTTGCAACCTCACAGAAACAGTTTTACATAGTGGAATATGAAGGGGTCCTACTATACAGAAGACTGAACTGTCATCATTATTATACAGAAATTCCAGTAGTCAGTTTGTTATTTATTACTAACAAATACAGTCTTATATTTAAGTGATAATGATGCAAATGGGTTGGAAATAAAGATCAGTAATGTGATTCCAGCACATTTCAGGCTTTAGCTACCCTTCCCTTTTGGAGGTGGTAGCAGGGGTGATGATACTGCACAAAAAAAATGTCATGTCAAGGTGTTATTCCCTCTTGGTGTGACCCAAACTATTGGTTGAGGCTGTAGCAGTGGGGCTGGTGACAAAAGTATGGGAAAAAATTTGACTCTTTCCCGGGTAAGATGTCTCTGTTGCCTTTTTGCAGGTCACACTACATCCACCTCCAGATGCTCCAAAATTCCGAATACCAAATCCCCCTGGTCACGGCAGAAGGAGAAGAAGCCCTCTGAGGTACGTGGGCTTTTAGGCTTTTCCCAAAGGAGAGTTTTCCCATGGGACTGAGCTTGCCCAGATGTGGCAACCAGCATGCCCGTGGCTGTATGTGGGCAGTAGGTGCCAGGACAAGGCATCTCCAAGAAGCCAGAGCCCATGTTGCAGGGCCACAACTCCCAGCGGTGGTGTCAACCCCAGCTCTCCCGGGGAGGGAGCTGATGAGCATCTCTGGTGAAGGGTGGGGGTCCTTGTGCCCAAAACCAGTGGGGTCCTTGTACCCGCTCCATCCCTGTGCATGCAACTAAAGAGAAGTTAAGTTTGGTGGGACAGGGGGGTCCTACAGTACTGGGGTGTCTGCATGCCAAGGTTCCCTGGTTTGAGTGCCCGCCTGGGTGCCCTTTCATTAATGGCACAGGTCACAGCGCTGGGGAGGGTGATGTGGAGACTCCTCTCCGTGAACAAGTGGGAGGCATGGAGAACTGTGAAATGAGAGACAGCACAGCTGAGTTGCAGATGGTGTTGTGTTGGTTTCCCCCTGTCACGGGGCTCAGGGGCAGTAAGCTGAGGCCATCGGTGCCTGACCTTGCCGCAGGGTTTCCCCTCGCTGGCATGGGCAGTGCTGCCCATTCTGGGGATCCTGCCCAGGTTCACCGGCTGGCTCTGTAGTGCAGGGTCCAGGCCTTGGGTGGGAGGAGCTGTTTGTCCCCAGGACTGTGCTGGCAGGGGCGGTGCTGTGTCCTGTTTTCCTTATGTGCCTCGGATACATTTCCACTAGCCATGGAAACTATACCAGGCATGAGCTGCTGTTGTAGCAACCGCAGTGTTTGGCAGTGGTCATCTTCATTTCAGCAGCAGCGTGAGCAAAGCCAGAGGGACATTGTTCTCACATTCCCTTCACTCTGGACTGGGGTCTGGAGTCAGACAGTGCTAAGTTTAGAAGTAGATGAAGCTGGCATGGCTCATGTGAACTCCCCAAGTCCTCCGCGTTTCACCTCTCCTGACGCTGTGGCCTGGTGAGCACAAACCTCTGTAACATCCTCCTTTTGCATCAAGCTGAGTAGAGATTTTGAGGTTTTCCTGTGGTCACTGCCTGAATTACAGCTGCACTTGGTTCTTACTGCTCTGACACATTTACGTTGATATAGCTGTGTTGGCAAAGGACACAGACTGAAAAAGTCCAACTTATTTGTGCCTTGGGTAAAGAGAGGGACTGGAAAGCTGTTACTACCAGCTGAGTTAGTAGGAAACACTCCAGAGAACAAGAACCAGGGGTGTAGATGTCACTGACTGCTGACAAGGCTGTTGGAATATTGAATATTAGCACTGGTAATGTTGCGTTTTGGTTATAGATGTGTCTCTCAGTGTGGGTGTAGGGGAGATTTCTGTGAGCTGAATCCTCCCTTGGAAAGTGAAGCATTTAGGGCATCTCCTCCTCCTGTGGCACCGTTAGCCCTCTCTGAAATAACTGCCCATCCCTGTGCCTGGTGTGTCTATAAAGGCCTTGGGTGAGCCCTTCAGGTGCTGTCAGGACTCCCTGCCACAGAGATGCCCCATGTTAGATGTGAGAGGAAGTGACTCATGTCACAGCAGTGTCATAGGTGCCACCCTGCTGCTGCCCAGTAAAATCCTCCTCCAAGAGTTGGGGCATCTTTCTGCCTCACTGGTGCAAGACACATTTTTGTCTTTAATATGAGTTAGTTTAACCAGCCATCTAGGAATTTACCTGGTTATTACTGGATATAAGTCCAAGATTCCAAGTGAAAGTGCTTCTGGACTTGATAAAGGATGGAGAGACCTGGATCCAAGTTGCTGCTCTACAACAGCTGGAGGGAAAACTAGATCTTAGTCCATGGCACCTGCGGAGCTGTCAGATGTCTGCAGAGGGCTCATCCCTCTGCTTCATGCTGCACTATCCCCTGAGAATGGTTCTCAGTGAAATGTAGCTGTGGAGCAAAAGCTGAACAGTGCCCAGCTTAGCAGCAGTTGGGAAAGAAAGTGAACCTCTGTGGCTTATGTGAACTGAAACTGCAGGGGAATTTGGGGATGCGATGTGTGATTACTCCAGCTGGAGTTTGGCCAGGATCCTCAAGCTGACAAACCATCTTTTACAAAAGCATGGTGGGCACACAAGCAGATGGAACAGTCCAGATCTCAGCTGTGCTCGCCTCACTGTGCATCGTCCCTGCACTTGCTGGTGTCTAGGTCTGCTGGAAATCAGCGCCAGCTGAAACCCAGGGCTCAGGAGATTGTCTGAGGTTGGATATAGTATCGCCCCAAGACCTGCAGCAGTGCAGGAGGATGGTTTGGAGGTCACTCCAGTATGAATTTCCTCTCCAACAGCATCTTCCAAACTTTTCCATGAGTGACCCAACTTCTGCTCTTCCTGTGAGCACCCACAAACCCATGTGGTCCATGTGTGGGATCCGCTGCTTGTCGTCTGTGAAACGCTGCAGGGTTTGGCACGTACTCCCAGGAGCACTGGGGGATTTCAGGCGTAGACTGGGATGGTTATCATGTCCTGTTGGAGCAAGTACTGAGAAATGTAAAACATAAATGACACTGCTGTCAAACTACTTCACATGAAATAGTGAATCACCTTTTCTCTTGTCCATCCTGCTGAGGATGGAAACCACAGGAGAGTGATAGGGAGAGCAGGATGAATGTATTAGGAGGTATTGAACCCCCAGCCATTTTGAGTCTGGACACATCTTTTCAAACAGTAACTCAAAGTCCAGGTTTGCACGTGGCTTGTAGCTTTATCAAGAGCTGCAGGGGGTGCAGACGTCCTGAGGGATGGCCATGCTGGAGGATGGGCTGGGGGAACAGGGGCTTTATGTGTGTGTGGACTCACCAACCTGTCCTGCCCTTCTCCAAGTTTTGTGCCCATTTCTCTGGGAGCTGCTGTCCCAGAGAAACATGCATTTGCCCCTGACAACCCGGGCAGGACATAAAAAAATCAAAAGCATTAGTGTTACATAGTTATTAGTCAGGTCAGGGGGTGATGTTTATTATGAAAGACTCTGTGAGAAGGGATTAACTATACACATTAAAAACCACTCGATACAAGGCATCTGGAAAAACAAGCTTCTTAACATGGAAAAGTACTGAGCTGTTTGTAAACATCCGCGAAGGGGCCATTGCCAGGGAGGGTGATTATATTTATCTGTGCCTGTCACGGGGCTCTGCCCGGGCTCTTTCCTGACTGTCCCAGGCACCAGGCCTCTGTCTTGGCTCTCACCCTCGCAGAGGTGACAGTCATCCTCCCCTGCCCCTTGCGTGGGCAGCAGAGCCTTTGTGGCTAAAACCTGATGCTGATGGTGCCCTGGGCATGGCTCTGCTGCACTTCTTTGCCTGAAGGCAGAGGATGGATGTGGGCAGCTGCCAACAGCTTCTTGCATATGCAGTGATAGCAGTACCAATCTGGTGATTTTAATTAATCTCATTAGTGCTCGTTTGTCTCTTAACTTGTCTGCAAACAGGGCATAGTGGCTGGTACCCATCTCCCCGCGTCCCTGCAAGGAGATGCTGGTCATGCTCCCCACCCTGGGAAGCTGGAAGGAGGGAACGCTTGCCCAGGTTATCCCTGCCGTGGATCTGAATCTGCAGCAGGGAATAAGACGTGCCTGAAGGACAGATTTCTGCTTCTGTTAGTGGCACATAAGTGCAATCCTGCCCCTGGCTGTAGAGCTGCTGGGGATGTGAGCATGAGCCTCGCTGGTTTGACTGCAGTCATCAAGCCTCTCTCCTGTTCCTGACAGGGAACAGTTGTCGGTGTCTAAGGAGAGAATCTAAGAACAAGGCAAGTGTGTAATGATAGTCGCTGGTTCTATCTCCCAGCCATCAGTGGCCCGGGGACTCCCTCAGATTCTGCCTCTGAGTCACTGCCTTAGCTGCTGTGTTAGTCATTAGCTCCAGAGCTATTTGAGATCCAAAGTGCTCACCTGCACTGCTGGAATATATTTTGGAGGGACAAAAGCCTGGGTTTTTTGCCCAGAACACCTGCCTGCCGGCCCTCCAGCCGTCCTTTCTCAGCTGAAGAGCCCTGCGCAGTCCCGGCTCTGCTGTGCAGGTGCTGCTCATCCCACCGGACATCCGCATTGCCCTTCTCCCTCACTCCGGACCTTCGGGAGGCGAGGGGACTGCAGCTGCAGGCAGGGCTCAGGATGAAGGGGAAACCACAAATTTATACAATTTACATTATTTTCTGCTTGCCTTGTTTAGATATTACTTCCGTGTTTTGAAAGGCGCCTTTTTATATCTCTTTACAAGGATTTAACTCTTTTAACAAACAGTCTCATTGTTCACTTCTAAAAAGTAATTCTGACTGCATTGGATCATGGTTTTTTCCTCCTGCATTAGGTATATAGTGACCCAGTGCAATGTGGATTCAGTTGCTGCACTCTTCCATGCTTGGAGAAGAGCTTTAATGGATGTGGCCAAGCAAGACTGGACATGATTTTATGGGGCTGGTTGGCGAGAAAATCAGTCTCTGTTGAAAGGTTTGACTGCAGTTTGGCTTTGTCAGTTTCCCCATGCCAGTGTGAGGATAACATTAAAACCATTGTCTTCTGAATGCTGAGGAGGGCTGGACAAAAATGCTTCTTGTTCCTATTTTGAGTTCTGTTGTTCACTGAATCTTTAACATCCAGCATTTCAAGAGGAAACAAGACTAGATGAAGAGATTGGAGGCTGGCTCCCAAGTGGACATGGGAGTTCAGGATTTCTTCCCCGATAGGCAGATAATACCTGGCTGCACACACACTCCTGGCATTGCTGCATTTCAAAACCTTGCTACTGAGTATCGGTGCCCCTCTCATTTTGGAAAGGGCTGGAAAAATGTGATAGAACACTAGGGATATAGGACTGGGAGGTCCAGAGGGGCGTGGGGCGGGACAGCCAGGGCTGCACCCGCCTAGGTGCCATCTCAGGCTGATATCAAGACAGTTTGTACAACCAAAAAATATTCCCAGGGCTCCCATTGTTCCTGTTGTTTTCTCTTTCTCTAAAAATCCTTGTGACTCATGAGCTATAACAAACAATTTTATGCTTGAGAGAGTGAAGGGCTAACAGAGCTGGCTGGAAATGAGGAGGGAGTCCTGTGAATGAGACAGCTGGAGACTTCCCTGCTCCCAGTGTGGATGGAGGAAGGTGGTAATGGCAGGACACAGCTGCCAGGATTGCAGTCAGGGAGGGAAAAGAGTGTTGAGCCAAAACCTGAAGAAGACCTGTTATCTCAGTGTCAGGAAGCACTCCCACACCCAGCCTGTGGTGACCTCCTGCTGCCCCTGCTTGGGAGCAGCGCTTGGAGCACCCACCGCCCCTGCTTGCTGTGGAGGGGTCATCACTATGAGATCCCATGTGGTGCTGTGGGTGTGAAGGTCATCACTGTGAGATCCCATGTGGCTGCAGTGGGCTTGAGGGCATCGGGGAGGATTGCAGATCTGTTGGGTGTTGGAGGGAGTGGATTCAAAGGTGAGATCTCGGATGCAAGATGTGACCATCCCTTCTCACCTCTCCTGCCCGCCTAGTGAGTGCTGTGTTTTCTGCATGCACTTCATTTTGGGCTTCTCTTCTCTTACGTTTTGTACCACTGCTTTGCAGCATGGAGTGCTTTGGAAAGAGTTCTTTTCACTAAAACTTCTTATGGACAGAGATGTTACTGTGTATTAAAAAGATGGCATCCGATCCTGGGACTTGAAGGAGGGACCAAGCTTATTCCTCTGCCCCAAGAGCACAGTCTGAAAGCTCCAAAGTCAGCTGGGTGCAGATGTGGGGGAAAATGTGTAACAGAATTCCCGCCAGTGCAGGGACCTGGCCTGCTGGAGCCCATCTGTGTTAGGCTGAGCTGCCTGGTCCCTCTGTAGCTGGTTTTCTCCTGGGCTGGTTTGCAGCAGGCGCCTGGAGCTGAGTACCCGTGCCAGGGGATGCCGAGGCTGTGCCGCCTCGCTGGGCGCAATCGGCTGCACCGGATCCGGCACAGCAGTGGCTGGGCTGGCTGCTGCTTTAAAGCTAATTAAACCCAGTGCTAGACGAGTGTTTCTTTTCATTTCGATTTAAAGCCCAAAAACAGATCCGGCTCTTTGGCTCTCACCCAGGAGCTGGTTTCATACAAGTGGAAAGTCGTTGCCACGGGATCTGAGTTTGGTTTTTGGGTGGGTTATTTGGGGCAAAGGGGATAATTGGTAGGTTCAGACCTGCAGTACAGTCACTGGAAAAGCCAAGTCCTTGACAGAGCACGTGGAGTGGGAGCTGAATGGCGGGGAGATTGCCGGCCACTTCATTTAGAGGGGTTTGTGAGTGAATCACAGAGCCTGGAAATTGATGTGAGAATTGCATGGAAAGGTGGTGGAGAGGCTCTCAGAGGGGCTGGGTGGTGATGGGGGAGAGGCAGAGAAGGAGGAGAATGCTGGAAAGCAACACAGCCTGGGAGTCCTTAGCTAAGGGAGGGATGGGGAGCAGCATTTCTGATGCCTCATGGTGTGTCCATCGTCCTTCCTGCTGTGGCGAGGCACTGTCTGCCTTGGCATCTGCCAGGGGTAGGTGTCTTTCTCTCAGGTTGTCCAAGTGTTGGACAGATTGATGTTGGTCCATGGAGAGCTCCTGGAGATACCTCACAGCTGTCACAGGGCGCAGGGGGAGGCTGCAGGGCTGTGTCCAGTGGGAGAAGCAGCAGATCCTCGCCAGGGTGGAGCAGCTGATGTACAAGCTGCCAGGGGCTCAAGGAGGAGCCAAATCCAACCCCTGCCTTGCAGGTTTCTGCCATACCCACAGGAGCATCCTTCCAGTGCCAGGCTGGATCCAAGTGCCATATTAGGATGTGAACATCAGAGGATGTTACATTTAGTTAGCTCAGGGTGGTTTTTTTTTTTACTTTTGAGAGGTAAAAGGAATGCAGCTTTTGCTTGAAAATAGCAAATGGCAGAAATTACAAAAATACTCATGTATTGTTGGGGAACACCATGGCTGTGGTGTCCCAGTGACTTCTCATGTTACTGGACAGCCAGGACTGGCTCTACTGGTGAGTTGGTCCAACACCACAAACTGGTGGGCTGAAAGGATGGGAAAGTAGTAGAGGTGGGTAGTGAGATGAAGGCCTTGCCTGGCCTGTGAGATACAAGGGAGATGAAAGTTTTCTCCACGTGCCTTTCTTTGCCTGGAGTCTGAGGCTGCACAATCACACCATCCTGGACTCCATGTCAATTTCTTTTGGAAATAGGAAGGCAAAAATGTCTTGGGATTTTGAAATTTCATGTTCTTTTTCCCAGTCTATAAAACTGACAGTAGCAAAGGGAGAGGCTGGCCCTGGGCACTGGTGTGATGGATTTCTGAGCATCACTAAACCTCCATGAGGTTCCTGAGCAAGCAGAGGTAATAAAGGAATGTCTTGGTTTGGCCTTTCCTGTTGCTGGCTGATCGATAGACAATAACCCAGATCCCATTCAGGGCTGAAAGGGAAGGACGGAGCCTGGCCAGGGCTGTGGTAGTGGCAGGGGGAGTGGGTGCAGGGCAGCAGACAATTTGTCAGCTCCCACGGCCAGGGAGAAACAGTAAACACTCCTATTGAGGGAAAATTGCTTGTTTTCTGGTACCCAGCTTTTTCTTCATCGCCAGGTCCTCGGTTCATCAGTGCCCAATTTATCCTTTATTTGGTTTTCATAAATAATTCAGAAGAGTTTGAGTAGAATAATTGAGTCTTTTCCCAACCCTAATCCCAGACAATTCAAAACAAAAAGACATTTAGATTACAATTTGAGCGTATTAGCTGTTGGGAGATTTCCAGACAACTGATCTGCTTTCCTTTACAATTTCTGAGCTGTTCTATCATTTCTAAAGTGTTCTGCTTTGATAGTTAATAATTTGAGCATATCCAGTTCTTCATGAAAAGACAGAGGCGTCACTGTGATAAAGAGTGGGCGCGCGTGCTGCCATCGGATGGGCGAGCTTATCTGTTTTCCAAGAAGGACTAAAAAAATGAAGTAGTGAGATTGCAAATCCAGCCTGCGATGCGCCTTATCTTCAGGGAAATAGATACAATCGTGCTTATTTGGCTTAAAATTCAAACTAGGCTTCTATGCTGATGTGAGCTGAAAAGCCGGAAGGGATGAATTTGGGGAAGACTTAATGCAGGAAAACACGAGCCTGGGATCTGCACCTTGCTGAGGGGAGAAATTATGCTGAGGGCTGGTCCCGTTGCAGTGCAGGCTCCTCCGTCTCCCTCTTCATCCATAGGAGGAGGGTGATGGGACAGGATTTTGGCACTGTGCCGTGGGTGCCCAGCCCTGGTGTTACCCCAGTGGGACAGGGCCTGTCACCTCGTTGCTGTTAACCTCGTGCTGACATAGCAAAAGAAAATGGGGATCCTTGCTTGGGGTAAGGCTCTGGGAAGGCCGCAGCTGCTGTGGGTGCCTGGGAAGACCTCAGGGCAAGGTAATGATGTGGCTGGACCCTCCCAATGGTTGGTTGTCCTGAAAAGGGCAGTCCCATGTTCTCCGCTGCTTTGGAGCTGGCTGCTGGGTCTGGGCACTGAGGTAGAAGCAGGAGCGTGCTGCCATCCTGCCCTGCACTGCCAGCACTGCCCTGAGCAGATTCCTGGGGGAATTTGGTGTATTTGCCTGCATAAAAGAGGGATACAATGCTCCTGCACCTGCAGCGTCAAAGGAGGTGTCCTCAGGAGGCAACTGAGCTGGCAGCAAGGGAGAAGGAGGATACTCACATGTCAGCAGGATCCAGTCCAGGTTGTTTAGAAAAGCTTTTGGGTTCCCTGCACCTTTGAAAGCCATTCCTACTTGGCTTTGCCCACAAATCCCAAGGGCATGTCTCTGAAGCAGTATTTTCTGTAGCAGTGTTATGCTGTTGCCAGGGGAAGGTTAGATTGAATATTAGGAAAAACTTTTTCACTGAAAGGGTGGTTTAGCACTGGCAAAGGCTGCCCAGGGCAGTGGTGGAATCACCATCCCTAGAGGGAATTAAAAAGATACGTGGATGTGGCTCCTGGGGTCATGGTTTGGTGCTGGGCTTGGCAGTGCTGGGTCAACAGTTGGACTTAATGATCTTGTAGGGCTTTTCCAAGCTTAATGATTCTGTGGTTCAGTGATTGTATGGTGCTGGTGGCCAGAGCAGGGAGGTGGCACTGACCCCCGTGGTGGCCTCAGCTCCATGTGGTCCCCGCACAGGGGAGCATCTCGTCCACCCAAGCCAAGAGCTCTGAGGAGTGAGGGATTACTCAGGTTCACGTTGTCCTTATTGGAGCTGGGCACTGAAACTGGGTTAAGGAGATGTTGTTGACCCAAGCTGTGACCTGTCAGCGCAGGGATGTCAAGAACAGGGTGTATTTCTGCCCTGTATTTTAGAAAACACACTACAGTGGGATTCCTGTGCTTGTTTGCATACACAGACCCACAGTGCTGGAGGGACTGTGGTATCTCACATATCCCTTCTCATGTTTAATTAATGCTTGTCTTAATATTTTTTTTAATTTCCCACGCTGGCAGTGTGTTAAAAGGTTGCTGTAATATCTGTAACCATGTGTTTGTAGCACACAGAGACTTAAAGGACCCTGATCTTTCCCAAACTGAGCTGACTGTAATATATAGGCTATTAATTATGTTTGTTGAAGGGTGTTAATGCCAAGACTGTGTCTGACCAACTCAAATCAGGTTTATATAGACATAGTCAAGAATGTCTCCAAACAGCTGCATCAGGAGGAAAGTACCAGTAAAATTCAGAGGTCTCAACATAACAAAGGTTGATTATATATTGTATTTAACTCTAATTGGGTTAGCAGCTGAGACTCTGAGGATTAAACAAACTGACCTAAATACTGGTCTCAGTGGTCTTAGTTAATGTCTAGTTTCCTGCATTTCAGCCAATTTGGGTTCCCAAGTACTCTCCAAAGTGTGTTATCTTTGTATCAAAAAAAGTAAAACTATATTGTATTATTTCTTGTGATTCTGACAAAGCAATTCTCATTTGGAGAACAGACTGTGAAGAGATTAAACAATATCCAAAGCAAACATCTGATCCATCCCAGCCTTGTGGAAGGAATGCAGAAGTAGCAGGGATGGAGTGAGATGGTGTCCAGGCAGGATTGCTGGCACTGGCAGTTGTTATTCCAGCTAATAGCAGATGGTAGAGAGGAGAAATCATCCATTTTCATTTACAATTTATTTTTATGCTGCAAGAGGCAGGATTGCTCGAGTCATTGCTGTCAGGCAACCCTCTGGAAGGAAAACCTTACTTACCGTGAGGGATATTTTTAGAATGAGTTTTTCATCCTTGTATATTGGGAGAAGATGCTGCAGGGCCAGGAGTGAGATGGCGAATGAGCCTATTCACTGACTGAAGGACTGGAGGATTTTCCTACAGGGGGGACCAGTGTTGATCTCACAAGGGGTTTATTGAGTCAGGAAAAATGTGTGTTTGTGGATGTGTAAGCAGCACCTAGATTGCCTTTTAGCTGGATATTTTCTATCTTCAGCTTTTGTCTGTCCCTGTTCAGGACAATGAGGTGATGTGATGGAGACATGAAGGTGCTGGGGGCAGTGAGGTGACCTGAAGGGGACACAAAGGTGCTCAGGATGGTGAGGTGACATGAGGAGGACATGAATGTGCTTGGGACACAGTTGCTCTGTGTTTCCCACATCTTCATTCATGTCAAGAACACCATTTTCCCAGTGAAGGCTGAATGTGGAGAAGCTCACTTGCTGTACATCTCTTGGCATTTGGATTTGTGCGGCTGTGCTGAAACCACCAATCCCCTAAGATAAAGCAGCCTGTTTCTTTAGTTTAATACTAATTTTCAGTCTGCATCTTGTCCAAGCTCACACCCTGTGGCTGGATTTCCTGACTGCCCAGTGTGGGGGACCTTGGAGGGCTTGCAGCTGCGGGGCTTGGGCTCTTGGCATTCCTGGCTGGAGGGGAGTCCCTGCCTGTTGCCATATTCCCCTGCCCAAACCTCTCCCTGAAGGGACCCGAAGTGACACCCTGAAGCCACACCGTTGGTGATGCAGACACCCACTGTGCTGTCCCTTGGGGGCAGTTTCCCCAGGACACCCTCCCCAGGCACGTGTGCCCCCAGCCTCTGCTAGACCTCTGCGCTCAGGATGAGTTTTTTTTCTGGTGCAGGTTTTCCGGACGGATCTGATAACAGCCATGAAGATCCCTGACTCCTTCCAGCTGAGCCCTGACGAGTACTACGTTCTGGCTGATCCTTGGAGGCAGGAGTGGGAGAAGGGTGTCCAGGTGCCAGCAAGCGCCGAGGCCATCCCCGAGCCTGTGGTCAGGTAAGTGAGCAGGGTCTGCTCCATCTGGTTCTGTCCACGGGGCCCCCTCGACCTGGTCCTCTCTGTGGGGTTCCCTCTGCCTTGGTGGGGTGCACAGAGAGCACGTAGAGGTGATGCTCGGGATCCTGGGCTTGCACAGGGATGTGCAGGGACCTCCCACCACATCCTGAAAAGTCTCTCTCGTGTGTGGCTTTTTTTGGGCAGTGGCCAGCTGGGACAGCTCCTTGTTTGCTCTTGGTCCGGAAATTTTAAAAAAGATCTGATAAAATCAAAGGGACGATAAAAAAATAGCAACAGAAAATCACGCAGAATGCCAGCCTCTGCCTGGCTGCTTGATGCATCTCTGTCTAGGAGCACGTGGTTGTACTGCTGGTATTTCACGGTAGGGGAGCAGGAGTTGGCCCTTAAATTAAAAACTTCCCTCTTTACCATGTGTGTGCAGATTGGAGATGTGCTGGGCATGCTGAGATGCAGGACTTGGGAAAAGGAGCCCAGCAAACAGAGAAGCATCTCCCAGACCTCGTAGAGACGATGTCTGTCAGCAGAGATCAGGGGCTCATTAGCTATTTTAAAATAGGGAACTGAGTTTTAAAATAGACACTTAAACAGCTGCTCAGGCAAGAAGGAAACATGGGGGAGCTGCTACTCCCTTGATGTGTGCGGGGGATTATCCCAGGGCAGTGGCCAGAGCTCTGGGGGGAAGGCTGGTGCTGCCAGCAGGGGCAGCTAAACAGGCTGGGAAGGGACCCTGGAACTTGCAGGCTCACATCTGAAAACTTGCAGGGTCAGACCCAAAACTCCCCCCAGGGTTTGCAGGAGCTTTGCATCTCTCGTGTGTTCCCTTTGTGACGTGTGACACCGTGTGTGCATCCTGCAGAAACGCTCGTGAGGCGTCATGCCACAGTGGTGCCGGGGCTGCCTGTGGGAGCGAGGTGGCTGCAGGGGGATGTGTTTTGCCGAGGGATTTGGGCACGGAACAGAGGCTGGTGGAGGCTCCGCTTGTCCCACAGCAACAGCAGCTGCTGCTGCTGCAGCTGCCGACCTGCTTCTGAAATAAACTTTTGTGTACGCTCCCCTTCCTCCCCCAGGGAAAACAGAGAAAGAAATGAAACTTTAATGAGTCTGAACACATCAAAAGGGAAGTTGTAAAGGGGGCTGTTGAGTTGATTTAATCCTTGGGAAAAAAAAAAAAAAAAACACAACCAAAAAAAAAAGAGAAGGAAAAAAAAAAAAGCCTGTGTGTGAAATATCTTTTTTTAGTTGTCTTTGATAGCTAACCACAGTCTGGCCTTGCCAGTGCTCTGCTTCCCAGCTGAGGGCTCATGCCGGGGCTATTTCCAGCTGAAAAGTGATAGCTTGGCACTGCCTGGGCTGGCAGTGTCCATGTAGAGCCGGGAGTGCTGCTTTCCAGCAGTGGATTTGGCATCCCTGACCTCACAGTCAGGGGCTTCTGGGGTGCAGGAAAGGCTGCAGATGTACCTCTCTGCTTGTCTCGCTTGGATTTGGGGGTCATGGAGCAGCTCTGCTACATGTTTTCATACATGGATATTCCTAGAGCAACGCCTGGCACAAGTCATTCCGTCCCAGGTCTGCATCCCACTCTGTCCTGCTCTGGCACCCCCATCACCACATGATATGCCCTTGGTTTCTGGAGGGGACATCCTGGTGCTGCCCACTCACCTTGAGTGTGAAATTTCACTTCCAGTGTCTGGTTATCCTCTGAAGAATTTCCTAGTTCTTGGGATTATTTTGCTTGTTTGATTATTCTCAAAATTGGCACTTTTCCACAATCCTTGATGAATTGCCTCCTGAAATAGTTCTAGCTCTTTCTTCAGTACCTCAGCATTGTTTTGAGTTCAATACTTGCTCTACAAATAGTTTGTTTTATTTTTAAAAGCAACACATTAGGAAGAACTTCTTCCCTGTGACGGTGGTGAGGTGCTGGCACAGGTTGCCCAGAGAAGCTGTGGCTGCATCTCTGGAAGTGTTCAAGGCCAGGCTGGACAGGACTGGAGCAACCTGGTCTAGTGGAAGGTGTCCCTGCCCATAGCAGGGAGTTGGAACGAGATGACCCCTTTAAGGTCCTTTTCAACCCAATCCATTCTGTAATTCTGAAATCTGACCCTTTCTCTGTGACCTTTCGAAGATACTCATTGCTGGCTGCACCACTCTCAGCTAATCTCTGGTGGATTTCTGCAGCCCTTCTGGTTTGTGTCATGCCCTGCTCATCCCGGGCTGCTCCTGGGCTACTTCGACATTGTACTGCTTGCCTACAGCTTCAGCTTCCTCTTCTTTCTTCTCCTGTTGCTCTGTCTGTCTTGCACTGTGTCTCAACTGCCACCTGAACCATCTCTCTTTGCTGGCAGGACAGCAAGCATGGCCTGCAGGGCTTTGTCCTCGGACAGATGCCTGTTCAGGATATTTTGCCTTCCCCGTGTGTTGGGAGTGGAATGAAGAGCTCATTTTACAGCAGTGTTAATGGTTGCACCTGGTTTGTAGCGATGGTGCACATCCCAGGGGGAGAGGCAGTGACATTGCCAGATTTTTTTTTTTTAATCAGGACAGCATCTCTCCACATGCACGCCAGAAGGCATAGCAGAGATGTAGTGCTGCTGCTGAGGAGCTCTTCCTCCCAAAGCATCCGTGCCCTCAAGGTTTTACCACTAGGGCCACTGATATGAGAATGGGAGGTGGAGAGGGCAGCATGGGAGGTGGAAAGGGCGGTGTTGGACTGCCATGGACAGTGCAGACTGCAGTCATTTTGCTGTCTCCAGGGTTAGACAACTCCCTCTTGCATCTTGCCCTGTTTTGGAGGAAGGTCAAATGTTTTTTCGCAAGAGATGACTCTGTCTCATCTGCCTTAAGAGCACAGCTGTAAAAGGCCTTACAACTCCACTTACCTCCCCCGTTTAATTGCTTTAATTCACCCCAGTCTCCATCCCAGGAGCAGGTACCTGGCTGGTCCTACCTGAGCTGCTGCTTTTTCCCCCACCCTGTAGCTGCTGCCCCATGGCTTCTGCATCACTTTCCTCCTTTGCTTCCAAACTTTCCTTTTTCCCTATTCAAACAAAAAATTTCATCTAAACCAAACATCTTCTCTGTGTCAGGTACGGACAATCCAAATTCCTTTAATCTGCTGAAAAAAGTCCCTGCATTGATGTTTTTTGTAGACTGGAAATGTGGAGCCCAGCAGCTGATGCTCTTCCTTGCTGTCAGCGCTCTGCTTTTCCCCATCTCAGAGGTGTAACAGAGCATCCTGCCCTTAGGGAGGGATGCCTGTGCTAATCCAGTCCTGACGTTGTCACTTCTGACAGCCACTTCCATGTGAAATTCCTGGAGGGAGGTGGGGGGGACTGGGGAGAAGGCACTAGAGCCCCGGGAGCTGGCGAGCAGACAAGCCCTGCCTGCGAAATAATCCCCAGCCCATCCTGCAGATACCCAGGGGTTGGTTCCTGGGCTGAGCCATTGGCAGCCAGCGGGTTGTGCCGCGGAGTGTGCGGGGGTCGCTTCCCGCTCCAGAGGTCGATCTCGTCCCCCGAAAGGTGCCGTGCACGCAGCCACTGCTGCTCTTTTCATCTCCCACCTGGCTGCTTGGAAACCGGCTCTCCCTGCCCGCGCCCTCCCTCTAGGTTTTGTGCCTCCAAAGCTGAAAATTAGATTTTTAAAACATTTTGTTTTACTGGAGCTGTAAAATGTCAAAAGCTGGGGGTGAGGCAGAAGGCAAGAGCTGTATTTTAAGGAATGCTTTCCCCAGAAAGCAGCTGTCTCAGAATGCCTCCACTAAGAGCCACCTTAAACTCGAGGGTCCTTTCTAGGTTAGCAGAAATTGCAGTGCAGTTGTGAGGAAAGCAGAGAGGGAAGAGGAGCAGCATATCTTGGCTTGTTGTCCCAGGAGGATGCTGCTGGCAGCCACCTGGATGCCAGGGACATCAGAGGCAAGGCAGGAGATCAGCTGTTTCCTCTCCATGATCACTTCTGGCTCATGGCTACTCAAAAGGGTTTTATTTTGTGTGGTGACATGCCTGAGAATTGCCTGGAGCTTGAAGGGCTCCTGTGTGGCGATAAAAGCCACTTCCAGTCAGATGGGAGTTGTCAGAGGAATGAGTAGTCAGGGCAGCTTTCCCCTCCAGCAGGCAGGCTGGCATCCCCTGCCCATGTGCCTGGTCATCCAGCTGGGATGTGGGTGGTGGTGACCCTACATCCCAGTGGTACCGTGTGTTCCACCTCCGCTAGAGCCCGTAGTCGAAAGATCTCCACTGGCTTTCTTGAGCCAGAGCTGAGCCTTACAGCCCCCGTGTGAGCTCTGCAGTTATTTTACAGTTGTGTAAACAGAGGCTCAGAGATTTCCAGCGTGAGTAGACCCAGGTACAATGTCCCAGTCTGGTGTGGGGTGCAGTTGGATGTTGGATGCAAAGTTGGCTCATCTCAGCACAGTTTAAGGATTAAACAAGGTAAAGTAAGGGTAAGAGTTATTAGCAGTTTGGGAGCATCAGGGCTTTGGGTACCTCTCCTGTTGTAAATGGGAAGGAGATGTTTCAGATGAGCTTTGTATTTCCAGAGTCACACCATAATAAACCCCAAAGGATGTGGACTTTGCTGGTTTCATATGGGTGCCCATAGGAGACTTTGAAGCCATTTTTGAGCAGCGGATGTGCCAGGAGCTGACCTGGGTTGCTACTACTGGTGGCAAGGTTGGCAGCGTGTTGAGCTTGCACAGCAGAGCATCACTTCATAAAGCAGTGGCACCTATGTGGAATTTTATGCACCTGTACAGGTTTTATTTCCTTCTTTATTTAATGATTTAATGTTTTTGGCATGTGGCTCCTTCCCCAGGCTGACAGGGATGCAAGCAGGATCTCGAGGTGGCTCTTGGATCTCGCATTAAGCCACATTAGTATGTGCTGTAGATTCTGTTTCCTGTGAATTTGCACACAGCGGGAGGACGAGCAGGAAGGCTGCTTCTTGCTGGCAGGCTTCCCAGATATTCTTGGCATTGCAGATCTATACTTGCATCGTCGCTGTGGCCCTGTTTTAACAGAAAACAGAAAGTGCTGTGGCAACAGGAAGGCACAACCTCGGCGAGTACCAGCTCGGCGATGGCAGTGGCACCAGCGCAAACGCCGTCTGCCGCGTCGGCCGGTGTCTGTGTCCCTGTCCTGTCCTCCTCCCTCAGTCCCCTCTGCCCTTCTCTAATGGCCACACACAGAGGTCAAGCAGCTCCTTGCTGTGCTCATGGGAACATATCCAGCTGGTGCAGGGCTGGCTGGATCGTGATGGTGCGGGGCTGCCCGGTCGGCGTTCATCTCCTCTGAGCTGTGTTGTTCGTTACTGGACTCCCGTAAGGAGTTGCCCCCACGTCCCCAGGAGTTCCAGCAGCTCTTTCCAAGGGTGTGCAGTTGCTGGCAGGTTGTGGTTTTGCGATACCAGCGTCAGTGGAAGAGGAGGCATGCGGAGCAGATCTGTTTGCAGGAAGCAGTGCTGGAGATGAGTGTACTGAGCTGGGGAGAAGAATGAACTGGTGCATCAGTACTGGGTGTAGGACTGGGACACACCCCTGCCCCCCATCTTGCAGTGAGCAGACACCTCAGCTCCTCCTTGCAGGGCTGGGTGCTGCATCCCGGAGCAGCCAGTGCTGCGAGGGAGCGGTTCCAGCAAAGGGAGAAAATCCCTCCAGGAGCAGTCTCTGCTGCAGTGTAGAGCATGGTAGCCTGAGGAACGGTGGCCAGGCTGGCCTGGCAGCAGGGTGGCACAATGCAGATGTCCCAGCTATGCATGGACGTCACCTCTCCCCATCCCTCGGGAGTGCTGGCTGGCAGCCAGGCTGTATCCCCGCAGCTCCCAGCTCGGGGAGGGCATCCTGAGGCTGCGTTCTCAGTGTGTACTCGATGAACCAGCACACTTTGTTCTCGAGTGGTGAGATTGGACTTCCTTTCCTCGGTCGGCGACGCAGGCTGGCTGTTGACTCATCAGCAGCTTCCCTTGGGCTTTGCTGCAGAAGGGGCAGGCAGGATTCTGCAGCAGTTTGAGTAGCTTTTGGAGCAGAGCTTTTTTTTTTTTAACATAATCCTTTTTTTCCCTTTTTTTTTTTCCTGGGTTTTTTTTTCCTTCCCTCCAGCTCATCATGAAAAATGTGTGAGTTTGGAGCTTGCAGATGGCATGCTGGCGATTTTACAAAGGGCTATTTCTTGAGTTGGTTATCCCCGTTCTGTGGCTGCCTGCCCTTAAATATGCCTGGGTTCTGCTATACTCCAGAAATACATGTACACTTCCCTCAGAGACTGTGCTCTGATCAAAAGAAATTAAAATCCCAACTACCCTAGGCCTAAATGTTTTGATCACAAGCCCTGGGACATGTGTAGGGAGAAGAAGGCTCCCTGTCTGCCCATTCCTGGAGACCCCCACAGTGACAGCTGGCTGTGGTGAGGATAGGCTGGGCAGTGGCACTGATCCAGGACAGCAGAATAATCCTAGTGATGTAACATCAGTGAGTTGTGTCTCCAGCTCTGCCACTGGGAAAGGGAGGTTTCCAGTCAGATCTGCTCAGGCAACCCTTGTCCCTGCAGGCGGGGGAGGGGGGGGATGGGCTGTGCACAGGGTCGTCTGTCCTGCCAGTGTTTCAGGTACCTGGTTTAGGGTGGGATGAATCACACTGAGGGCAGCAGCAGTTCAGAGGGTCTGGGCCATGCAGAAGGTGGTACTGGTGCTGCAGAATGTTGTTGGCACATTCCCAGTCCCTGTGAGTGCTTTGCAAAGGAGTAAGTGTGATTTACTCTGCCTGTTACTTGTCATCATTTCTGGTTTACTCTCTGCTTGACAAGTTCTTGTGTGGGCTTTCAGCAAGTCCTCACCTTTATTAGTTTGCTAGAGGAAATGTGTTAATCCTGCCTGTTCTTACCTCATTCTGAGCCACTAGGACTTTTATTTTGAATGTTTGCTAATCCTCCCAGTGGATGCCTGTGGTTTTTACTGGATCAAGCACACAGAAAGTCAAGTGTACTTCAGCAGCAAATGTATAGAACAAGTGAGCTTGATTTCCTGCTGCTCTCTAACAAGATTTACAGCTCTTGGGACCAAGTCTGGTTTGGTACAGCCTTGAGAGCCTCCGCATCTCACTCCATTGCCTCTGCTCTCCATCCAGAACCATGGATTTAGTGTGTAGCAGCTCTGATTGCTGGACTTGCAACCGCAGGACTAATGAAATCACCTCTTAGTGATTTAGTGCACCTTGGGTCCCCTTTGAACAATGCAAGGAACTATTACTTTTAAGTGCTCTCCAGAGTGATGGGAGGAGTGGGATAGCCCAGCAGCAGAAACACCTGCTCAGTTCTTGGTGTTGCTCTGGATAATCCTGTTCAATTTAGGTGAAGTATTGCTGGAAAGTGAGCTTCATTGTGTTCCCAGCACCTTGGGGAGGCGGAGGAGAGCTGGTAGGTAGTTTCCTTCAGTGTACTTGTAGAAGATTTGGAAAATTTGATCTAGTTGAAGGTGTCCCTGCTCGTCGCATGGGACTTGGATTAGGTGGCCTTCAAAGGTTCCTTCCAATTCAAACCATTCTGGGGTTTCATGAAGTGCACCCAGATAAGCATAGCTGCACGTGGATGGTGGAAGAGGCAGGCAGATCCCTCCTTGTTTTCTGGGATGGGCTGTGTGCTGCTTCGAGTGGCTCAGTGTCAGAACTGTTCTCATGTGTTTCAGGGTTCAGCGTTAGTTCGGTGATCCAGAACACATTCAAAAATTCTGGATGCTGCCTTTTCAAATTTCCTCAAAGCCTTGCGTTCACTGGGCTGGGTTTCTTTAAGGAGACCCATGGGATGACACCGTGCTGCTGGATGGGAGTTGTCATCTTGTGCCCATGTCTGTGTTTTGAGCTTTGCCGTACTCAGCTCTGTGAGTAACAGTGTCAGGGGGATTTGTCCAGTTCCTGATCTGCCATGGCTCTTGCTCAGACGGTGGCAGGTGCAGAACTGCCACCATTGCTCATGTCACCTGTTTCTGGTCTCCATTAGTAGATGGATACAAAGCCAATTGGAGCTGTTTGCATTACTAAAGTAGTTGTGGAAACATTATCTGGCTGGTATAATTAATTCCAGATGCTTTAATGTTAGTAGCTTGTTAAGTTACATAAAGAAGCAACATGTTTTTGTCTTTTTATATCCAGAAAACATACACTCAAGTGTCCCGGGCGTCTCTAGTAGCAATTCCAAGATATATATTGCTTAAATGGAAATGAGCAGAATACTGGCAGCCTGCAGGCTGGGTTTGGAGAAGGTTGTTTTGTGACATGGGTCCCTGAAGGGCCACCAGGTAGGTCAGTGATGCTCTGGGAGAAGGGGGAGAGCAGCACCTGTGGGTGCTGGGGCTGGGTCTGCCCTGCTTTCCTGCAGGGAGAAGGTGCTGTGTAAGCATCCTCTGCAGCTGCCCTGGAACTGGAGGCTGCTGAGTTTTGCTGGGTTTCAGAGCCAGAAGAACAGCACAGGATGTGTCCCTTCCCTGCAGCGGTGCACAGTCCCCTCCTGCTGTTTCCAACACCACTGTTAGAGCTGAATGGCACGGAGAGAAGAGGGGGAAGGGAATGTGGAGAAGATCCTTGCACAGCGTCAGAAATTGTGTGTATTTTGCTCTCAGCCCAGACACTGCTTTTGTCTAGTCAACCAGAAAAACATCTGCGTTTGTTGTTCCAGCCAGCCCACCAGCAAACCACTGCCCAGCCATTGCTGTGTCCCTGCAGCCGTGGTTTTGCTCTCAGAGAAGTTGTGGCGAGGAACCCAGCTGTGCTATGGTGCTCTCCTCTGCCTTGGGAAAGCAGGCACTGCTCTGCACCTGAATGCTTCTGTACCAGGCCCCTATTCCCATCTACATCAAAATGATTCTCTGGGCACTGAATCAGAGTTGCAACTTAAATAATTCATTTGTTGAGCTAAATCGCAGTGAGATTTAGGCTGGAGTATAAACGTGAGAAAGACAGGGACATCAACACTGGTCTTTCTCTAGTCTGCTGGGTATCAGGCTTTTTATGTGGTGATAAACAGCTCAGAAATGGAATTGGAAAAGCTGTCTGGGTTTCACAAGATGGCTGTTCAGTGCCTCCTGTTCACTTGTTTTCCTCTTTTTATCACATCAAAGAAGAGTGAATCACTTTCTCCTTAGAGGATTATGTTATTCCAGAGGCCTGGAAGGACCCACTGTGGTTACAGGCTGTTACAGAAGGAGATTTCAGCTGGGGAGGGAACAAGTAAGCATTTTTCTCACTGCACCTGTTAATTGTAATTGAGAGCTTCACCTGCATTTCTGTAAAACTTCTAGAACCTGCCTATGTAAATCCTAAACTTGCCAGCAGCTCGGGAGGGGCTACCCCATGCACCCTACCCCATCCTTAATGTTCTGTACAGAAGTGGGCTTGTCACAGGGGGATTTCCAAGCCCAAAGAGAGAGCCCTTGAATGGTCCCAGAGCCAAAAGGAGTTTGATGTGCCGAGGCTGTGCCCTGCAGAGCTGTGCTGTGCTGGTCACAGATCAGATGCTCCTGATGTCTGGGGTTGTTTTAAAAGCTGATAATGAAAATTTCTGCTATTCACTGGATAGCACCGAGTATCGGAGTTCAGCTGGCAAAGACAACGGCAGCAGCTAAAGGGACGGTGGGCATAGCTGTCCTGGGCTGGCCCCTGCCTGGCAGAGAGCAGGGTCCCTGAGACAGGCTGGGGTCCCTGACACATCCTGTGGTCCCTGACGCATCTCCAGCGCGGGAGGGATGGGGACTGCAGGGATGGGGAGTGCAGCCTGCACAGCCACCGAGGCATTACGTCACCTGGAGCTGCACTCACTGGCTGCTGGTACCCAGAGGGCAGGACGCTGCTGCAAGCAGCGTTAACCCCTTCCTGAACGTCCTCAGTGCCACTTGGGTAACACAAAGGGACCTTCACAGAGCTGAGTATTAGCCACCGATGTGTGTGCAGTCAGGGGGTGTGTTTTGGGCACAGCTGCTCCTGTTACCAGAGCTTCGTGAATCCTCCTGGGGCCAAATTCAGCTGCTTTGTTCTCTCAGAGCAGCAGCAAAGGCTGAGTGGAGCTTCACGGCTGAACCACGCGTGTAACTAGCTGTGTAGGTTTTCGGGACAAGCGCTTAAAGGAAGGTTTTGGTTACAGCAAAGGGCAGTGCCAGCCCAGCCGCCCACTGTGCCCATCAGCAGCAGTGGGGACAAACTGCATGGTGGCACTGGGCTCTTTGCTCAAGCACGGATGTACACGGGAAGGGTTGATGTTAAGTTCCATCCATCAACTTTTTTTGCTAGGAATGTGCTTGTTACAGCCCCTGCCATGATGGTAGCCTACAAATGGTGCAAAATGGGTGGCAGACAGGGCCATCAGCCACCGCAGGTTCCCCTTCCCAGACCCACAGGTTTCCCTTCCCGTGGCTGCGCTGTTGATATACATATGATGAATTTTCATGGATTTTCAGAGGCTATTGCCAAATCTTGACGAGGTTTTGGCTCCAGCAGCCAATAAGGAAATACTGCAAATCGTTTGTTTTCTGCACAAAGTGGTCCCAGCGGTGCCATCTCATTCTGCTCAGGTTCTTGTCTGTTTTAAAATAAAAGGGTTTGGTGACGGTGGCCTGTTGAGATACACTGTGTCACCTCTCTCCTCCCTGGGACCAGCTACCTCCAGCCCTCTCTCCTCCATCTAAGGGAGGATGTGTTGGCAGACTCTGAGTACCTGTGGTCCCTCCCAGAGGGTCCAGGGGCTCTGGTGTCAGGTGGCTTATGCCAGGGGTGACAGCAGGGTGCCCACAGGGCCCTGTGCTCTCTGTGCTGGTGACCAGGGTGCTCCAGTTGTTACCTGGAGTATCTTCAGCCAAGGAAAGAAGGGGTGAAGTGCTCACATACCTGTTAGCACCAAGACCTGGATCCTGAAGACGCTTTTAGGCTCATCTAGCTGGTCCAGCCAGCTTGCATGCAGGTCTGAACATCAGGCCAGTTAATTTAAAACCTAACCATTTAATATCTTCTTGGCATTCCCTTTCTTCTTTGAACCCAGCTTTGGGAGTATAGTTTTTGGCTCATGGTTTTATAGCCTTTACTAGAAGCCATAAAATTCAAGAAGTAGGAGCAACGTGGTCAGTAAATCTGGGTGTGGATATGCTGAGGGTCACAAACCCTTGTGTGTGGGTTGTGGCTCTATTGTGACTGTCCACCACCATCTCCAACCCCATCCTTCTTTATACCCCCAGGCTCTTTTCCTAATGTCTTAAATTCTGCTCTGCTGTTGAGAGGCAATAGCATCTATAAAATTTGTTAGCTTAAGTTCATAAGAAGATGAGGCATCCAGTCCAAATGGCCTTCTAGATACTATTTTAATAAACAGAAGGTGAAAATCATCCCTTTAAATTGCCCTTTTAAAGCTGTCATGTGCCACAGGAGAATTCCCCCATAAGCTGAGCTGGCAGTAGGAACAGTGTCAGCATCCACTGAAGGTTGCTGGCAGAGCTATCTTTCCACTGAATTTCCTAAGCTGATTTATTTATGGACATTGGACAAGACTAATCTAGACTGGAATGGAGGTAAAGAAAAGATGACTGACTAAAGCCTTCCTTGTAATAAAATTAAGTATTTTTAGATGAGAAACACTATGCAGGATTAATTATTTCTATCTGATATATTGAAAGGGAGCATATAGAAAAAAATGCCTTCTCCCTTCAGCCAAGTGAAGCATTCCGTTTACAGAGATGATTAACCATGGGAATTTACTGAATATATTTTATTACTGTGTGATCTTCTCCAGGGATAGATGTGATCCTTGAGAGTATTGGGGTCCACTTACTCCTTTTCATCAAGTACCCTTGAGACCCACTTTCACTCTAATGGCCTCAGGTTTGTTGTGCTTTTCAGGCTGATCCCAATTTTCAGCCCTTTGTTTAAATGAGCCTTTGATTGGTGCAGGATTTTTTTTAAATGCTGTGTGTCTGGCTGGCTGGATAAATAAAGGAGTAAATGCTCCTCCAGTGTAATTGGGCTTCTGTGAATGGTTTGGCTCTTGGTGGAGGCTTTGCCTCTGTGGTTCTTTGCCATGATGGTGCAGGGAATTTGGGTGGGTTGGTGGCACGTGTGCAGACTCATCACCCAGCCTGGCTATTTCTTTGTCCACTGAGCAGCTATTTGGAAACATGGTTTCCAGATGGATTAAGACTTGTCTCTGCACAAAAGGGGAACCCCGATGACATCCCCAGCTCTTGGTGCCCAGCAGGAGATGGTTAGACACTGGTAAGGGCAGCCTCTGTGCTTTATTCCCTTTTTCTTGCTGTGTCTCTGCTGCAGTGTTTGAACAGCACAAAGCTTGCAGCTTTTTGGGCTCCAGTTTCTTAAAGCTATTGGGAGATGAGGAAGGGTGCCTGACTTGGTCTGTTTTCTGTATTGCTGTGAGGCAGGGCATGGTCATTCCCAAAGGCTTGCTCTCTTGTATTAAACTGTAGGATCTCTTCCTTTCAGTGTTCCACCTAGCCCAAGGCACTGTCACTGCAGTCATTGATCTTTGTATCTCAGCACCAAGAAGCTCTTTGCAGGTGTGTTAGCATGCATCAGAAAGGAGTGGACTGCTTTTTAGGAATGTGATTTTATCCACCAAATCCAGGAATCAGCAGGAGGCTGTGCACCTCTGGGCATTGCATCCAGCTTAGTCTTCCCAGAGGCTTGGGATGCCCCATGTGAGCCTCAGCATCTGGCAGCCTCGAGCTCCCCTCGGGCTGGGAGGAATGTTCATGGGAACAGGCATAGCCTCTCTTAGGGTTTGCTGAATTGTTTGCAAACCATAAAACCCTTGTGTTAACTGAGTGCTGCAGATGAGTCAGGGAGTTGATCTGGACCAGGCTTCCAGCAGGTCTTCATAGGGATATACAAGCTGCTCGTTGTATAAAAGATAATTTAGCAGCTATTTCAGTTTCTTCATTTCTGATCTTCTTGGTTTGCTGGTATTTGAAATGGTGAGAATATGGCATGACTATGTCCCAGCATCCCCAAGCCTGAATTAACTCCCAGGGGTCCCAGCCCATGCTGCCAGATCAGCATGGGGGCCTGGGGAGGGAATTTCAAAAGTAAAGTTTAGCAGTCCTCTTAAGAAGATAGTTTTCATATTAATACTTACTCCTTGTAGGAAAGTGGCTGCTGAGTGCTGCAGCATATGATCATCCCTCCCTGATCCTTGTGTTCCCAAGACAGGCAGAGGCACCTGCCATCACTGCATTGGCACATTTCAAACCTTTTAACAGAGTGCTGGTGAGCTTGTTAGACGTTTGTATCTTCATTACCTTGATCTTCATTGTCAGTGACGTGGTGAAAAGCAAAATGTCACTCTGTAAGTGCCAGTTCCCATTAAACCAAAGCAAACTGCATTTCATTACAGTGTCAGAAAAAGCTGGACGTTGAGTGCTGGTGGTGCTGTTACCATCAGTAAGCCCCGGAGCTCGCTGTGATCTGTGCATCACCAGGGACTGTGCAAAGCCAGGACCTGAGAGTCTAAACATGCATCCAGGTTTTGGGGGGTTGGGAGCCTTGGGGAGGCGGGTGCATGACTCGAAGGAGGAGTCACTTGTCTCCTGTCTCTGAGCATCAGGTTCAGCAAAACTTCTCCACGAGGTATGTGCAGAAAGGAGGTGGAGGCCGCGTGCCCGGGTGGGAGCGGGCATGCCCAGGCTCAGGCAGGTGCTGTGTCCCACACACTGCTTGTGGCAGGCAGTGTGCACTGTGTGAGATAACCCCAAGGGATTGCTCCAGTCATGCCAGCATCCTTAGGCACACATGGTGCAGTTCAGTGCTGTCAGTACAGTAAATGACCTGTTCGGGATACTCCTTTGATATGTACACAGAGCATTAATCTTTGCCATTTTATGCCAGGCTAAAAATAGCAGCTGTTTCCTCCTGTCATCTCGAGCATCTGTGGCTGGCTTGGTGTCAGAGCATCACCTGTTGCAGGGGCTGTTGGGTGAGCAGCTTGTGTAACTCGGCTTAATGAAGGCTTATGGCCCTGGCCTCATGCCTGCTCAGGCAGCTCTTCCCAACAGAAATGTTCATTGCAGGTGGAGGACTGTTTTTTTCTCAACAGCTTTGAGGTTTCTCCCGTAACAAGGCTGTGCCCAGCCTGGCTGCTCCCCCACCAAGGGCCTGTTTCTGTGCAGAGGTGACCTGGGCTTGGGCTCATGGGAAAGAGAGGTTCAGTCTGCCGTGAGCAACTGCGCATTGCACCAGCAGCTCCGGCTTTATTTTTCTGTTAAGAGCATCTTCCAGTGGCTAAAGGGGCTAAAAGAAAGGCTGGAAAGGGACTCTTTAGATGGGTATGTTGTAACTAGACAGGGGGGAATAGCTTTGAACTGACAGAGGGCAGGTTTAGATAAGAGATTAGGAAGAAACTCTTCCTTGTGAGAGTGATGAGGCCCTGGCACCGGTTGCTCAGAGAAGCTGTGACTGCTCCAATCCCTGGAAGTGTCCAAGGCCAAGCTGGATGGGGTTTGGAGCAACCTGGGATAGTGGAAGTTGTCCCTGCCCATGGCAGGGAGGGTTGGAATGGGATGATCTTTAAGGTTCCCTCCAACCCCATCCATTCTGTGATTTCCTCATTTTAGGGGTTTGGGAGCTCCTTAGATGCCAGTCCTGAAGCTGTGGCTGGAGCATGCCTAGTTTCAGTGTTATTACTGCCGACTGCATTAAATAGAAATGTTAGTGAATTCCCAAGTCCTGTCCTAGATTACACTGAGATTGTTCTAAAATGTGGGAACTGAGAGCTGTCCTTCCGTGTGGCTCTTTTTAGTTCTTGAACTTAAATTTGGAGATGTACTCAGGACATTGGGTCACATCTTTATTTTCAGTTTACTGATGGTGAAAGTAAAGCAAAAGAGATGATCAGAACCCATTTCTTATGTTTCCCTCTCTGAGCCATAAATTGTTGCTTCTCCTGCTGGCATCTCTGGAAGTACCTCCAGTGTCTGTGACCGCAGAGGACAGCAATTAAACTACATGTCTGGGTCTGTAGAAACCCCAGGTTCATTTTCTTGCCCTGCCACAGATTTCCTTCCTGACCTTGGCAAGGCAGGTAGGGTCCCATTCCTGAGGACAGCTGGGCCCAAGTGTCTCTCCTTGGCACATACAGACCTTGGAGCATCTGGCACCACAATTCATCTGGTTATGTGATGGACACCATGGCTTTGCCCCAGACACATCAGAGAGCACAAGCCACCCAGTGCTCTGACATTAGCTTACATAGCGGGACAGAAGGCAGATAAAAGTCTTCCAGGGATCAGTGGCCTTCCCAGCTGGCACCGGTGCAGGAGCAGGGCTGGGTCCTCCAGCTTTGCATGGGGAGAAGCTGTTTGGAAGGGGCTGACGTGCTGCAGCGAGTTGATGTTTGGTTGCTGTTTCTTTGCAGGATCTTTCTGGCTTGGTATCTGTGCCAGGAGGTGGATTTCAGGGGAGGAAATGTGAGCTGTGCAAATACTGCAGCAAGCTCCAGTTCCCAACTTTGCTGAGATCTCTCAGCTGGCACCACAGGCTGCTTCTCATTTCCAACTTGTCCTTTGCTTGTATGTCATTAGGCATGACACTGTTGACATGGGCATGGCAAGTGTCATGCATATTGCTGCAGAGTTGCCAAGGAAAGGCAGAAGAGCTGACAGCCAGCACCTGGTCACTCTCTGTGCAGGGAGTTTGCAGCAGATGAGGCAGCTCTTCCCCCCATCCCTGTGTTTGTGATTAGAGGGCACTCAGAACAAATCTCACAGGCCAGCATGGGATGTTCTCCAGTGCCAAGCGTGCCAAAGTGCTGCCCAGCATGGTGTGGATGTGGCACTGCAGTGTACAGCGCACATGGAGGAGTTAGTGGCTGGGGTCTTGCTGTCGGTACTTGGATCATCATCTCCATTGCACCTCATTTGTTAATTTCTGTAGATGAATGGGAACACTCTTGCTGTAGTTGCTGTGCTGGGGCCGTCTGTCAGTGCTGGCCCATGGGCCGACTTCAGGTGCAGTGGCTTTGCTTTCCTTCACAGAGTCAGGTACCTGATGTGGGCTTACCCTCCATGGCAAGAAACAGAATATTTTTGTGAGTTGTAGCTCTTTCTCAACCTCCCCTTCTTTTCTTCCAGGATCATCCCCCAGCTGGAGAGCTCACTTTCACAGGTTTCACCGAGCAGCCTGCCTGGCTCTGAGATTTCAGAAGCTACAAGGACTTACTTGCAAGGAATGAGCCGCTACGACCTGGACGAGCTCGATGCCTGCTGGTTGGAACTTATTAACATGGAGCTCAAGGAGATGGGTGAGTATTGCTTTTCTGGACTTTCTGGCCTGGGTGTCCCACAGTGGGCATTCAGTCTTTTTGAGTAAGCATGTGGAAATAAAGGCCTGGAAGAAGAAATGTCAGAAATGCTGGTCCTGATTGTTTCCTGTCTTGGTATCTCTAGATATCACAGCATAACATTGCTTGCATCACTGCTGTTATATCACTGCACATTCTTCAAATCCTTAGTGGATTTTGGTCGAGTGGAAGTACCTGAGCTTGGAATTTGACCATTGGCACTAGGGCTTAGCATGGTCTGCTGGGCAGATTTGTTGGCACAGACCAGTGGGTGTGTAGTCCTGCCAGACTGTGGAGGGATTTTCCAGTCCTTGTTGGGGAAGGATTGCTGTGGTGTGGCTGCCACTCTGCAGGTAAGAGTAACACCTCAATAAAACATTCACCTTGTGAGGTCAGTGAAGGCTCAAGCGTGCCTACATGAAGGGTTACTCCTGGTGGCAAAGGTCTTTCAAGGGTGGGAAAAAGGATTTTACCAAGTGCTAGAGCAGATGGGCTCCTGCAGTGCAGAGCAGAAGGGTTGTGCGGGCTCTCATGGGCAGCTGGCTGAGGGCCACAGCAGGATTCAGGATGAGGGCAGGAAGATGCAGTTCAGTGAGCTTGCATGGAGCACAAGTGTGCTCAGAAGTTGGCCATGACATTGACTGATCTTGGTTTTGGAAAATCTGTCCTTCTGGTGTACTCATGATTTACAATGAAATTTTATTACCATGACCTTGAGAAAGTTGTAAAGGCTGCTTTCACAGTTTGTCTGATTATCTGGTATGGGTATCCTGTGTATTAGATTTCCCATAATCTCAATGTTGTGGAGCCTGTAACATCACAGAGAAATCACAAGTCAGTTTTGCCCTCATTAGCTGGTCCTGTATTAGCAGCCTCAGCTCTGTCATTAGCACAGCCAGGTTTTGAAGCACTGTCAGCTACAGTGAAGTCCTTGGGCAGAGCAGAGGGTGCTGCTGGAGAAAGCCAAGTGCCTCAGTCCCGCTCAGGTACCTTGCAGAGGATCCACCCTTCCTAACCCTGCGCAGCTGCTGTTGCTGCATCAGGAACCCAGCTTCTACCACTCTGGGCGTCGTGCTGACCTTACTGTGCCCTCACTGTATCCCCTGCTACATTTCCCTTGCCATCTCCACAGCTGCATGGCCATCAGAAGTATCTCTGGGCTCCAGAGAAGGGTTGTCTCTATTTCCACTTCCCCTTGTGTGTATTTCATAAGTCTCTAGAAATGAAGTGGGCAGAGATTTGGCTTCTCCAGCTCAGTTGGGTTAAATTTACCTTTATAATAATAAATTATTTCTTTGAAGTATTAGGTTTCAAATGCAGTGTCCAGATGTGGAGCTCCCGTGGTGATGGAAGGCTGAGATAACTGGAAGGTCCCTACTCCAGGCCAGATGGGCTGCTGGCTGTCCCCATGTCACCTTTGGGCTGGCATGTGCCAAACCCACGAGTGCTGGGGAAGAGAGGCAGCTTCTCCAGCAGCACTGCCTTGGGAATGAGTAGAGTTTAGGAGAGGAGCTTGAGCTTCATCCCAGCCATACCCCTGCTCTGTGCAGGCATGTGAGTGGGCTGGCACCTCAGCATCCTGATGAATCCCAAGTCAGGACACAGGCAGTGCTTTGCTGCTGACCCTCGGCCATTCTGAGCAAGCTGCATTTTTTTTCCTCCATCTTGTCATTTATCAGCCTTTTCCAAGGAGTGTCCTTAGAAGGTGTTTGTCCAGGGCTGGGCTGGATGAAACCATAGAATCTGAGGAAGCCCTTGAGCCTTCCTGCTATCACCAACTCCAGATGGTGGTAAGGACGGAGGGGATCTCAGCAGTGGTAGTGCAGAGAACATCACTCCCCATCACCTGCTTCTCCAGCCCATTGCTGTCGCTGAGGGAGCACTGTCATTATTGGCTGAGCCTTAAATACACTGGGGAGAGAGTAGCTCTGAAAACCTGTGTTTGGCATGGGAAATCCACTGCAGATACAGCTTCAGCTCAATGGATTCTGGTATCTTGCTCCCTCCCCCAGTCCTGCCAACTTCCCTAGCAGTGTGAGGGCTAGTACATTTTTTCCAGTGACTTGTAAAAAGGAAAAGATGTGGCATTGATTAATAATGCGTCCCTGGCACTGCCGGGAGCTGGGAGTTTGGCAGGTGGGAAGCAGGATGTGAGCTGGTGCTCCTGGCTGTAGGACCACGGTCATATCACCCATGGCAGCTGTGCCCACCATGGAGGCTGGAGGTCATCGGGCTCCTTTGAGGAGGGACACATTTTCCTGCCCGTGGAAGTGATGGGGTTTGGGTGCTCATAGAGGAAAGCTGTTGTAGTGAGTCTATTGCTGCTCAGCTCCTAGACTGTGCCAGAGCAGGGAGTTTGCTCCCTCTGCTTCCCAGATGGGAAAAGCCAGGGTGGGATTTGGGTGCCCTTGACCACCCAAGGCAGAGGATTGCCGCTGCCCGGGTTGGTCCGAAGGCAGTCCATAAATAGCGCTTTCTCCCGGAAGCCCTTGACATTAATGACACCATTAATGACTCGCTGAGATTTCCAAACCTGCTTTGCTAATCTCCCAGATCATTAACATGGCTTAACTAGAGAACTGCAGCTTCTCCTTCCATTCAGAGGAGTCAGGAATTATCTCCCAGCATTAATTTAAGAGATAGGCAGAAGTTTAAATTCCTCATGGGTCTTTAGCTGAACTGTTGTCACTCGGCTGTCCAGGGGCACAGTATGTCATTCCCAAAATATTTAATGACAAAGAAGGATCCTGAACTCTGACTGGCTCCTGAGGATGTTCGGGAGGAGAGCTGGAAAACACCTATGAGATCATCCAGCTCGCCTTTCGTGGATCCACTTAGCACATAGCACATGCCTTTTCCAGTCCTTTTTAGGTCACCCCAGGGATGGAATTTTATCACCAAGATCAGATAAACCTCCAGACAGCTCCAGGTCTCTGCATTCTGCCTGCTGACTCCTCTCCCAATTAAGTGGAATTGCTCTAGAAAGCAAAGGTTTTACATGAAAAACAGAAGTTTTAAACATAAAACAGCTTTAAATAGTTTTGAACCCCCCAGTAAGATGCCTCAGTAGCTGTTGCTGTACCCAATGGAAATGTGCTGTTTAAAGAACCTTTGTTTGCTAGAGATGAAGTCAATATTTAGGCATGCCTAAGTGTTTTATTTGTTGCTGCTGCAATATGAGATAGTAAGAAAAGTGGATCTGAAGAAGGCTGAATGAAGCCCTGAGCCAGATTAATGTCCATGCCACTTCAGGCAGCACAGGCCTTTCCTTTTAGACAGGAGCCATGCCATAAGTCTTTGATTTTATATTAACATTTTATGCTGTATTTTGTGATCTTCACTAAATCCAAAGCTATTGTAAGAGCGGAGCTAGAGAGACTTCAAAGACCAAGGCTGAAAGATCCTTTTGCAGTGATCGGCACTTCATAAACACACGGAAAATCCTCAAGAAATTGCTAAAATTGTTGTCAGAATCAATTTTGCTGAAGGCAGAGTCGAAGTTTCTAAGTATTCCCTTGACTTAATCCATATGGTGTATTCTGCTCACGTATGCCCACCACAGCTTCTATCTTGGGAGCTGGAGGTGTTCCTGGTATTTTATGGCAGGAACATGCAAAGGTCACATGGATTGCTTTTGAAGCTCCGGGGGGAATTCATCGCTGCGTACTTGAGATATGTCTGTGTACTAATGAGATGATACCTCCCTCGGTGGAGGTGAGATTGGTCAAGTAGATGTGAAATAAGCTGGAGTCAGTTGAGTACCCCGGGGAAGATGTGCTCAGTGGAGCAGAGGCTGCTGTCAGTCCTGCTCCTCAGAGAGTGGCTGCTTCCCTCCCTGGCAGTCCTGAGTGTCACACTCTGAGGCTGCTCCCATCCCACTGCATTCCTTTGGGATTCTGGGAGCCCCTTTTTCACCCTGAGGCAGCAAGTTGGCATTCTCCAGGCAGAGCCCGTCTCCAAGCAGCTGCCACCCACCAACATGTGTCCATGTCCCACTGTGCAGGACCACCCCAGTATAGAATCGTAGGATGGGTTGGTTTGGAAGGGACCTTAAAGCTCATCCCGTTCCAAGCCCCCTGCAATTGGTGGGGACACCTTCCGCTAGACCAGGATGCTCCAAGTCCTGTCCAACCTGGCCTTGAACACTTTCAGGGATGGGGCAGCCACAGCTTCTCTGGGCAACCTGTGCCAGGGCCTCAGCACCCTCACAGGGAAGAATTTCTCCCTAATATCCAATTTTCCCCTGCCCTCTGTCAGTTTGAAGCTATTCCCCTCTGTAAAACACCACAAGCCTCTGGAGCTGAGCTTATTTACCTCCTTAGAGATACAGATAATCAATGCGCGTGTAAATGAATGTATTAATTGTTTGCATGTGATGTATTAATGTATAAATTAGCAGGGTTGGAGATCAGTGGGAGACTCTTCAGACATCTTGCCTCCACAATTTCAGCACAATCAGTTTTTACGTCAAGTCACTGTTCTGCTGTTTCCATAAATTCCTGGCAGTAATTGCAGTAGTTTCCAGCAGTACTCCAGTTTTGCTGCTGATGGGGTGAGGAGGCTTTCATCAGGAGTGCTCTAGGACAGCCCTGTCAGAGCCAAGCATCGCTGCAGAGAGGCAGCATCTTATAAAGTGGCTTCTGAAACATTTTGTCATCATCTTAAATTTGAGCAATAATTGATGTCAGTGGGTGGCAGAAAGGGTGATAATTGGTTCCTGTAAATCTTTTAAGTGCATTAGCAGGCTGTGTTTGTAACAAAATGTCTGGAAGTTTCATGGTGGATGCTCAGTTCGCTGTTTGTGTGTTGGTCACACTTTACATGCAGGGTCTGTTTATAAATAACATTGATAAAAGATTAATGTACAATTGCTGCATCTTCCAAGGGCTGTGTGGTGGGCTGGAGGTGGCTGTGGGAGTCCCAGGTGGTCTGGTGTGGTGTTCAGGTGGTTGGCTGTCATCCCCTGATGTCCCTCAGGGATGCTTGGGACAGGACCTGGAGTGCCCAGCGGGACACTCAGCCTGGGGCAGGGTGGCTGGTGTCCCCACGAGTGCCAAAGCAGGCATGTTTGAAGTGACTTGCCTGGGGCGAGCTGGAGGGACAGTGAGCTGGAAGGAGATCTCTGGAGTCTGTGGTCCCTGTACCATGTGTGAACACCCCATCCCATCAGGGACCTGTCACTCTTTCAGGTTTTCAAAGATAGAGACAAGCCTACATCATCTCACAAATGCTTTCCCTTTTTTTATTATTATTTTTAAGAGCAGTAATTTTGCTTGTTTTCATATGTATATATTTTTCCTGAAAAGTAGACTCCCAGGTTTATAGTCTGTGAATCAGCCAATGGCACAGCCTGCAGTCCTGGTAGCTGTTTGTTCATGAGCTGTTTCTATCTCCAGGTATTCTCCATGGGGAAAGGATTTATTGTTTCAGTAAATTGATATTAGTGGAACACAGTTCAGTCAGAAATAGGTCTCTATTTTGTGAAAGGTGGGTCTCCAGCTATTTTTTTCCTCCTCTCTCAATGAGTTGGCTTACACCACGACAAGGAGTAGCTGAGAATTCATTTAGCAGAAGAATATTGCTCCTACATGCCACATAAATTACGATATTACAGAAATAATTATAACGGAGGGTGGCATTGTATAAAAGAATGTGCCTGCTACTTTTCCCAGGCGCAGCGCTGTGGCTGCAGTGCCAGCCCAGTAATCCCAGCGCTTTTGGGATAAAGTGTTTAAATTCTGTGTTTCAGGTGCTGTATGGGCAGTTGGAAGGGCTGATTTGGGCTGGGCCCCTTGGGAGCCCCCTGGCATAACGGGGATGCCGGGTGGCTGTGGAGCTGCAGGGATCATGGCAGACCCTGACGCAGACACACAGGGAAGAGTCTTTGCTTGGAGCGAAGTTCCTTCATGTTTTCCTTTCATGAATCAGATCTAGGGAGACCTCCTGTAGTGCATCATCATCTGTCACCTCTTCTCCTCCTCCATTTCTGAAGCAAGTCCCATATTCTGATGCTTCCTTTAGCTGGAAAGGTGCTACACCCCAGCATCCTGCCCTGTGCAAAGAGGGGACAGTTTTTCTCATCTGAGATGCCGTGGGAGGCAGCATTCCCTGGATTACAGCCCTTCCCACTGTGGGGCTATACAGGGGTATTCCAGGGAGGCTGGGTGGCCACATCAAAACCCATCATTGTTAATGCACTCAGTGTTAACAGGGAAAAGGGTGTGGGTGGCCTCCTGGAAGGGGTGATGGGGCACACTCCTCCTGTGTTGGTGTTTTGAACGTGGCTCCAAATCGCCAGTGATTATATTGGCATTGAATTGAAGAGATTGAAGCCTCACCCCTCTGCCCGTGTCCCTCCAGACAGAAACTCTGAAGAAGTGTATGGCTATCACTGCCATTCTCTGTGGAGGCTGAGAAAAGCTTTGTTTCCTTGCGTAAGACCTTGGCACACCTTAACCAGGTGAAAATAACCATTCTCTTGGTCAGTAGGTGGAGTCCACTGACCCGATGATGGTCCCAAATGTGGACATCACTGGATTTGTTCATTGTAGCCAAGATCAGTGTCTGCATCTTTACTTTCCTTCTCTGAGGACAATAAAAGTGTCACCTGTGCACGTACACAGGGAGCGTTTCGATGGAGAATTTTTTTGTTTGCTGTTTAGCTGGCCACAATCAATAAGGAGAGGGATTTTGCAGCCAGAAAGATGACAAATTTATGAATGGAGTTCAGTAGCACAAACTTCATGCGATACAGAAGGAGATAAATGGAGCACAAATGGAAAAAGCACTTCACCCCCGGGCCCCATTGTTTAGTGTTTCATAAACGATTAATCGCTTCATCCCCATCAAGTGCAATTGTCAATTCAATAAGCTCCGAGGTATTCGGGATGACGCTTGGCAAACGCATTCCTAATGTAATTACATCTAAATGGAGTGTGAGAGCGCCTGCATGCGTGTGCGGGAGGGACAGATCCGTGTTTCCCCATGTAATGGTGTAACAGCTGCATGGCACGGAGGCTGATAAGGGAACCCCATTGAGGCGCTGGTCTCCCTCTGGCTCTGATCTTTCTCTGGCGCAGGAGTTTTGGGATCAGCATGAACTGTCTTCCCAGGGTTAAGCAGGTGATGGTGGAGGAAGGATGGGTGCTGGTTCTTTCCGCTCGAGGTGAAGTGCAACGGTGGCAATGCCAGCATGATCCTGACCCTGGGCAAGGTCAGGTTCATGATTCCTGTGGAAAACTCCCTCCCTTTCCTTCCTAATGCTGCCTGCAGCTGCCAGGTCTCTGCCTGCCCTCTCCCATGAGCACCGTGCAGCTCTGGAAAGTGTGTGGGGAAGAGCACTGGCAACACCTTGATGATCATTTTGCTTTCTAGAAGAGCAGAGCCTGATGTGTTCAGCGGAATGGAGTAACTCCAGACTGACACTCCGGTGCCCTGGCTCATAGTCACAGATAGGGAGTTGAAACCCTGACCAAGAGGAGGGTATTCTTGCTGGACTGGTTTAATACTCATATGAAGTCATGTTGAGCAAGTGCACCTCAGGTGGTATGTTTATAAAGGAATTCCATTAAGGCAAAAATAATGCTCTGACTTTCTCTGTAACGTGCAGGCAGTGGTAGGACAAGGGGGAATGGCTTTGAGTTGAAAGAGGATTGATCGATTTAGATTAGATATTGGGAAGAAATTTTTCCTTGTGAGGGTGCTGAGGCCCTGGAACAGGCTGCCCAGAGAAGCTGTGGCTGCCCTGTCCCTGGAAGTGTTCAGGTTGGATGGGGCTTGGAGCAACCTGGTCTAGTGAAAGTTGTCCCTGCCTGTGGAGGGGGCTTGGAACAAGAAGATCTTAAAGGTCCCTTCCAGCACAAACCGTTCCACATTTCCATGATTTGGTGCTTCCTGACCTGCTGCATCCAACCGGCACTATGCCAAGAGCAAGACGGTAGCTCTGGCCCAGCCCTGGTGCTCAGAACTCGCTGTGCTAGTGCAGGATGCTTCTCATTGCTGAGCTCCAGAGGCCCCACGCAGCCTGTGCCAGCCTGGGGCTGAGATCCTGCACCCATCGCCAGGGCTGCTCCAGAATCAAACAGGTATCAGCAGGTTCCTTGGCATGTTGCAGCACAGCAGCCCAAGCTCTTGAAAGGGCTGTGATAGGGAACTGTGTTGTCTGTCTTAGATGGTATCTCAGACTCCATAGATGTGTAAAATACCAGGCTGGATGTTTGCAGAGACTTGTCAAGCCAAGGGAAACAGTGCCAGTGAAGCACTGGGGAAGAGCTTAAAAAGGCAAGACAATGGTGTTTTGCTTGCCGAGCTCGCCTACGTGATGCTTTCCCCTTTGACAGAGTTTTTTCGATTGGTTGGTGGTTGTGGGGAAAAAGATGCAGCCTCTGCCAGCCCCATCCAGCCAGAGGTGCTGGGACCCCTGCAACCCCATCCCTGGGGGCTTTTCAGCAGCCCAGAGTTCAGACCAGGACAGGGAGATCACACTGTGGCTTGAGAGATGCCCAGGATGCCAAATTTTTCTCTGAACATTTAATTAGTAACTGCTCCTTATGGGTTCTTCCTCAAGCGTTTTTTTCTCCATCTCTGCTCATAAATGAGGTATTTTCTCCCACTGCTTTGCATTGAGGAGGGTGGACAGCAGTTTGGGTCAGGCTCCTCCACTGTCTGGCCAATTGTGGATAATTCACACTAACGAACTACAAAGTCTAGTTGTTCTGTATTGCATCCTGCTGGTACTTCTGTTGTTGTCTCCGTGCCTTCTCCTGTGATGAGATAGTGCTCAGTGGGGGAGAGGGTGTGGTGGGGGCTTAACTCTGCCTCTAATACTTCACGGAGAACCTTACTACTGCTGCTGACAGATTTTTTTCCTTACCTGGAGTGACCTCATGTTACGTTTGTGGCACCAGGATCTTTGTGCACAGGTGGGAGGAAGCACTTCTGGGACCAGCCTTCAGTGTGGCACCATTTTGGGGCTGCTGAGCTCCAGGCAGCAGCATGCCCTATCTAAAGGCAGCGGGGTATCCCACTGTTAGAGATTGCTGCTCTAAAAAACCTCTCCTGGTTATTGACCTTATATTCCTGGTTGTCTCTGTGGAGAAAGCTCTGGTAAAGCATCTCTGCCACCTCTCTCCATTAAAGAGAGAGATGGGGGGAGTAAGAGACCCACCTGGGTCTGAACTCCTGATTTCACTAAACTCAAACACAAAAAAAACCCCTCGTTTATCCTTAATTTCTGCCTTTGGCTTCAGTTTTACACTTCCATTTAATTGGCCTTAAAATGGTCAATTTTCAGTCTTAACAATTAAAGCACTGACTTTGTGTTGCCAAAGCTTGTCTGAGCCCTCGCTGCAGAAAGCATCTTTGCAAAACTTGTCTCCTTGAATATTTAAACTGTCACCCCCAATTATCCACGTTGCTTCAGCTGAATGCGTTTCCTTCCTCTCAGCCAGCAGCAATATTTTGTTACTGTCTATGAAATATAAACTGCATCCTGAGTTAGGAGCAGCTGTTTTCCGAATCGCCGCTTTTACCGTTGCTGTGGATTTGCCTCTGAGTTGCCATCTGAAATGCTCAGCCCCTGGCAAAACGCTCCCCGAAGGCGGGTGGGCGCCTGTGCCGGAGCTGCATCAGCGGCTTTGCCTTCATGCTCTGCCTTCTGCCTTGCAGAAAAGCCCGAGCTGGATGAGATCACCCTGGAGCGAGTGCTGGAGGAGCTGGAGACCATGTGCTACGAGAACATGAACATCGCCATCGAGACCGAGGAGGGTTTGGGCATCGAGTACGATGAGGACGTGGTGTGTGACGTGTGCCGCTCGCCGGAGGGGGAGGACGGCAACGAGATGGTGTTTTGTGACAAGTGCAACGTCTGCGTGCACCAGGTGAGCCCCAGCTGCAGGGCAGGGTGGCAGCGCTTGGCTCTGCTCCTCACACTCTGGTATCCTCCTCCTCTGGGTTCCTCCCATCCTCACCCAGCCGCTCCCCTGGGCTGCTGTAGACTCCTGTTACACTTTCCTTATGGGTCCCCAGTGCGGCTCCGGTGGAGTGGGGATAGCAGTGGGGTCTTGGACAGCTGGCAGAGAGCAAACTTGCTTTTCTTACTTTCTCACCCCCGACCATTTATAAGTGCCCACAGAAACACGCAGCCAGAAGTTGAATTGCCCCTTCCTCCTTATTCTCTGGTCTCTGTGATACTTTATTTTATATCTTCTCATCCTTTATTATGCTTATTCTTCTTTACCCCATTTTTTGCTCCCCAGTGGGACTGGCACTCTGGGGTGACCAGCATTGTGTGCAGGACTTGGCTGGTGGATGGGTGGGATGTGTGTCTGCAGTCCTGTGCTCACCAGAGGGGTGGGCTTGCCAAGACCCCCCAGCCTCCTCCTCCTCTGCTTTATCTGGGGGGTGGTTGGACCTTCCAACTCCACCAGTGCTGTCTCACATCGCAGGGTTTCTGTCCCAGCTTCCCCACTGTGTGAGCGTGGGATTTCATTTTATTTTGCTGCCTGGAGGAAAATAATTTTATTTTTAGAATTGAATGCAAATGCTTCAAGCCCTTGCTGGTGGGGGAGTGGGGGGATGTCTGTGGGCTCCTGGTTTTGGGGAAACCTTGGCAAGGGGAAGATGTGAGGGTCTCCGGGGTCCCTCATGGACCCAGGGAGGTTTTACTGGTGGTGCTTCAAGGGGGAGCACTGTGTGGTGCTGGGATGGCAGCAGCAGCGCCTGGGCTTCACCCTCTGTGTGAACCATTTTGGGTTTTTTTAGTTCTAAAGAGAGCCATTTGCTCATCTTTTGGGCAGCTTTTCCATCAGTGCTTCCTGGAGGTGGGAGAGCACTGGAGATATCTATAGTTGTGGAAGGTGGGTGTTTTGAATGGTTTCCATCAGTGAATCAGATTCCACAAAATACCAGAATGATTCAGGATTGGCTTCAGGGTATTTGTTTTTTGTCTTGGGTTCTTTTTTAACAAGCCCAAGTGGCAATGTCAGACTGTGAGCTGGCATGAGCCACAGCAGGGACTCAGGGAGCTGTGGCACCCCGTGGGCTCCACTTCAAGCAGCAGTCCCAGTGCTGCAGAAGGGGACACAGCAGCCTGGATTTCAAGGCTGTTGAAAAAAAAGAGGGATTTTCAGTTGTTTTCAGGGAGCAAAGTCCAGCCCTAAGCCCTATGCCAGCCCATAAGCTGCCCGTGATTTAATCTGTGCCCCGATTTACACCCTAAACCACAAAGTCCAGAGCCACAGTGCAGGGTGTTACGTGGCATCATGATTATCTAACCTGCACCGTGCCTTTGCCAGCACCACATCCAAAACCTGCTGGGAATGAGGCTTTCCTGCGGTCATGTGGTTGGTGGTGCCGTGGGCTTCACCAGGGCCATGCCTTGTCCTCCTGCATCCCATCGGGAAGGGGCTCGAGGCACGCGGTGGTGAGTTATGGTGCCAGGAGATACCGTTGTACTCATCTCACCTGCATAACACAAGCCATGAGGCTTGCTATTAATTCCTATGGAGTGAAGCTTTTAGAAAGCACATGCAGTCGTCCTTTTAAAATTGTCAGCGAGGTGGAACCGTGACCCCTGCTGCTAAATCACAGTTCATTGCTCTCACGGTGACAACATCACGCTTCTGTTTAGCATGGGAATGATCCACCTCCAGTTTCCAGCCACCATGCCATGGGCCTGTCATCACTGAATTCCCTTTCCCTGGTGTGGGCACACGGCTGAACCCAGCCTCTGTTCCGTGGACCACACCAAGCTTGTCTAGGGCTTGGCATCCTCCCTGGTTTTTTGGCATCTCATTCTCAGTGATGTTACACCCCAGGCAGATGAAGCAATAAAAATAGCTGCTCTGCTCCTATTCAGCATTCCTCTGGGCTTCATGTTTCTGGAGCACCTTCTGCCTGGTGCTGGACTTGGAAGAGTGTTTAGCTGATAATGCACCTTGTTTCTAGAGCTGCTCCTTGTCTGGGACGGAAGCCCTATATTTGCTTCTCAGGAGCAGAACTGCACCTTCAGCTGCCCTGAAATCACTAGAAATAAATAACCAAGATCCAGGACTCTGCTAGAGATGGGCACCTGGTCATAATTCCTGCTTTCCCCTGGATTTTGAGATCAGTCTGCCAGTTCATTCTGCTGCTAGTACATATCAGGCTGATTCTTGACTGGTACTAAATCACATGTTTTATAGAAGTGTTCCAGAAATTATTTATCTGTCTGATTTGGAGACGCTGTGAAACGCACAGTTAAGTCTCTTTGAACCATGTAGACTTGCAGCAGTAACATTTCCTCTCTTAATTCCTTGTTATCCCAGTAATCTGTTCACAAAAGTGCCTTTTTCCCATTGGAAATCACTATCAGTCAGTTTGTGATTCGGGGCAACCAAAAGTCTGTTCTTGGCCAGCAAAGACTGACGATGTGCTTTTCCCACTCTCACACATCTCCATGTGCCCCCTCTGTTCCTGTCCCCACTCGCAGCACTGTCACTTGCAGTGACGATGACCTGCAGGAGCAGGAGGAAAAGCTGTTCTTTTGCGGGGTAAACTTCAAGAAATGGAGCTGATTAATGCTCGGGCTCAATTTGCAGCCACCAGTGCTGGGGGTCCTTGTCAACACTGGCTGCTTGCTCTCTGCAGGGATGTCAGAGTAGCCAGATGTAGGATTAATTACATCTCCTTGCTTTAAATAGTGGCACAGTGTTAGTGCCCCAGGCAGTGTGTGTCGCCCTCTGAAAACCCTTTAAGTGTGAGTTATCAGGACCTGGCAGTTAAAAACTGTCTAGTTTTAGTAGTAGCTGTTTAATACAGTCATAAATTATGGTCAAAGTGGAAAGTATTTTTTCATTATGTGATACGGCTTATCGTTTGGCTCTTCCCCAAGTATGGAAGAGAAATATTTATGAAACACTTTGGCTTCTTGATGTCCTGCATTACCACGGCAGCTCAGGGAGCTCCATGGGCAGCCTGAGTCCTTCAGTTCTCACTCTCTTGGCTGGAGACTTACCTGTGCCCCTTTTAGATGTGTCATCTTTAAGTTTTATTATCCTTTTTGGTTCCTCCCATCTCATTTACATTCATGACTATTGGCTTCCCCTTTTTACCTTTCCGTAGTTATTTTTGCTTCCCCTTTTGGCTGTATGGGGTCTGTAACCAGTGTGGTCAACTTTCTTAATCACGGGCTTGTGGCTTTTCAGCCCTCAGTGACCTCAGAAGATTTCTCTGCCCAGCATTTCTTACTTTCCTGAGTCTGGAACGGGCAGGACATGATCAGGCAGATGTCTGCACCACAGAGCTGCCAGTGGTGGGGGCTCTGCCCACCCCCAGCCTGGAGCCCAGGGCATGATATGTGGCATGTTTTTATACTTAGCTTTTAATTAAAGCACAGGACACGCTGATCCACCATGATCATCCATGTGAAAACAGGGAAGGTAGTAAGGAAGAACTTCAGCTCCCTGTGTGTGGCTTTGGCGCTGCGTTGAGTCTGCTGTTTATTGGGATATAACGGCAGTGAGAAAGGTGGGAGTGATGGAGGAGGTCTGGGAGGATGTTCGTCCTGGGCTGCTGGGATTAACCCTCGTCCCTCGTGTCTCCACAGGCGTGCTATGGCATCCTGAAGGTCCCCATCGGGAGCTGGCTGTGCCGGACCTGCGCCCTCGGTGTTCAGCCCAAGTGTCTGCTGTGCCCCAAGCGGGGGGGCGCGCTGAAACCCACCCGCAGCGGGACGAAATGGGTCCACGTTAGCTGTGCCTTATGGATACCTGAAGTGAGATGTTTTCCAGCCTCCTCCTGATGCGTGGGTGGGCACTGTCCTGGTTTCAGGTCTTGGCCCTGGGTGTTCATTAATGGTATAAATATCAAATGCAGTTGGGCTCGTCAAGCTGCGCCAGAGCCACAGTGCCGGGCAGTTATCAGGCCGTGTGTTTAATGAGCAGCCAAGGGGCACCCTGTTAAGGGAGAGAAGAGAATTATGGTGCAAGGCCACAGAGGTGGGGGGCATACCTCTGAGCAGAGTAAAGCTAATTTCACATGCCCATCTGAGATACACCTCAGATGAGGAATTAATGCAGAGGAAAAACCAACATAAATTTTTCCTTCTGTGTCATCCAGGTGTGTTTCTGGTTTTGGGGGTTTGGGTTTTTTTCCAAATTACAACTGACCCTGAAGAATAAGAAATATAATCCATCCCTCATTCTGACTGCCACAGACACCCCCTTGTAGGAAATTTGGGACTATAGCCAGTATTTACAACTTGTCTTCTATCTTGTGGCCAGGTTAGCATTGGATGTCCTGAAAAAATGGAACCCATTACAAAGATCTCACATATCCCAGCAAGCAGATGGGCTTTGTCCTGCAGCCTCTGCAAGGAGTGCACTGGGACATGCATTCAGGTATGTAACTCGGCACTGAAGAAACTCAGACCTCTGGGGTTGTACCTTATTAGCCACTGGAGAGTCTTGAGATGCTGAAGGACGTGGTCTGAATGAGGCTTGTTTCTGTTCTAAGTAAACCTAATGACAAGAGCCTCTCAGGCATCATCAGATGTTGCTTGCAATCATTTAATGCACTGAGTACTAGAAGTCTACATTAACTTTCTTTGCATAACACAGTGATGTTGCTGTAGTGACGCTAATTAGTGGAAGTGCAAATGACCTTGGTTTGGATCAGAAACCTCCAGGAGAAGGGCTTTGTGAGGCTGCCAGGAAAGTGAGATGCTCATGGGATACATAACCCAAGTATTTCACAAACTTCAGGGGGGTCAGCCTTTCAGCTGGGAGGATATCAGGGTGCACCAGGGTTGGATAGTCCTCACTAGCCTGCTGGCTTGGAAAATGAAGTACTTAACCATGTATTACATTTGCACATTTTCTGTTTTGCCATAACCTAATCAAACCACTGCAGATGGTCTGATTGCCCACCCTCCCCACAACAGCTGGGAGAGACATTCTCTTTTCAGACGGAAGGCAGGATTCTCAAGGCTTTTCTATTGCAAAAGTGGGCCATAGCTTCCCACGCCATTATCTCTATTCTTAGGGAGCAGAGCAGAAGCTCCCATCCGAAATGCAGCACACTTGGTGTGAGAGCATTTGGTGAGCCCTGCTGAACCCCATGATTCCCCCTCCTTCCACCTGTTTGGCCAGTGTGATGTCCTGGTGGTCCCAGAGGGTAGCCATTAAGCTTTGAAAAATTGAGCGGAAGTTAGGGATGTGTCCCAATCCCAAGTGATCATCTCCAGTGCCTCAACAGGAGCTGCACAGTGGAGGTTGGTGTATGTGGCAGTGACCGTGGAGCAGGAGCTGCTGGCTGGTGGCAGAAGGACAGCAGGGATAGGAGCTCTGCAGGCTCTGCGTGTTTGTGCTGTCATCTTGGGTTTAATTCTTTAAAGGGAGCTATTTAAGACTAATCCCCATAGTTTGAAATGAAATCTCACAATACTTCTTTAAATCTGTCGCATTGACTCATTTTTTTGATGGCTCTGGGTGCTTATTCACCCTGCCAGATGGAGATACTGTGTCAGAATGGCAACTGCTTTCAAAGAACAGAGGGGCAGGGATGGAAGCAAACAGGCTTGGCAGCATCAAAAAGAATTCAGTGTCTCTCAGGCTTCATCCTCTTAGTGCCATCGTGACATGGGAGCTGTGACATCCTGGGGACTGAATGGATTTGCATTAAAGGTCACCTGAGAGAGAACAGGAGCCTTGCTGCCTCATGTGCTGGCAGCTCATGGTTTATAAGTCTTCGTGAGATTGTCACTGGAGCATTTGCTGAGGCCACCCTGCCATGTGCGGGATTGTTTTGCTTCACTGAAAAGGGGGAGAAGTGAAAAGACACAGGCAGTGCCTTTGTTTAAGGATTTATGGGGTAAATTAACATCCATAGGTAAATAAATATGCTCTGTACTCATCAGTGGTACAGAGCTCTGTTTTGAAAGCTTATGTTTATGGAGCATATTTTATGGAGCATATTTTTGCTAGTGCCTGTTTATGCAGGTGGGATCTACCTTTGTCAGCATTTCAGGGTTGTGACCCAGCTCTGAAAGGAGGAGGTTATTTTCTGCAAAAGCACTGAGTGTTTGTTTCTGGCAGCAGCAATCAGGTGCTGCAGGTGGGCAGGTCTGGGGAAAGAAGGAAGTTGCTTCCAGGAGAAGGTTTTCCAAGTGGCCAAGTGGCTTTTTGGAAGGCAGAATCTGGGAGGCATGCTGGAGGAGTAGAAGACTGTTGTCCCAGCAGGGCATCACAGAGGCAGCGCTGCAGCTTGAGAAAACACCCACCTCAGCCACATTTGCAGAGATGAGAAAATTTTGTAGGGACCTCTGTGTGTGTGGAGCTGTTTTTCCCCATCCAAATTTGACCATCAAAAGGGAAAGAAACTCAGAGAAGCCCGAGGAAGGGCTCCCCACTGCTGTCCGTGCCTCTGCCCTTGCTGCTGCATGTAACTCAACCCCTGCTTTCTGGTACAGAGCTGTGAGCCCAGTGTACCTCGGTGTGACCATAACCGAGCCAAAACTACTGGATACAGTGCAGGGATGCAGCTCTGGAGACACTCTTTGCCTGATTCCTGTTAAGGGGAAGTTGTTACTTCATGGTGGTTCTTGTGGTCAGACATCAGGAGATGCCAGAGAGCTCAGAATGCAGGAGGAATTTTCTTGTTTGCATTTCTGAGCTGGAAAAGAGAGTGCCAGGAGCTGGGCTCTGGTGCAGCCTGAGTCCTGACCATGCTTTTTTGGGACTCCGCTCCCTCCTCCTCGCTTGTCAGAGTGACTGGAAGAGCTCACTGAGGCAGCACAGAATGCCAGGGCTCTCTTGGTTGCTGGCAAGCTTCTCCAAAGGGCACAATCTTCTGCTGTCATCATCTTCCAGCTTTCTTTTTGTTGTCGTTTTTTGGAGAAGGAGCCCTTGGAAATGTCCTCCATCACTCCCCTATTCATCATTGCTTCTCTGCCCACTGCCACCCCCTCCTATTGAGCAAGCAGTGCCACTGGTGCCCATCCACTGGCTTAACTGGTGGTTCCCAAAGCTGTCTTCTGCCTGTAGTCCTGAAAAGAAAGTGCGTGGCATCAGGGATAAAAACAGAGTGTCTTGCCCGTGCTGCCCCAGTCCCAGCCATCCTCTGCCTCACATCCTCTGAGGAATCTGTGAGGCTGAAATTGCCTTTTTCAGCTGAGAAGCTCTACCAGGCTCCAGACCATCTGTGGTCACAAAAAATCACATGGTAGTTTTTTAAGGATGCAGAAGTGTTGTGTCTGATGGCTTGGCCAGTGTTCAGCACCGGTAATTAATTTTTCCTTCCTGAGCTCCCCTCACAGGTCTGTTGGAGGAGCTGCTTCCTTCCCCTCCAGCCCCAACCTGCAGCAGAGCACCACTGCAAGCTGCTGAACTTCTGTTTGAATGTCCTTGGCAACTAAAATCATCTCTCTGTTTCTTCCCAGTAAGAATGATTTGAGGACCAATTAAGAGCCCACACTAAATCTCTGAGGTAGTTTTTACCCTCTCTCTCTCAGAATTTTGTTTGGGGATGGATTTGCCTGGATAAGCAAAGTGTGCTGAAATCCTTGAATGAAAGGTGCTGTAAGATAATGAGGCACAATCGATAACAAAGCAGGGACTGCTCCGGTCTTTTGAGCCTGGTTTATTCTGTGTGGCAGATCCTTCCCTCCTTCCACAAGTGGCTTCATTCCAGCGCCATTCTGGGATGGATCAATATGTTTTTATTGTTAGTTTATCCAGGGTCCCTCAGTGGCTGTGGCCGACCAGGTATCTTTCTTCGTTGCCCTGTCAGCTGAGCTGCCTAATTATTTTCTGTTTGCATTTTGGGTGTGGTTTCTGACAAGTGCTGCTTGCCATCTGTTGGAGTAGAGATCCGGGACAAGTGTCATTGGATTTGCTTTATTCCTAAGGTGAAGTGGTGGTCATTCCTGTAGGAGGACACTGTCCTGGCAGAAGACATGGGAGTGTTGTTAATGCTGTTTTTAGCACTGATGGCAGAAACAGAAGGGAGGGGACACCACTGCGTGTGCTTTAAAAGCCAGTGTGTGATATACTGACTACCCTGAGTAAATCTGGAAGCTGCAAGTCAGGCTGGGTTCCCTCTGTCCCTCCTTCGTTGCCAAAAATAAATACTTGAGAACACGCAGCTTCAGCTGTGTGTGTGGCTGTGACAGGGCTTGTCCCAGGGGATGGCCAGGGTGACAGGGCAGGCACCCTCTGCCCATTGTGGTGATGAGTGCCCTGGGCTGGCACAGGGAGTGTCAGTGGGTCCCTCACAATGCCAGGCTCCAAGCGAGTGCCAGCAGCATAGCAGAGGGAGTTGGGGTTTGCAAGTTACCAGCTATTTTCATGAACAATTTCAGACTGAAATTAGGACCAAATGGCCATTTTTAAACAGAATAAACACAGTGTCAGAGTTCATAATCTGCTTGCTTGTGGTGCCTGTGGGAGTTAGCTGCCTAAGGCCGTGCTGGTACAGACAGAGCTGCATCCAGCTCTTCCCACTGCTCTCTGAGGCTTTGGAGCAGGGCCTGGAGAGCTCTGGAAGTGAAGGATTTGGACAATGTTTGCCTATGCTTTTCTTGGTCCTGGTAGCTTCTTGAGCACCAGCAGACTCGTCTAAAAAGTCGAAGGAAAATATCTAAAAGCACCAACATCAAAAGTTCACCCCTGGGTGCCTGAGTAGGATTCAGGGCTGATGGATAGGATGATGATAAAAAGATGTAAAACTTCTGTTTCTCAACTACTACCAGAATATATTTTTTCTTTTTGAGAATTAAGGTGCAGCAGAGCCCCAGTAAAATCAAATAGTTTATCATCAACATTCAGGAAATTTCGTATGCCTCCACCTGGTCCTTCAGGCCACAAGTGCATCTTCATCCCTCACAAGAACAATTCTTCTGTTAATGCCGAAGTAGTGCCTACAGTAATAGCCCACTTAAAATGTCTCATTATTGCAGTTTAACTGGTCATTAGCATCTGGAATAGACTGATTGCTTGTGGGTTATGGTTGAAATAATTACCTGACACTCTACAGTTAATGAGTAGAGGGGGAGAAGGTGCTGACATGGACACAGGCACAGCGCTGGCTGGTGGGAGTTCCTTTGTGGGACACCAGGCTGAGATTTGTTGCCTGTGGGATCCAAAGTAATTTAAGCCTGAGGTAAGTTAGGAAAAACATTAAAAAACTGATCTGGTGGAAGTTTGACAACATTGTAGCCACTGTACAAGCTCTAAAGTACTCATTTTGTGATGTTTTGCTCCAGTTGCCTTTTGGTTTCTTTTTTAAATGGAGCAAGTTAGAGGCTGTGTAATTTCCAGAGAAGGAAGGCATTTAGGAGCATTGGCTGCTTCTTAGACCCCATGTTCATTCCTAAAGCTTACCATGTTCTGTATGCTTCCAGTAAAAGTGGCATATTGGCTTTAGATGGGGTAACAGAGGGGGAGTAGCTTGAGGGTGAAATACAGGTGAGCATTTCTCCATCAGGAGAAATCCCTTTACAGTCTTGGAGCATCGCATTGGCCTGTGCGGTTCTTTGGCTTTCGATATGTCTTGTTGGAAGAGCCATTGGAAGCTCCTGGTAGGTGAGAGATGAGCAGGGCCCATTACACAGGTGGATTAAAAAAGGTAAGGTGGGAAAATGTCACTTCTTGAACCGTGGAGTTCTTCTGCCTGGGTTTGTGGTGTTGGGCCCTTGGGTCTCTACAACTGGGGCCGTGTAGGTGTTCCTCCATCAGGAATTCCTGTTGTGGAATCCATCACTTCATGGCAGGTCTCCCTGGGTTTGTGGTATGCCCCTGTTGCCTGCTGTGTTGGTGGGTGTCCCTGCAGTGGTGGGTGCCTGGCCCTGAGCCCTGTCCTTCTCCCGCAGTGCTCCATGCCTGCCTGTGTCACCGCGTTCCACGTCACCTGCGCCTTCGACCACAACCTGGACATGCGGACTATCCTTGCAGACAACGATGAAGTGAAGTTCAAGTCCTTCTGCCTTGAGCACAGCTCTGGGGCCACCAAGTTGCCCGAGGAGGCACGGACAGAGCCCGACCAAGCCCAGCTGGACTTGGAGAAGGTCACACTGCGGAAGCAGAAGCTCCAGCAGCTGGAGGAGGACTTCTATGAGCTTGTGAAGCCTTCAGAGGTGGCAGAGAACCTTGACTTAAGTGAATCACTGGTGGATTTTGTCTACCAGTACTGGAAGCTGAAGAGGAAAGCAAACTCCAACAAACCGTTGCTGACACCAAAAACAGATGAAGTGGACAACTTGGCTCAGCAAGAGCAGGATGTTCTCTACCGACGCTTAAAGCTCTTCATGCATCTCAGGCAAGACCTGGAGAGGGTGAGTACAGCTTCTCCTTCAGTGGTGTACCTGTGTGCTCCGTCAGGGCTGCTGTTATGTGTGCTGGTACCCAAAGACAGCACAAGCCCTGTTCCCCCAACTCAGTTTGACTCCCCTGACAGTTTTGTTCTTTCATCTTCATTCAGAAACATAACAGTGCTCAGTGTGTATACATCATCACTGCCAAAACACTGACATTGATGGAATAAGTTAGTGTTGGTCTCAGCCGGGGGTTCAAAAGAACAAATGTCTGCAGGGAGAGGTGCCTTGGCAGGGCTGGGTGGATGGGAGGCAGATGATGCTGCAGCTTATGTCCACTACACCTAAGTAGTTTGAAACCACAAAATTAACCTGTGTTGCTCCACAGATGCTTTCCAGCAGCATGGCTTGGGAACACATCATTATTTGCTTACATTAAACATCAAAGATGAGTGAAAGGCAGAGTGAGAGCAGGGCCCGTGGGACTGGGCATCCCCTGCCCTGCTGCAGCCAAAAGTGGATCAGCTCCACAGGGAGCTGCTGGCAGAGGCAGAGCCGGGCCAGAGGATGCAGATGGAGGATGCAGGCACCTGCTACTCCCAGGGGTGCAGGACATCCTTGAATCCTCCCATCCACAGCAGAAGGAGCAGCGGCCTCCACGTCAGCTTTTTGGGTGAGAGGGAGCATTGGTGGAGCAACAGTGCCCGAGTGGTGCCAGAGCTCCCTGGGCTGGGCTTGCTGCCACACCATGCAGCTGCCTGTGGATTTGGCTGTCATGGCTGCACGGAGAGCAGGAGCAGGGATGGGGCAGAGGCTGGAGAGGAGGAGCAGCCGTGAAGGCGAGAAGCAGCGAGAGGAAGAAGCACAGGGGAAGAAGCACACACAGAACCTGGGGTGAGATGGCAGAGAGGGGACAGGTGCAGTAGTGCTGCTGCTGGGGAGGTACATGGGCATAGCACAGGGCAGCAGTGGGACAGGGACAGGCAGGGTAGGGATGCCACGCCTGGCATGCACAACCCAAGCTTCTTCTCCTCCTCTGCTTAAGACCCAAGCCCTGCCTGGTCCCCTCTCTCCTGTTCCTGCCAGGGGGTGAATCCATGGCCCTTGCCCAGGTCCCTGTTTCACCACCCACCCAGGGCGCAAAAGCTGTGGAAGGGCTCAGGGAGTCTCTAGGAGGAAGGAAGAAGGAAAGCAGGAAAATAGCCTTGCTCTGACTCGGTGGATGTGGTGCTGTGGTTCCCTGAGCACGGTGCTGTAGGTGACATTCTACTCCCTGGCAGGTAAAGATGATGGGGATGCTGCCCCTGCATGTCCCTGAACCCTCTCTTCAAGCTGCTGTGGGTCTGTGGCATAATTGAACCTGTGGAGAGAAAGGCAGTGTGGGTGGGCACTGTGTTCATGTCCAGGTAGGGGTTCAGCTTTGGACCAGCCTGCCCTGGTCCCTTGCTGCACCCACCTCCCATGTGGATCCCAGAGCCCAAGAGCCTTCTTCTGTGTAAAAATAGTTGAGTTTGAAGCTATTGGTCTCCTTCCTGGGATCCTGTGGGCCTTCATTCCTGTGGTCATATTGCCATCCCTCTGCCAGTCTGTCCCCGCTTTGTTCCTGCCTTTGCTGCATCACATTTCCAGCTCCCTGTTGGGCTGGGCTGGTGCCACCGTTAGTGGGTCTCCAGCAACAGGCTGCATCTGCCCGATCCAAGGGTGACGAGTTCAACTCATTTTTTCTCCTCATCTGCTCTATATTGTAAATCTAAACCAGGTTGCTTTGCCTCCTGCTGCCTCCTCTTGTTCCCAGCTTGGCTTTTCCAGCTGCACTGAACCACTGTGCATCCCTGGGTACCATGCTTTGCTCACGGCAGCTTCTCTTTGATTTCTGTGTGTCAAAACTAAGTGTTTTACCAGATTTCTCATTTTCCAGAGTTGCCTCCAGGCTTTGTGGGGTGTGCCCATCAGCATTCAGCCTGTGCTTAGCAACTCCCTGCCAGGTTTCACTGCCTGGCCCTGGAAGAGCTGTTTGTTTGTTCTGCTTCCAAGAGTGGAACAATAAACACCAGCCGGATCAAAGTCCAGTGCTCAGAGAGGTGATAGGGGTTTAAATCAATTGTTGCCAGTGCATCCCAGGTATCTGATCCTGCCTGGCAGCACCTGGCAGGTCACAGCCACCCTGTTTCACTTGAAAATAGTGAGGAATCACATCAAATCGGGATCAGAGATGAGCAGCCTGGAAGGCTCTGAAGGCTTTCAGAGGGTGTCCACAGGACATCATGTTGGATTTTACCAATTTCAGCAGTTAATCTGGCAGAAGTGATTTTGGGGCTAATAATGGTATTGGGATCCAGGAGTTGGGGAGGCAGAAGCAGAGAGCAGATGACATGGGGGCAGCCAGAGTCGTGGTGGTTCCCTCTGTCATTTCTTAACCCCTGTAATTTCTGCACTTCACAGTGTCAGCAAATTAAAGGTATGACATGGGAATCCTAATACAGTCCCGCCATTTTATTTTTGGCCTTTTTTAACCCTCTTTGCCCTTTCATTAAGCTTTTTCCAAGGACTGGGTGTTTAAATTAGCTTTAACAAAAAGCTGTGGTTTCCAGGCTTTCACACCAGCATCTAAACTTGGCTTGGGGAAGCAGCACTGGGTGGTGTTGAGCTGTGTAAGTGTGGGTAAATACCAGCAGTCTCTAAGCAAAGCTAAAGTAATGTTTTCTTCGAGGAATATCAAATCATAGAGAAGAGAGATCGCCAAGCACTTGGAGATTCAGGTTGCCAGAAGCAGTTATTTTCTTCATAAAGAAATAGCTTGATGTTTTCTCCAATCCAGAAAGAAAAAAAGAGAACATAGTAAAATACACTATATAACTCCCTGCCTTGTATTTACAGCTAGGGGATTCAACAACAACAAAAAAAGGAGCAGCTTTTTCTCCTTTTTTTTCCTAAACACTCCCAAATTGTCCTTAAGTGAGACAGTATTAGGGGTTGGCTGCAGTTGTCCTGCTGCCCTCACAGCCTTTGGTGGCAGATACGAGGTGAACATGGGACGATGTCCTGACTTGCTCTGTCACTGTGAGAGGCACAAAGGCTCCTGGCCACATTGGGACAGTCCTCCAAGCTTGGAAATTCTCCCTGCAGAGGAAGGTGTGAACATGAGGAGGGGAAGGAGTCGAAGACATCAGGGTCACATGTGAGTGCAGACATACCCATGTGCATGTTCCTCTATTCAGGCCGCCTCCTCCTTACCTTATTACAGGCAGCTTTGCTCTTTCAGAGCATCAGAAAGCTGAGTAAATGCTGTCAAATCCTGTTAGCTGCCATTAGCATTTTCTGCTCTGCAGCTGAAAGCCTCTGCTTGCTCCAAAAGCCTTGATGTCCGTTTTGGCAGTAGTGCCAGAGCCTGGCTCTCCAGCCACCCTTACACGGGGCTGGCAAAAGCACGGCACTGAAACTCATCAAGTGCCAGGTGCCAGGAGTTATCAGCAGTAACTCTGTCATCTTATGCTACTGGGGGTGTTTATCAGCAGCCCCGGGTGATGAGCAGGGTTTAGCTGCTACTGCTGCACTGGCTCACATGAGCAGTTACATTTTGTGCTTTGCTGTTTGTGTTTAGAGCTTCAGATAATCATAGAATGGGTTGGGCTGGCTTGGGTTGGGTGGGGTTGGAAGGGACTTTAAAGATCATCAAGTTCCAACCCCACTGCCATGGTTAATGGAAGTTCTTGAACTGGGACAAAATGCACCAGTGATTTGCAGGTAGATGTGCAATAAGTGTGAATAACCCTCTGGAGGGATCAGATTTGAGGTAGGGAGCTGCTCCAGCTGCTGACCTGGGCCAGCATCACCAGGGTATTTTGCTGTATTTTCTATGTTTTTTCCTGGTATCTGCTTTAGGGCAGTTCTCTGAGGCTCTTACATCCCCATCCCAGCTGAGCCCCTTCCCTGCACTGGCTGTGGGAGGAGGGTTTATTCCTCCCTGCAAAACGTGCAATTTGTGGATGAGAACTGGTGCATTGACTCAGGACACCAAGGTGCTTCATAGAATTCGGCATTTTTTGTGCAGGTGGCTGTGTCAGGTGTGAACAGGACCATGTGCATGATGCAGCTGCTGGGCCAAGGACTCAGCACGATGCTCTGGTTGTTGGAGCTGGACCTTTGCATCACTGTGTTAGAATGCTCCTTCTACAGCATCTTCCCTTCCAAGACTTCCCAGTGCCCATGCTGGAGAAGCTAGCCAACCTTCCTTGCCCACCGTGGGCTGTTGGAGCCAGGACAGAGATGTTTAGGCTTGGAATTATTCACTGCCTAGTTTTTCCCATATGTATCACACAGTTTGGATCAAGAGCCCTCACTGCTAGCCCTGGCTCACCCAAAGGGCCCCGAGAGGAGCACAGCACAGATGATGGTGAGGTAAAAAGGATGGAATCCCAGGGAGTGGGCATTTCCCTGGGCAGCAGGAGCAGCAACACAACTTGAGGGGACCTGCTTTGACAGTGCCTAAACCAGACACTCTTTTTCGTGTTTCTGTAGGTTAGAAATCTCTGTTACATGGTGACGAGACGGGAGAAAATGAAACACACCATTTGTAAACTGCAGGAGCAGATCTTCCATCTCCAGATGAAGCTTATTGAGAATGATCTTTACCCAGGTCAGTACCACTTCCCAGAGCTCGTTCTCATAGTCACTGGTACCCATTGTCCTCTGAAGCCAAGTTGTGTGCCCCAGCTCCCTGCACCAGGGAAGGCAGAGCTGCCCCCTCCCCTGCTGTGTTATTTTGGCATGGTTCGTACATTGACTCAGAAACACTCAATAAAGCTAGACTGTGGGTGACTGGAGTGCTGGAGCTATTTGTTTTCACAGATCCCTCCTGATCCTCCCCTTCCTGGAAATCAGTCAGAAGGACCAAGCGTTTGCTTAGGTGGGGATGATAAGACAGTATTTGGTGACTTTTGTGAGCTGGGACTGCTTGGGAGGAGATGGCACATCCTGGGCACAGGGCTGCTCTGCAGCTGGCTCCTGGCACGGGGTGGAAGCCCTGCTTCAGGCTCTTTTCAGATGCCTTTGAGCATTCTGTCAAGAATCAAGGGTTAAGCTGCTGGTGGGAGGTCTGTTGCTCCAGGAGACCAGCTCCTTTAGCTCTGATCAGCTGCAGCTCCCTGCTTCACATACCCATTAGTGGAGATCATGGTGCTGTATGCAAAGCCTCTGCCAACTTTTATTGAGGAGCTGAAATAAAGTTGGTTTCCTTTTGTCCTACTTCTTTTTTTCCTTTCGCACAAGCCGTGCTGGAGCCCACAGCTCCTGCTCCCTCCTCCTCCTCTTCCTTTGCCTCCGGTGGCAGGGCAGACCAGACCTCGTGGCTGCAGAACAGTTTTTCCAGCAGCAGCATCTGGTGCTTTGGCAGCCGCTTCCGACGGTTGTTGTGTTTGTGGCTTTGGAGTTGTGTTTGAAGCCATCACATGGTTGGGGTTTCTTCAGGAACTGTCTGGGCTGAGCTTTCCTTGACAAAAGTCTCCTTTGACTGAAGTTTTGGAGGCTGAGGAATATGTATGTTGAGATGTCTGTGACTCAGGCCCATGCAAAATCCTCTTGATAGCCAAAGCCAGGCAGCGATGGGGACAGGAGTGGCTGGGACCCCAGGGTGTGCTCTGGGGTGACGTGGGTCCTGTAAATCGCAGCCCCTGTCATGCTCTGTGCTGCTCCACACGTCCTTACTAGACCAGAGGTACAGGTCACCAGCTTGAACACACACAAATGGTGTTCCCACCAGCTGGAGACCCCACATTGCACATCCATTCCCTGACACCCAGGGTGTTATGCACTCGTTATTCCTCAGCTAGACCCCCACCTCACCCCCCCAGCCAGCAGTGTCCGTGCCAGGAGCACCACCTGCCATGTGCTATCACTGCCAGGTTGTGTGGGTTTTGGAGGCATCACAGGGGACCTCAGGATGCTCTTCAGTTCAGCTGGGCAAACCCAGTCCAGCATTTGCAGCTCTCAGAAGGATATAGGCACAGGGTAGTTTGCCAGTAATGGTTTTTAAGCTCAACTCTCTTGCAGACAAGGTGTTAGATAGCTGGAAATGCCCCTGGGGACCTATGTTCCCCAGAATGCCTTGGGGGTACGTGTCCCAACCCTCTCTCTGATGCTGCAGTGGGTTGGAAGCCAGCAATTCCTCCCAGGGAGAGCTGGAGTAGGTGAGCTGGGAGCCTCACCAGTGGGGTCCAGATGCCAGCCTATGATGGGGAGCTGTGTTTGGGCTCTGCTGATGGTGTTCCGGGGTTGTCTGCACTGCCCAGTGCTGGTGCTGTGTGATTGCCCTTCCCAAAAATGTTATGAGTGTACTTGAGAAAAGCATGGTTGCTGTTTCCATGACGTTTGTTCTGCCTAAAGGTGAGTGATCAGAGACAAACACACCGTAGGAGGGTGGCTCAGATGGGATTGGTGTGCAGGGATCACTTCAGACCTTCTGATGCAGCTGCTCTTCTCTCCTGCCCCACCTGGGTGGCGTTTGCGCCTTCGTTTTCTGCTCTGAACTGACGGAGCTGAGCTGCTTGTCTCTCCCAGGATGGACTTACTGGTTGGGCCTGAGCAAGGACTGACTGCTCCCTCTGGCATCCAGCTCCTGTGAGTCCCTGCTGCCAGGGAAACAGCCCAGCTCCAGGAATTTGGTCCTGGGATGTCCAGGTGGTTTGGGCATCTGGGTGCTTTCCATGCCAGGGTGACATTAGGGACCCGAGTGCATTTCGGCACCAGTCTGTAGAGTGTCCTGAGCTCAGGAGGAATTCCCTTGCCAACTGACGATACCAGGAGCAGCAGATACTCAGCATCCAGGGGAACCAAAGCTTTGGATAACTCACTGCTACATTTTCCAGCATTACAAAGCATTTACTGGTTTGGAAGTGGGGATGGGTCTGTTAGCATCCTCCCCCACAGCTCCGGACCAGGATGCTCTCCATACCTGAGGTTCCTAGGAGAAAGGAAGAAGTCTCCATTATTTCACCAGGATGAAGCCAGTTTTTAACTGCTGTTACAGTAGCCATTGACCGAGATCTGTTGGGGTTGTTCCAAAGATGGTTTTGGCATGAAGGTTTTTATGGACTGGCTTCCACACAAAACTCTGAACAGGAGGGGTTTATTTTTCCTGCTGTCAAATGATCATTTAAACAGGAGATTCTTAATAAAATCAGTGAGAACTGCCCGTGTAAAATGAACCCTCCTCTCTCCCCTGTATTTTTCTTGCACAGAGTGGAGAGTAAACACTGTCTGGCTTTGAAACACGGCTCCTATTTTGACAGGTTCCTCTTCAAAAAGTGCTGCTCGAGTTTCTCTTTAGCCCCGTTGTGCTGTCTAAACAAAGTTAGATTTTGATTTTGTAAGTGAAGTGAAAAATGTGTCTGCCTTCCTCCCATTACTTGGCAGGAACGTAGCAAATACCAAATTTGCTTTTGCATTTCTTTCTTTCTGTGAGTCCTTTGGTCAGGAGGGGTTCCTGGCTGGCAACTCCAGGACTGTAAATCCTCTGTTAATTCAGACTCAGGCAGGTGAAATGCAAATTCCCTCCCCTGCTCACCCAGTACATTTCCACTGCTGCAGCAGGGGGAGAGCCGAGGTTATTCCCTCTGACCTGTCCCACCCCATGGCCTCTCTGCTGAGGATTTGCTGCTGGCTAACACAATAAACTGATTTCTTCCTTAAGATCATTGTTTAGCCTATGGGCCAGACTCTGAAAAACTGCCCCACCCTGCCCACACCCCACTGTCCCACCTTGATTTCCGTGAGCCACCCGCATTTTGGTTTAAGGGCAGTATCCTTCCCTCTCTGAAAATTAACAAAAGTTTTAGCATAGACTTCTGGGGGAGAATGACCTAAGTAAGTAAAAACTGTTGCAAGTATTTTACTTGGCAATACAAATTGTTCTTTTATAGGATATTTGTCCTGTTTACCCAAGAGGAATAAATCCAGTAGAAGTTCAAAGCCATTTAGGAAATGCTAATTTTTAGCTGAATGTCTGTATAGGTAAGAGTTAGATCCCTGCCTTTCCATAGGCAATCCTGGTCATCTTTCCTACTTCATGTACCTATATCACTTTGGGGTTTTTTCACTCCAGCACAGTTTTGCCAAAAGGCCAAATCAAGGTTGGCTTTAAGACTGTTGGTACCTTTGCTCTGTCAGTCTGGCTGTGCAGCTGAATCCTTTCCTGGAGATGCTCTTGCTGGTGAAGGGTGACACAGCACCAGGTTTGTAGGTCGCCATGGCTCCTGGAAGGTGTCTGAGCAGGATTTGGGGTTACTCCCTTGTGGGTCCTCACCCCAAAGTCCTGGTCCAGGTCCGTGGCTGCACAGTCTCCAGCAAGTCCCCTGCCTTCAGTGGGGCTGCCCCTGTGGCCACTCCTAAGTTCTTCTCCAAGGCTAAAATCTCTTTTTTGTATAACCTACAGGATTCAGATTTTCTTAGCATGTAGAGACGTTAGACTACAGCTGGCCAAAGAATGGCCCTTGTTCTCCCTTTGGCTTGGAGTTGTTTGCAGGTCTGCTCCAGGTCTCCTCTGCAGGGGTGGCCCAGGGGAACTTGCTCAGCGCAGCATCCCTGATGCCTCGTCTCACGCGGCGTTTTCCTTTTTTTCTAAAAAATGCCAGAACAAACTGGGAAGAAGACAAAGGGTAAGAAATGTGACCCAAGAAGGAAAGGAAGAGATGGTAGAAAAAATAGTCCTGAGAAGACAGAGAAAAGGAAATCGGTCAACGATACTGTTTTGGGACAACTGGGTAAGTCTGATTTTATGGCACAGAGTTGACCTGTGATGCTGTTGACCTGTGATCCCCCTGTTTTGGGGAGCAGGGTTAAGAGTCCCACCTGATCCTGCCTGCATGTACACGGTAGTTACACCTTCCATGTCTTCTTTGTGGGAATCAGCCTGAATTATCCAGGTCCTACTAGAGAGACTGGGTCAGAAACATGCTCGCTGGCAGGGCAGGGGATTTAAAATTCCCCCCTGTAGCTCCAGGGTTGGGAGAATGTGTTACAAAATCTGTGATGTGCTGCTGGAGCAGGATTTCGCTTTCAGGTGATAAAATCAGACTTACCCACCCCGTGGTAGGGCTGCTCCCCCATGTCCTCTGTGCTGTGCAGTGACAGCGAGTGCAGCACGCGGGCTGTGAATTTCCATGGACTGTCCGTGGCATATATGGTCGTGCTGGTTGTGCCAGGGGGCAGGAACATCCAGGAGCCAGGCACAAAGCGCATCCATCTCTTGAATTTGCTCAGGGGGTGAGGAGCCTGGCCTCACAGATGCTTCAGCCACCTCCAGCTTGTCCCCATTGGCTACAGCAGCAGGCAGGGCTGGGGGAAGAAAAAGAAACAGAACAAAAAGGTTGTTTTGGACAAGGTCCTTGACAACTGCATATGGTTTTACATGGAATTGAGTTGTTGCTTGGCTTCTTCTGGTGCTGCCACCTCCACTAGCAGAGGCAGAAGATGATGAGCTCATGTGTGCCCCACAGGGGCACAGGGGAGCACTCGTCCTGTGGGGCTCTCAGGCAGTCTGGAGATGCTATAAAACCCTCCAGGGGGTACAGAGTGTTTCTGTGGGAGGTCTGGAGGTGTGGACCACCCTGCCGTGCTCTACTTAGCACATTTGCTCACCTGACTGTGCTGCTTTCTGATCATCTCAGAGCTGTTGGGTTTTAGGACCTTTGGAAATGGGGCTTTTACACTCATTCTGTCTCTGCTCTGTTCTTTACTAAAGAAGTTTTGGGTTTTCTGGGGCAAATTCCAGCAAACAGTGAAAGGCTGGAGAATCTCAGAGGAGAGCTGCATGGCTATGAGCTTGGGAGACCAGGCAGCTGACCGAAAGCTTCACCAAGGTCTTGTAACCTCCTGAATTTTGTGAAGGGTTTGAAGCATCCCTCGGGGCTGCTGTCAATCAGAGAAGGGCTGGGGAAGGTGAGCTGGGCAGTGCCCTTGCCCAGAAAACTTGGGCTCTTCGGTGTTTGAATACCATGCAATACCCTAAGTTCATCCCTGCTCCTGCTTCACCTTCCCTGCCTTGGGCTGGTGTCAGGGTGGGGTGCTGTCTTCTCCAAAAGGGCCATGGTGAGTTGCAGGAGTTGCAGGGTCACAGCCCGTGTTGCTGCCCACAGGTAAGGGTGGTGCAAAGCTGTCACTGCTACCAGCAAACACTGCAGGTGTGAGACACCCTGCCCGGGCCACTGCTCTCTCCCTCTCTGTTGCTAGACTGACTGTTTCAAAGGAAAGCTCTTCCTGAAATCCAAAATCAAACCTCATTTTTCCTCCATCCATACAACCAATTCAGATGTTGAACCTGTGGGTTTCTGTTTCAGAGATTAAAACTGCCTGTGCCTGTATAGGCGTGCACCTTTCCCATTGCTAATCAGACCCAATTAGCCCAGCCCACAGTGCTCAATCTTGCTCTCAATGGTCATTATCTGGAAGTTTTTCAGCTTTTTCCATTCCAGCATTCATCTACGCTCCTCTTCTTCAGTTTCCACACCTTCTGAGATGGTCTCAGACGTGCAGATATAGGAGTGGTCCCATCACCACACTGGCTGCTTGGCTCTGGTGGTGGCCTGGCAGCAGCTGCCTCTTGGGGAACCTGTCACCCCTTGCCTGGGAACAAGTCCTGCTCTGTCACCACATTTTTCAACTTACACTTGAGTTGTTTGTCTTCCACCTTTGCATGAGAATGTTTCCACCTATGCTGGAATGTGTCATTGGTTGTCATCTTTGCTGAAGGAAGATGCTTGGTTTGGATTCAGGAAGATTTGTGGAGAGTTGGATCTGAGGGACTGCTCGGGTTGTTGTGCTGTGACCTCAGTGAACCCCAAATTCAGCACTGGTGCTGGAGTAAACCCTCCTCTGTGTCCGGGTGTGGTGCATTATAGTTGACCTTTCGAGTGTTTCTCCAGTGCCAGGGAGTTTTAGTGGAGTTGGTGGCAGTGATAGAGGGCAACATGTCTGTTCCAGGCTTCTGAGGCAATCTTCCACTCTTGTTTTTCCCAGGCTTGTCAACCTCCTTCCCCATCGATGGGACTTTCTTCAACAGCTGGTTGGCACAGTCAGTGCAGATCACTGCAGAGAACATGGCAATGAGTGAGTGGTCACTCAACAATGCCCACCATGAAGACAGCACCCCTGGCCTCTCTGAGGAGCTCCTTCAGGATGAGGAGACCTTGCTGAGCTTCATGATGGACCATTCCCTCAGGTCCCCATTCAGGCAGAGTGAGGCCACAAAGAAAGTGAAAAGCAGAACGAGAACGAACACTAAGAAAAAGCTGCTGAGGAGCAGCCCCTCTGCAGTTGGTGGGGGCCACCCGGAGGGCTCAGAGCCCTGGACTAACAATGCCAGCAACTTGTCGGATGATCCCGCCAAGCCCTTCGTTCTGGATTCCAGACCGAGCAAGTCAGAAAAAGGGGCAGCAAAGCTTCCCACTGACCGCAAAGGGATGGGTGAGGCCAAAAAGGCGGCCAAGAAGGGCTCTCTCCAGAAAGCCAGCGAGCCTCACCCCCCTGCCGGGACACGGAGCTGCGTCAGCAAGGAGGAGGAGGAGGAGGAGGAGGAGGAGGAGACGCCGCGCTGCGCTCAGACGGAGCCCAGCCCTGCGGCCAAAGTGCCTGACTCCGTAGGTAGCCCCAAAACCATCGTGCGGTTCAAATTACCAAAGGAGAGCCGGGGGACACGGCGGTCGCAGCCCCCCAAGGCCGACGGCGCTGGCGGAGCTCCCTTACGTCGCTTCGACGCCGACACGGACGGATACTTCTCCGACGCCGAGATGAGCGACTCGGACGGGGAGTCCCGCGGCGGCCGGGCGCAGCGGGGCCAGCTGGATGCAGCCGGCGAGGACATCGTCAGGATGAGCATCCTGGCATCCTAACTCCTCCGTCCACACCAGCTCGATGAGGCCTCAACCCAGTTCCAACTGCCATGTCCAATTTCTGCCTGGTATCACGGCGAGGGGGGTTTTTAATATGTGTATATAGTTGGAAATTCGGCACTGTTGGCTTTCTCTTCTCGATACGCCTGAGATACAGCTTCAGCTTCACCGACATTGATGACTGTGACAGCAGTGGTCCCTCCCCGGCTCCCTGCCAGACCCCACTTCCCGGGAACGCAAGCCAGCACCCACAGGACTGATGCCAAGGGTGCTGAGAGGGTGGAGGGTGCTGGTACATGTGCTTTCTGCAGGGATGACAGTTCAATTAATGGGCATTATTTAATGGGGGGCAGATTTCTGCCTGGGACGGTTGCCCTCAGAGCAGGGAGCGAGTAGAGGGTCCGGCAGTGGCTAGGTGTGGGAGGGGAAATTCCCACCTGTGTGTGCGGAGACAAGGAAGCAAAATAAGCGATTCTAAAATAAATAATGACTAAAGCACAAAAAGCTTGTTGAAGGAAAACGCTTGGGGTGGAAGAGAGCAATGTTACATTTCTATTTTTAGGGAAAAAAAAACCCCTTGGTCATTATTTTTCCCCTCACCTTTCCATCTGGTTGGGATCCATCCAGGGGCCAGGATGCAAAATTCCTCCCCATCTGTGCCCCTCTTGAGGTTGTTAGAAACACTGAAGTGATTTACTCAGGTGAATGGATCAGCAAGTGGAAAATGGAAATGTGGGGCAGGATGGAGGAGGAAAGCGTCCTTAAACCACCGTGGGGAGTCAGGATTGGTGTAACCCAGGAGGTTGAGTGATTTTTTTCTGCCCATGCTTCCCTCCAGTGCTGCAGTGGTCTCACCATGCCAGGGCAGCACATTTGAAATCCCCCTTGCACACCAAAACCATGGCCCCAAGGCCAAATGTGCCGTCACTGTGGGGAAATGACAACCCTTGCCCACCACTAATTGTGCTTTCCTACTAAATGCTACAATGGAAGTGGTGAATTTATTCCTCTCCATCCTTTGTTTTGGTTTGGGTTTTTTTTACCTTAAATCCTGGTTACAAGCTGTTGACTCATTGTGGAGGGGTGATTCACAGAAGCTGACATTATAAATATTACAATAATTTAATGCATAAAATGTCCCCAATAAGCCTTAAATGTTGTTTAAAAGCCCATGTTACCTATAAGTCAGGCGAATTTCCATGTTTGCACTTAATTGCACCATTACTTCGGTTTTGGCTTCAAAGGTCACAGTTAAGTCATGCTACGTGTTTTATTGGAGTGACCCCAGTGTGAGCTCAGGGAACAAAAAAAAAAAAAGGAATTCACTGAAACTTTTGTTGTTGTTGTTTTTTAAAAATAAAAAACGTTTAAAAAAAACTTAAAAAAAGAAAAAAAAAACACAAAAAAACAAAACCAACCCAAACCTGGGACACTTCTGCAACCGGTTAAACCCATCACTAAACAAAAAAACCTTGCAATTGTCAAACCAATCAGTCAAAGAATTTTGTGGATGCCAAAGAAATATTTTGACAGTCAAGCAGCACAGCCAGAAACCGGAAACTTGTCATTATGAAAAAAAATGGGAAGTTATTTAGCAACCAAGGACTAAAGACACACTCATACCACACTGCTGCGGCGTTAGGTTCCAAGCTTGCTCCGAGGGATGCTGCTGCTCCGAGACCGCATCCTGCCATTTTGGTTTCCGATGCTTTTTGCTCATTTCACTGTGAGCTTTCTTTTTGAAACTCTGAGACTATTTCGATTGATGTTTTAGAGTAGATCATCATCTTTATCAGCCTTCCAAAGTCCTTTTATTATTGATAAAATTGCAGCAAAGATCAGCGATGACAGCCCAGCTGATCCCAGACACGGCGACCGGTGGGGGCTTTGGGTGGGATGCCCAGCCCTGCCTAAGCCCAACACTCACCTGGCTGAGACTGACCGTGCCTGGGAAGGAATCTTCCTCAGATGGGAAAAATGTGACATGAGTTATTACTGGGAAAAAAAGGAAAACAAAAAAACAGCAAAATACCAACAAAACAAGAGCCACCTTTGTTATAAATTAGCATAATCCATTGAGGTTGGAAATGAAAATCTGCTCATTAATTAAGGCTCAGTATGTTCAGATAATGTTAAATACAGTAAATAGGACTTAGTTTATCTTATCAGGCTTGCTAGCTTTAGCTCCAGTATCTTAGTATACAAGTCATAACAATAATCAATATGCTGCCTTTTAATGAATCTTGCTTCAGTGTGCTTCACTCAATTATGGTTAAAAAAAAAGCAATCCACAAATTTCACTGTACACAGTTCCATTCATCAGCTTCTGCACTACTTGTCTTCTCAGTACAGGAAAGCAAAAATGGGGAAACTTTAAAGAACAACCGACCTGGCACCTCCAGCATTGGGCAATAACACAGTTTGAAACACTCCCAAAACATCAGGCATCGTGTTTTGCCATCAGGAGATGGGGGAAAAGCTAAGGGAGCTTGTGGGGCACAGGGTGAAGAATGGGACAGAGGAAATAGGAGGAAAAGGGCTCTGTTGAGCTGTGGGGCTGAGCAAGGGCTGGACCATGGCAGGATGGCTGCAGCCACCCCAGAGCATCCCCTGCCTGTGTCCTCAGAGCAGGGGAGTCTCGTGTTCTGGAGAGAAAATGCACAAGGAAAATATTTTTGATGTTAATGTAAATGTATTTTGAAATTAATAGAAAGAGAAGAAAAAAAGGTTTATTTTAGTACAGAAATGCTATCTTTTAAGATGTATAAACTGCAGGAATCGACATTTGCACTGTAAGAGCACCTGTTTCCTTGGAGAAGCAGCTGCTGTCGAGAGGAGGACGCAGAAAGCATCATTCCCTGATGGAGCACAGCCCCACACCAGCCCCAACCCCAATGGTTGAGGGGGTTTCCCCAGGACAGCTCCCATTCCACACTCCCATTTTCCCCTACACCCATCTGTTGATTTTGTCTTTTTTCTTTTTTTTCCTTTTTTTTTTTTTTTGCTTGCACCTATTTTATGGGGTTAGGATGCCTGCTGTCCCATGGAGTTTTCCCCAAGGTCGGATGCAGAACAGAGCCAAGAGGGATGCAGGATGTGGGAAGATGCTGCTACAGGGCAGGGCATGAGGTTTGGTTGTTCTTTAAGGAAATCCCCTGCAGTTTGCATCATTCCACATTCAAAACAACCCACTTCACATCAGTTACAGGAAACGATATGAATGTCGCAGGAGGAGAAACCCTTCTGTTTTCTTTGTTTCAAAGAACGTGATGTGCCATTTGTTAATACAAAAGAGAAATATTGAAAATATATTGAAAAGAGCAATTTTAAATTATTTTTGGCTTATGTTGCAATATTTATTTTCTTGTATTAGAAATTCCTTTGTAGAGAAAAAATGTATTTTTCATTAACGCAAAAACCTATTTCTCCTTTTTGTACATTTTCCATGTTAGTTAATCCTTAAAGCAATATAATGTTATCAAACTCGTTCTGTGTGAGACTGTATTATGCATGCTATTTGTGTTGCCTTGGAATAGCTCTGTCTGCCATTATTTTCATCCTGTTTAGATACAGTGTATGCTTTAATACACATCGGGACCATGGCCCATTGCTTTTGAAAAAAACCCCCTTTGCATTCCTCAATGTGTTGGCAAATGCAGTCAATAAAGCAGTGTTTTCTGTGTACTCGTGTCGGTGTAGTGAGAATGGTCACAGAGCAAACTCATGCCACTGATGCAGCTCTGTGGGGATGCAGGGCTGATGCAGCCACTCGGCCTGTAAGTAGCAAATTTTGAACTTCCATTGCATTTCCATTGACATTTCCATTGCCTAATCTCAGCTAGCTCTTGGGAAACACAGCTGCTGACATTTGTCACAGCTGGAAGGGCAAGCCCAAGCACGAGGATGTTCACAAAGCTCCCCATGCCTGAAAGTTTCTATGATTCAAGGTAGCCACCTTTCTTGTGGAGATTTAAGTCTTGTTTTGCAGACTTGGAGCAAAGCCCACAGAGCAAGTCCTGCTGCGAGACAGGGTGCTCAGAGGAACAGCTTCTTGTACCAGGAGCTGGTGTAACAGGCAGGGAAACACACTACTAGATTTGCTATTCATGGGAGCAAAAGCAAGCTGTGAAATCCAAATTACTCCAGCATTGTGTTCCTGTCTGTAAGACACTCCTTGTATCATGCTGATACCAACCTGATCTAGTGAGTGGCATCCCTGCCCATGGAAGGGGATTGGAACTAAATGATCTTCAAAGTCCCTTCCAGCCCAAACCATTTTGTGATTAACCTGATATGGGCTGTGGTTTAGGGCCTGACCCTCCACCTGTGGAGTGTGTTGGGAGCACAGGGTTCATCACACAGCTTTAAAAACTTGAATGGGACCCACATCTTGTGCGTGCTTGGCTGGTTTGGAGGACACAGGCAAGGGTGCTGCCTTGCTTCAGCAAATTAGAGTCATCAAGGAATGGCTCTTCTACCCTTTTTGGCTTTTATTGGCACATTTTTTTCTGTAAAATTGCCCACGTGCCTGAGCTGCCAAAGGAAAATGAGCTAATTATTAGACATTGGTCAGTTTGTTAGTGAAGTGGTTAATCAGGCAGGTCATGGTGCACAGTGAAGACGGAGCAAAACCATTCATCTGAGACTGGTCTTCTAGGGGGTGGAGGCAACCACCATGGCCTTACATTTAGCTCTTCAATGAAAAGGCAACAGATTGGTTTACTGCAAACTAAGAATTTGGTTACTGGGCTGTGTTCTCGCTCACAGCTCTCCAGGCACCCCAGTGATGAACTCAAACTCCTGTCTGGTCCCCAGAGCCCCTTGGTGGAGGGGTGATGCCCACAGCAACATGCATGAACCTGTCAAAAAGCCAGTTCAAGAGCTGCCTTCTGTTTTAAGTTTTTCACCTGTTCTAGGCAGAGAGATATTCAGGAGTTCAAGTCCATAAAGCAGGGAGCAAGGCCAGCCTGCGTGTTTCGGTTTAACCCCAAACAGCAACCCCTTTCCCAGCCCCAAAATGTCCAAGGGAATGATGCCAAGCCCAGATGGATCTCAGAGATCTGATGCTGGGGAACATGAGGCGTCATCTTTACAAACTGGTAAGGATTTTGTCTCCAAAATATTGAAGGCTCACGGAAGAGAGAGTTAGCCGAATTCCTGGGAAGATGCACCCCTGCCTTTTGGCGCCTGCATTAGACCAGAGATGGCTGGGATGGGCTAGCTGGATGCATTGTGGAAATGGGCATAGGGAATGGAACAAAAATGCCTGCTAGTAAAGGAAGAGAGAATTTTGGGCTGCTAAAAAGACTACATCACCTCTGTATGTCACCTCCCCTCCCACTGAGCCCATTTACACAGGAGGATAAAATAACCAAGCTGACAACAAAACCAACTCACCAAGAACAGCTCAGCAGCTCACATCTGACATTTTTCTGTTTTAGACAGACACCTTCTAAACCCCAAGCTGGTTTTCAAAGGAGTGAGGTGCAGGAGGGAGTTCCACAAGGCCAGGGCCCAAACCCTGCGTACCAAACCCAGGCAGCAACCCCGCTGCCCGTCACCATCACCAGGGGGGAGCCACCAGCCACAAGGGCACTGCTGGTTTTCCAGGCACTCAGCAGAGCATGGACAGACAGACCTGGGGCACTGGGGCTCCACTAGCAGCATCACACTGTCCTACAGCCCAGCCTGAGAAATGATTCCCCAATAAAGTTACGAAAAGCTATTATTAAAAATAGGTATTTGTAGGCAGAGCACATAGGGCTTCCTTATGGTGTGCACTCAGGGTTTGCCTATAGTATCCTCATCACAGATGGTGCTGAATGCCTCGGTTTGGAGCGAGTAGCCAAAGAATCATTTCAATTTAATTGCAAAATAAATGTTAGGCTAGTGCCTATATGTTTTTCATAAGTATTGCAAGTGCCACCATAAATACTAATGGGTCAAATATGCCCCAGTGTCAGTAAATCATCAGCAACGGATGTGGAAAGGAATTAATTTTCCTTCAGCTTATCCTGAAAGAATTGCAGTAAGACCTTGTTTTATTGTGTTTGATTAAGTGCTGGTGGTATAACATAATTTCCCCTAACCATTAAAACCGCTGGTGCTGTACTTCTGCATAAATGCCTCTAATGTGATGAGACCATATTTAATATTTACTCTTCCAAAGTTAATGCATTTAGGGGAGACATTTTGTGCTCTAAAAATAGTTCCGTGGTCTGGGATTTCCATGTAGGGCTGTGAAGTGATGTGTCTGCTGTGATTTCAACAGATGAATAAGAAAAAAAATCTCTAAAAAAATAAACAAACCTATGACTAACCCACAAAACAAGGGAAAAGTCCCACTGCAGCCAATGTCGACCCTGGCTGATCCAGAGGGTTTCACAAGTGCTGCCTCTGCTGTCTCGCCCATCCCAAACTGTATTTGACAAACTCATTCCCTGTTTGTTTAAAGCACAAGTGAAAAACAGACTTGTGGAGGGTCTAACCAGGTATGTTTTCCCATGGCAGCTTAGCTTGGGGATAAGTTGGGACTGGTATTGGTTGCAGGCAGCTCTTCCTTCTCCTGAGATGGCCAAATATGCTGGAGATCCACCATGAAGTCATGGTAGAGAGGTGCTTACCCCCAGCCAAGTTTTGGGGGCACAGGGTGAGCCTGCAGCTTTGCTCATATCCATCCCTCATCCATGAGAGGGTGCTATGGGCACAGATCCTGGACCTTGTCTGCCATCGGGTATAAACCATGCAAACAGCGGAGTTTATAGGGGAATTAGGAGGTAAGAGGAATGCAGCTCCCTTCCAAAATCAGAAGTCAGGTGCTGGAGGTGTTTGTGCTCTGGATGCCCTGAGAAAGCAGCCCTGGGGAGTCTGAGCTCTGCTGGTGTGTGCAGTGGTGGGATGGAGTTTCCCAAAGTGGTGGGATTTTGGCATTTGCCGAAGTGCTTGGATGGTGTTTCCCAGCTAAACCCACTCTGCTGAGTCTCAGATGCAGTGTTTTTCCTCAGGAGTAGCTGCTGTACATTCAGATGTAATAAAGATTAAAGTAATTGACTGCCTGTGCTTATATTTTAAGTGGTACTTTATAATGCTGACACTGAGCACGAGGAGAAAATGCAGAGGTTAAAATACTGCTGTTACACCTGGTCATTAGCAGCCCTACAATGAGCTCCAAATGGTCAGATCAATGAAATGGAGTTTTTCCAGGGAAAAAAACAGCAGATGAAGAAAGCAAAGTAACACATCTGCAGCCATAATTCCTGTGAAAATTATTCTCAGGAGAGAGATGCTGAGGACACCAGCCATCCATGTGGGAATGGACCTGCCACGTGCTCTGCCTCCATCCAGACATCTCCCTGTGCAAGCTGGAATGCAGTACCCTGCAAGAGAGAAAATTCTCTGCAGAAAACAAGGTACCAAAACCCCTTCCAAGAATGCTCAGCTATAAATAGGTGTTTGTTGTATGGGATACCACAAATAACACTGACACTCCACAGAGTGACCGGCAGGCGGGGGCTGAATTCCTGCCCTTAATAAGAAAGCCGGATAAATAAAGCATTTCTAAAAGAGGGAAATCAGCAATTTTTGCAGCTCCAGCTTTAAAATGAGTAAGTTTGGGGGATAAAGCACAGCAGCAAGGATGCCAGCATCCATTGCCAAAGCCAGCTTGAGCCAGGTGCCATGCTGGGGGACACAGGAGTCCTCGACACACAGAGACCAGCAGACAGACCTGGCACAGTCCAGCCACGCCTGAAGGGCTGTTCTGGAGAGCCAGGGGGAACGAGCTGGTTCCAGTCAGGTGTTTAAATCCACCACACGGGGAGCAGCTGCAGAGCAGCACAGGGCCAAGCAGCATCACTGTATGGATAGAGGCAGGTTAGGGACATGCGTCCCTGTGCCACCAGCATCACCTGCTTGGCACCAGCTCTCCTCTAGTAGCAAAAGGACCCATGGCTGGTATTTTAGGCTGAATCACAAGGATGCCAAGGCACAAGTCAGACACAAGGCCCATTTACTGGCACAGCAAGAGCCAGATGTCTTCTGGGCAGTGAGGACTTAGGTGATTGCTCTGATCTGAAGCCTGCAAGCATCTCCCCAGTCCTCTGTGTATGGTGCACAACAGGTCCTAAACTGGCTCATACAAACACACCAGGAGGAAGAAGGAGTGTAAATAAAGGAGTATAAATAGCTGAGCTCCAGGGGCATAGGCTGGGAGCGGCAAGGGCATGGCATAGCACTTGCACAACCAGAGATGAAAGTGTGCTGAGAGTGCCCTTGCAGCCCTCACTCCACCAGCAACCACAGCTCCCTCCCAGCATCCCACCAGCCCCCCTGACAGGCATCTGCAGTGTTTTCCATCCCAAGCATTAGAGGATATTCAGTGATGATGAAGTAACAGCCCCACCCGACACCAAGGAAGATGTCACTGCTGCCCCTGGCTCTCAGCTGCCTGTTGAAAAACATGACCTGAGATTTGAAACTCAGTTAACTCTCTGCTTCCTAATGGGGGAACATAGGATGCCATTACGGGCTTCTGAGACTGCTCACTGGTTTCTTTCAGTAGTTTCATAAAGTCTTTGGCTTAGCTAAGGGTTCCCACCTCCTGACAATTAAGTGGACAACAGCTGCTTCAGCAAACAGAATTACCTTACACTAAGGCAGGGATGGCCAAGCCAGGGCAGTGCTGCCTCATAGCCAGAGGAACCACACTGGGGCCCTCACAAAAATCACATTTCAGCTGATTTTCCAGTCTGAGGGTGGTGTTTGCTGGCTGCTGGAGAGCTGTGATGCTGGGGGCTGGCAGAATTGAAATTGTCGTGCATATACAAACTCTATTTGCCTTTTGGTTTCTGTAACGTATCAATGAAAGAAGTTTGTTGGAAATGAGGTAGTCAGGGGAAAGGTTTGTGGACCTGAAGGGCTGTACTGATGGGGTAAATAAGCAAGGAATTGGCTCATTGCTGAATGAGTGGAAAGAAGCAGGAGTCTGTTTGCAGCAGCAACTGAAACATCTTTCAGACTCAGCCGTAGGCTAAACCCAGCTGGAATGAGCATCGGCAGCCCTCAGAAGGGAAGCAGCAGGAGCAGGGGTTTTGCTGACAAAATATCCCCATCCCCTTCTCTTCATTTTGTGCCTCTTTGTCTTTCCCAGAGAGTGGGGCTGTGACTGTGTCCCCCTGTAGGACATGACACTCCGAGCAGGGCTGCCCCGCCGAGGATGCTCCCTCGATCTGGTACAAGTGGAAAGCCAGCCACAGGCAGCAATTCCATTTACATTTTGCTCTGAGAGTTTGACTCACCCCAGACTGAAAGTCAGAACCCTGAACTCCTAGAGTGGGGGAACAAATGACACCCGAAACACCGAAACCTGGGGGAGGCATGTGCCCGCACTGGGAGCCGAAGGCAGTGGGCAGGCTGACCCTGGGTCACTGCCTGGCGCCTCTGACTGTCAGACCTCGGCTCCCCAGCCTGGCCTCCCAGTGGTGCTGCAGCCCCTCTTAGGATGCTCTTAGCCCTGATCTAAGCAAGAGGACTGACAGACTCAGATCCTCCACAGACGAATTTGTTTCATGATCAAACATAAACTGAAAGAAAAGCCTGGACTGAAACACCTCTGCCCCCGACCCAGCCCCAGCTCAGTTCTTGTCCCTGGCCCCCAGCCCATATGCTGGCTTTGATCCCACTCCCCGGGTGCCCCGCACAGCTGAGCTCTGGTGCAGCTCGGTGCAGCTCAGCAGCACTGGAGGATGCCCAGTTCCCACTCCAGCATGCATAATTATGTCCCCAAATTATCAAAGCAGGGAACATAACTCCCTCCTAACAAAGAAGAGGAGCTGTGGTGCTGCTGGTCCCATGCAGGGCTCAACCCCTGCTTTGCCATTCCCCAGAGCCCTCATCTGCCCTCAGTGCCGTTATCATAGAGTCACAGTTTGGATTGGGTTGGAAGGAACCTTAAAGTTCATATACAACCTCCTGTCGTGGGCAGGGACACCTTCCACTATCCCAGGGTGCTCCAAGCCCCATCCAACCTGGCCTTGAACACTTCCAGGGATGGGGAAGATACAGCTTCTATGGAAAACTTGTGCCAGTGCCCCACCACCCTCACAGGGAAGAATTTCCTTTTAATATCTAATATAAATCTACCCTCCTTCATCTTAAAGCCATTCCCATTTCTCCTGTCACTCTATGCCCTTCTAAAAAGTCCCTCTCCAGCATTCTTCTAGCCCCTTTAGGTACTGGAAGGCTTTTGGCACCTTCACCTGGGGAGGGGAGGAAAGCAAAGGCATCACTCGGCGGCACCGAGAGCATCATCTTCGCTGCGAAACATATGAGTCATCTCCGCAGCAGCAGCCGGTGTCAGCCTGAGCCGCAGGATCCCACAGGCTGCCGGGGAGAGCCGGCCAAGCCGAGCGCGTTCGGCTTCCCGGCAGCGCCCGGCCCCTTCTTCCTTCCTTCCTCCCCCCGCCGCCGCCTCACAGCCACCAGCTCTGCTCGAGACGATGCTGCTTTTCGGAAGGCTGGGGGTTTTTTGCGGTGGATCTGGGCCAGCTGGCTTCAGGAAGGCAAACCAGGGCTGATGTCGCCCTCCCTGATGCAGCTCTCCAAGCAGTTTGTGTTGGGTCTGCTGCAGTGGAAAGGGGCTTTGCTCCAGGAGCCCTTCCCTTCACTGCTGCACTGGCAGCACAGCCCGGCTGAGCACCTTCCCACCCCAGCAGCGAGGACAGGGACAGGGACAGGGACAGGGACAGGGACAGGGAGGGGAACAGGGACAGGGAGAAGGACATGGACCCCGAGGCGTGCCAGGATGCTCAGCACTACTGCAGCCTGAGGACCACCAGCTTCCTTATGCTCTGTGCGTGTAGATGCTTAGTGATGTAAACAGTGTGAAGATGTTACCGCAATAATTTTATGACTTTTTAATGTCTAATTTGATGGCAAATTGGCACTCCAGCCCCATGGGCAGGTGATTATGCTGCAGAACACATCAGAGCCATCGCTGCTCCTTCAAATGACACTGGGCTATCTCCGCGTGCCAGTCCTGGTGGCTCATCACCCAGCAAACTGGTGGGTGGGAGCTAGGCTGGACCTGGCAAAATAAATCCATAAATAAATAAAACCTTCATAAAGGAGCAACACTCAGCCTGCTGCAGACAGCGTTTTCCCCAGCCCACTCCAACTGTCCCAGGCCAGCCTCTGGAACAGAGTGACCCAGAGTGACACAGGGCTGTGCATGGAGGGGCAGCTTTTGTGGTAGCAGCACGTGGGAATTGCTCTTTTCTGCAGAAATATGAGGCCCCAGCAAGGCCACTGCCAAGATCCTGATGATGAACACCCCACTTGTGCATGTTCCAGTCTGGACACTGCTGACTGCGGGCAGGCATCCCAGTGCTGGGGAAAGCATTTTTGGGAGTGCAGTGCCACTGGGCTGGCTTGAACTGCCACGTGGATCACACTGAGTGCCTGCAGAGCAATTTCATCCCCTGGGATAGCCTAGGAGCCGCTGAGGAAACTGTGCTACTGCCTGCAGTGGTACTTGCTGTGCCCGTGGAGGGACAAGTCTGCCACGGCTCCCAGCTTTGGCACTTTTAGTGAACTCCACATGAACCACTAGTGCAGCAAACATTCCAGCAAAGCCACAGGGGAAGGGTGGAGAGAAGCTGAAATTCGTGGGCTCTTGTCAGGTACAAACACTGCTTGACTGTACAGCAGCTACTTCCCATGTGGTTAATGCAAAGAAATGGTGAAAATAAAGAAAAGCAGCATTTGCTGTAGTGATGGAGCAGAATCCACCTGATGGAGACAGAGCCCCCCATTTCAGCTGCCCAGAAGCTGCTGCATCCCCAGCTCAAAAAAGCACTTGGAGAGTCAAAAAAGCACTTGGAGATCCTTTTTGGATAAAGGCATGGACCACTTGAGCCAGAGGGAAATGGCTGAACTTCTGGAAGTAATTGCAGGCCCCTGGTGTGTCGGAGGAGCAGGACAGGTGGAGGCTGGGAATAACAGATCAGAGCCCAGCCTGAGCAGGATGGGCTCCTATTGAGTGTCATGTTTAAACTGTAAATATCCCCCACTCACTTGCAGTTCCTCTCTGGGTATTCCCAAGTCAGATGTGAACCCCAACACAAAACGCCTTGAAAACACAAACATGGCCTAACACCTGTCCTAACATTTCATACCCTGCTCTTGCTGAGAGAAGAACAACCAAACCAGGCTGAATGGCACCAGCAACCATCACAGAACAAATCTGTGCTGAAGCTGTTGGGTTAAAGAGCATCTCCCTGCTCAGCTCCCACCCGCCAGCACAGAAGCTACTCAGGCATTACAGCTGAGCAACCCACCAATGCCAGCATCCACATTTGCCTGGAATTAAAAAGGTTTTTAGTCTTATAAAAGTATATTACAGGCACATCTATAATGAATATCTTGAGATATCTATATATGAAAATCTATATAGATAGATACCTATAGATAGACAGCTCTATAAATACAGTTTTTCATGTACAGATAGTCAAGATATCTTGAATATCTATAGATGAAAATCTATATTCCTAGAATTTAGGTTAAAAAAGCCAATTCCACATGGGAAGAGAGAGAAGTGTTTACTCGTGTCCTGAGCCATACTCAATGATACATGTGGGTCTCCTCCAACTCAGAATATTCTCTGATCCTGTGTGATTCTGTGTGGCATCAGGCGCCACTAAAGCTCAGTCTTGGGGTGCTCACAGCACAGGGGGTTCCCTGCAGTCCCATGGCAGGTGCTCATCCTGGATAGGATCCATCCTCTGAACTTTGCTTCCAAGGAAATATGATATTGGCAGCTGCCAAGAAGCTGCGGTATACATTGGTGGTTTGAATAGTGGTTTTCTCGAAAATATTTTTCTTTTTTCTGGTGTTCCTGGGTACTGGGAGCATGGCAGATGGGTGCTCAGGACCAGCAAGGGTGATGCAGGCTGAGGGCTTCCCCCTTTCCCACTCCAGGCCAGGCAGGAGCACAGGACAGCCACTGCCTGTGTCATGCACAAATCTGCATTTTATGCTACAGCAGATGAAGAACTGCTGTTCTCACAGCTGTCTGACATGGAAATCATTCTTTGGGAAGTTCCTGGAGCAGGGAAAGTAAAAAGCCACCCAAATACAGGCAGAACACTGCAGAAGCCCAGTTTCCTGAGCAGCCTCCACTGCCCAGGTAGAACCCCTCTCCACGATCCCCTTTTCCCCCCAGGATTTCAGCATCCACTCCCACCCCCACACTACTGGTTTCTTACCAAAGGCCACTGCAAACTAGGCTGAGATCACCAGATCATTTTATGTTAGACACTAAACAGACGTGAGATGATCACTTCAACTTAATTATATCATAATTAAGCCTTCATATTCCTGTCATCTGGAACTGTCAATGGCAGCCTGAGCAGAGCTGCTGCTCCTCTCCAAGAGCCGTCACTCAGTGCTTCTGAGAGGTGTCAAAATAGGGGTAATTTTGCCTGCAGAGCCAGCTCATGGCTGTAAACAAGCGGTCGTGCTTCACTTCAGAGCTCTGCAGTGGAGCAGGGGCTGTGGGCATCCCTTGCCAGTGATGTGGGGTAATGATTGCCCAGGGAATGTGGCAGCCTCAGTCCCCACATCCCAGCACTGGTACCAGCATTGCACCCCCACATGAAATCACCTCCTTGCCTTGTGCGAGCCAGCTGTGTAAAACATGTATTTAATCATGTTATTAGGAAAAGTTAAATTTAAGTTGGCATGCACTTTTCCCTACAGGATCAGACAATGAGGCCGAGGACAGAAATGTGGGGAAGATGCCTTTCCCTGAGGTTCAGCTGACCAGAGCACCCACTCCAGCACGTGCAGACAGCTGGATAGGCCCCGTCTCTGCTGGAGGAGGCAGTGAGGGAACCATGCCCCCTCCCAGCCCCTCTGCTCACCAGGCCTGATCCTATTCCCTCACAGCCCCAAGACATCCGTCCACAAACCTAGGCTTTCTTCTTCCCCTTTGGATGCCTCCCCTCCAGGCCAAGTCACAAGAGCTCCCTGTGCATACAGGCACTACTGTAACTACCATTTTATTATTATTTAATCTTACAAGCATGTAAAGCTTGCAAGGTTTTATTTAGGATTGTCTGTCAAAATTCCTGTCACCTTTGTGATTTCCAAGTGAGTCATTACCACTGTTCTAGCAACACCCAATCAGCCACTGGGCAGGTGGAAAAGAATATCTCCTTCAATGAAAACAGTGATTAATTTTTGCAGAAGTATAATGACTTCTATGGAGGGTTTCCCTCACCCTTGGCCAGTGCACCTGCTGCTGAGCTTTTCTTTCTCCATGCTTTAACAACTTCCCAGTTAATCACCCTGGGAGGTGGCTGTGACTCATTGCCTCCTCCAAGCAACTCTTGCCTCATTCTGCCTCCCAAGGAGCCCTCTGACCTCCCAGCCCTTCCTGCAGCCCACGTGGCTTTTGGCTGGACGTTGTCAACACGATCTGATTTGTTTGTGTGAGCCTGGCATGACATGCATGGAAATAAAAGCCAAACCATAGTCAGCCACTGGAGTGTGCCTGGCACGTGGCACCACGGTCCCCAGGGTGTGCTGAGCAGTTCGAGCAGGGACCCACAACCTAAAATTAATGTGAGTAGAGACGGTGATGCTGACCTTCTTCCTGCTCCATCCTCAGAAGGGGTTGGGGTGGGGAGGCTGGAGGAGGGCTGGCTCACAGCACTGTCAGCAGCCAGTGGGATGCTGTGGCAGGTGGAGGCATCAGGGTGGAGATCCCAGGCCCCGGAGATCCTGAGCAGCCTTTGGAGCTGGAGTTAACATCACCATGGAGCAGATCGGAGTCCATCTGCTGCTGGAGCAGGGGCAGCCAGTCTGCCCCTTGCTGCCCTGTGTCCCCGGCATGCAGAGCTGGCCCTGTCACCTGCAGCTGACCCAGACAGCAGCCAGGCAGCACCACGGCAGAGAGGAGAGATCCCCAGCTGCAGGCAGAGGCACACAGAAGCAAATTAGAGCAGAGCTGCTAAAATCCACGTCACAGCTTTTTGCATCCACGTTCTTTTGCAGGGGAAAGCTGTTAACCACATTATTCTTCCTGAGTTGCTGATCTGATGAAATTGCTGCCCTTTGCAAGGGTATGTTGGCCCCAAATAGGTGCCTGTTTGCCCTTTCTTGCTCCCGAGCTTCACTTTCTGCTGTTTGTCTTCACAATTCAGCAAACAGCTGCAAAGCATGTTTCATTCCTTGAAAATAATCTGTTCCTCTTACCCCAGCTCTGTGCACAGTAGTTCTGGAGATCGTTGCACAACTCCCTGAGCTCTTAAAAAACATCAGTGTTGAGAGGTTAAAGATTTTAAAGGCTGCTGCCACCTATGGATGGAAGGAGAGCAGTGGGAGCAGGAATCCTCCCGCGAGCATGCCTGACTGGAAGGAGACCTGAACTGTGGATGAAACTCTCGGCAGCGGGGAGATGCCAGCAGCCCAGAAGGACATGAGCTTTCTCCTTCTTCAGACAAACCCAACAAGGTGCAGGACACAAAGGGCTGAGGAGAGGTATTGGGAAATTTGCTACCCATCATGTGATATGTGTAATACAGAGAGGAAATAAGCCTGGTTTTTGGCTTGCTGGATTAATCTGATTATGGTGCTTTCATTGACGGACTGTCGCTTGCCTTCTCTTTTACCTATTTGTTCTGTTGTAATTAAATCCTTTAAAAAATTGTACATATTTGCATTCAGATTTCTAAGGTGATACTTTCTGCAATAATACTCTACAAAACACCTGAAATGGGTATTTGTGGGGCCATGAAAACTACAGAGCAGCATATTCCACCTTCACTGGAGGAAATAGGGATATCTCTAATACAGATAATGTTATAGATAACAACACATCTATAATATAGATGATATTTTTATAGCACTGTCCCTAGCAGAGCCCTTAGTTCATGAAGAGGCTCTTTGGTCCATGGCAGGGGACATCTCCCATCTTCCAGAGAATCCCACCAGACCTCACAGAGAGTCATGCTGCCCTCTGGCCACAGGACCAACCTTTACCTCACACTGGGCAAAGAGGAGAGGGCAGGGAGCGTGGTGCAGACAAACAACCACAGTTCAGTGTTATGTGAGATGTTGTTACATACATCATGCTCATGCACATGGTATTAATTGTTTTTTGCTCTGGTTATCCCCATGTATGCTCTGGAAGTAGAAAATGAGATGAAAGCAGGTACAACCTGATCCCCTGATCTCAGGCACCGACCACCTTACCCTTTAGAAACAGATATAATACTTTCGGCACAGGGTTAAAGATGTCCTACTCGGTTTTGTGGGTTGTTTTGGTTGGGTTTTTTTTGGTTGTTTTTTTTTTTTTTTTTTTTGTAATTTCATCAGCTTCTTGAAAAACCTGTTTTTCTTTTATCCTGAGTAATTTCCCATGAAGAAACTATTGTTCTAAACTGTGACTCATCAGTTTGCATCACCACTTTCCAAGCCCCTCAGGGGCACGTGGGCTTCGAAGCAGGGAATGGCAGCCAGCCTTCATTTACCAATAAAGAGGCACTTCATTTCTGCATTGACTCATTGCTGGTTAAGCCTGCGTTTGTTCCTATTCCTTGGTGAACCTGGAGTGATTGTTCTGTTTGCTTTTGTAATCATTTTTTATGAGGAGCATTCACATGAACCACATCTCACTGATAATCTGTCTGCTGTTCAAATACAAATGCTTGCAAGGAGAGACAAATATGTAAACGATAGAGCTGAAATACCTGGAAATATCAAGTTTCCAGAAACTGCCATGAGGCAGAAAACACAACTGTTGGTTAATGAGACACCTCTAATTACCTCTAAGAATTCATGGGGGAAAGGAGGCCACCATCTAAATTATCCATTTCATTGAAGCTCTTACACAGATCCTAATTATATCCTTTTGAAATCTGAGGCAAAGGAGCTCTTTTGGAGATAGAATCCCCTCTGTCACTCAGAGGTACATCACCCCTGTCCAGCAAATGCAGCACCAGCAGCATGTGAGGGATGAACAAATTTTGCATGAGCAAAACCAAGGCTTGAGAGTTTAAAGGTGCAAAATGAAGGGCTTGATCCTGCTTTTCCTATGCACCAAGACCTGAATCATTCTCCTCCTGTCCTTCCATGACTGAATAAGTACCAACAAAGAAAAGAAACTAAGACTTTTGGCAGCATTTGTCCTTCTAACCCCATAGTTGTCAAGATCGAATTATACTCAGCCTTATCCTAAATATCTGATGCTGCACTTCCCTGTGGGACATAAATCAAATCATGGCTTGAATCTCCTGCAGCTGTAGTGTTCAGTGCTCCAGCAAACCCTTGCCATGGTCCAGTTGGGCTGGTAGTCATCTCAAGGGCAGGAGGAATCCGCAAGGCACCGAGCAGCCTTAACACTAATAATTGTGTGAATGGTTGGACTTGATCTTAGAGGGCTTTTCCAGCCTAAACAGTTCCATGACTCTGTGTGTTCAAGGCAAAGAAAAGCACAAGAACATAACTTGAAAGCCAGTGGGAATAAAACAAATGTCCCAACTAAGACTAGGATGATTTCTGCTAAGTACCCCAAAAGTGGGTTGCACACCATGATAAGCCTAAACTGGGGCATGAATTTCTGGTTTTCCCTAACAGCCAGTAGCCAGTTGACGTGAAATTTTAGCACAGTTCTTTCTTGCCTTCCTACTTTTTTATGCTGTCCTTTGTACAGCATTTAGAAAGAAATGTCCTTTGTACATTTAGAAAGCTCATAGGAAAACCATTTAAAAGTAATTTCTAGTCAAAATTTCTGCAGTAGTCACCAACACTTTACTACTGGCAGAGCTGCCCAGCCAGGCAATATGGGGTATGGCTGCATTTGCAGGGGGGAATGAGCTGAATTTGGGACTTTAGGGTTTTCTTTGGCTCTTGTACAGCAGTAACATGCCAACCTGGGCTCCTCATTGAATCCTCCCCATCAGCTTTCCACTGAGGACCTTTCTAGTACTGTAGAAGGCTTGTGGGCTAGAGGGCTTGCTCTTTCCACTTCACCTGATTTTTTACTCTTAGCTCAAAAAATTCACAAACTTTCTAAAGGTCAGGACTGAGAACAGATTATTCCCCAGAGAGACACAGAAAGATAGGCTGCAGGGGTCAGGTGCGGGGTTGCGACACACGCCCCATAGGCTGCATTACACAGAAGGGGGGTGAAGGCACATGCTGCTCCCAGAGTTTGGGGGATGTTGTGTGTGAATGGAGGGGCACCATCTGTTTTTAAAAGGACTGTGCTCAAGCATTTGCTGAAAATGACGTGGGAGTTCGATTGCCTCTTCTGCAAAATGAGAAAATCAGAATTGAAGTAAATAAAAAGGACAAAGATTTGTGGGAGCAAGTCCAGGGGAGGCCACAAAGATGCTCTGAGAGCTGGAGCATCTCTGGTCTGGAGACAGGCTGAGAGCTGGAGTTGTTCATTCTGGAGCCAAGAAGGCTCCAGGGAGACCTTACAGCCCCTTGCAGGGCCTAAAGGGGCTCCAAGAGACCCTGAGAGGGTCTTTGGACAAGGGCATGGAGTGACAGGATAAGGGGGTGTTGCAGTGCATGTCGCTCTGGCTACAGCCCCCACACCTGGCAATTCCTGGTGGATGAGTGGCACTCAGAGCTCTGCACTCTGACATCTCCTGCTCACTGTGAATCCCCGTGCCCCCAGTTTTATGTATCCTGATGTTTATGCATATCCCGTATGGAATATGTGTGACCTCTGGAAAGTTCTGTTAAGTTTGGTGTTCCATTTGTTCATTCAAACAGAAACCTCCCCTGAGATTTTCCCTTTGGATGTACTCCCTGTCATTTCATGGTGTGCAGGGCTCCACTGGTTGTAATCTCTCTGTCCTGCCCTTTCTGGCCCCCAGACAAAAGAGTTTGGAATGCGCGCGCTGGGGTCTTTGGTCTGCGCTCCTGATACAGTAAAAATCGGAACCTGCATCTGACCCTTCTCGTCGCCTGCCTTTGTCTCCACAATCTTCACATCGAGTTTGCAGTCCTGCTCCCTGCAAGGGGATCCCAGCGCTGGTTTGTTACTTTTGTAACAAATTTCTTGCCGTTTATTGCTGTAAACTCCCGCTCCCGGACATCTGAAACAGCAAGGCGCTGCAGCTTGGTGCCGGGCTCCTGCTGACTGTGTCAAGGGGGAATGGCTTCACACTGACAGAGGGCAGGGTTAGAGGGGACATTAGGGAGACATTCTCCCCTGTGAGGGTGGGGAGGCCCTGGCACAGGCTGCCCAGAGAAGCTGTGGCTGCCCCGTCCCTGTTCAAGGCCAGGTTGGATGGGGTTTTGCTCTCCCTCCTTGCATGACTTTTTCACCCAGGTCCCAGGGCAGGCTTTGGGTGTCCTCCCACCCGGCAGGACTCCTGTGCCTGCACAAGCAGGCTGCTGCTTGTCCCAGCAAGCACCTGTCCAGTGCCAGCCTCCTACTCACCCCCCTGGCAAAGGGCTGCATCCCAGAGGGCTCCAGCCAAGGACTCAGGGTAGCACCAGCCCCTTCCCCACCACAGCCTCGCACTGTGCAGGTCACCATTGGTACCATCTCATGAGTGCAAAAGCAAAGTCTCCATGACCCATTTCTCTCACATCTTTTTTTTCTTCTTTTGCAGTCTTGAGATTTGCACTTTTAAAATGTTTTGCAGAAAGGATCCAAGTCTCAGCCACACATCTGTTTATTTCAGATCTGGAACATACAAAAGAAAAACTATTTTTTTGTGATTTTTTTCTAGATGCTGTCTTTGTGAAGAGCTCTTATGCCCACAAGGTGTCTAAGATATTATTACAGAAACTCACATCATTTTCCCTCTTATCTGGTAACACACAAGGTGGTTTCTTTGCTTTATTGCATGAACCTATTTCCTTTTCACTAAATATCTTACAGTGTTCTGCAGCAAGTTTAAATTTGCTTTGTACTCCCAGAGAGGTACAAGCCAAATGAGAGTTGACCAGGTCAGCCAAGGACTTCACCAGCCCCATCTCCACGGTGTGCATTTCATAATTTCATGTTTACAGAGACATAAATAGACTCATCCCACAGTCACATGTGTGAGGATCTGTTACACATTCTCCATTGCAGTTAGACTCACAGCAGCTCTCTTAACTTCAACTAACCACAGAGACTGCAACTTTTTGGGTTTTCCTCATTTCTCACAAAATAATAATGGCAAACAACACATGTAAATCTCATGCTGATTCTCTCTTGCATTCTGCCTGACATTGGCTCTGAAAATACAATCAGAATTTCTTCTTTGATAGAGGTCTCTTTAAAAATGTCTTTCCCAGGATTTTTAAGTATCCATGTGTTGGAAAAAAGCTCCCCCGGCAAACAGCCTGGGACAAAAAGAATCGTATTTTTTTTTTAAGTTGGGAGGCAATTTAAATTACAGATCAGGAAACAAAAGGCAATTACAGAAGTGGTAATAGCAGATAGGAGGGCTAGAGGGGAACTGAAAAAATAAAAAATACTATAAATCAAAAAGAAGTTCTCTTTACGAACAAATCTTCAGGTCTGAGTGTCAAATCATCAAACCTTCTTTTGGGGACGTTCATCAGAGCTCCCCAGAGACAGCTGTCACCAACAGGGCAGTGACTCAGAGCAAGTGGATAGGACACACTTCCAAAAACATGCTCCAGTAAACCTCTCATTTTGAAGGAACACCCATACTTCTTTATACCAATGCTAGAAGCTTCTCTCATGCCAGCAACAAAATATAAGCTCTAAAAAAGGGAAAACAACATTATAGGTCTGCCTAACCACTGTTTCTCCAGGCAGCACACAGAGCTCCAGCTGCTCTCCCTACCATAGCTGCCCATCTCAATTTCTCCCACACAATCTTCTGTAATTATTTATTTGCCAGTAAAGCAAAAGCTCTTAATTTTTTCTCCTGCATACTCTAGATTTTTTTTTATCCTGTAAAACCTACTATGAGTGCAGACTTGTAGTAAATCTCCTCTGCAACTTCATGCTATTGCACCTCAGTAACAATATTTTGCACAGGTTTATATTAAACCTCTTGTGTGTGTATATACATGTATACATACATACGTACATATTATAGATATATTACATACAAAGCAAGGAATAGAAGAGTTAAGTGGCACGTACAGGAGTCTTCCTTTTACAGTTCCAATTTACTTGAACCTAAACCAAAGTCCCACTCTACAAGAGCAGAGAGGACACAGCATTTGGGTACTGGGGCTGGAACCCGGAGCCTGGGCTGAACTCAAAATCCATCTCTGAGTGCCAATGGGCCATGAGAGGGCTTGAAGTACGGTTTAAGTTTTGCAGCTTGTGCTTTTATCTGGCCACAAGTTGAGTGTGTTAAACAAGTTAAACCTCAGCTTTATTTTTGGGGAACAATGGCCCAAGAAGCAGCAATTTTTAGTGACTTAGCAAACCCCAGCTTACTTGTAGGACACTGAATAGATTTTGGAATAACCTGACGAATGCTATCACCACAGAATGCACAGACTGACTGAAACACAGCACCTATCACTCCCATAAGTTCTCTCTCCCTTTTGCTTTCACAAGCACCAGCATTTCCAAACACCCGCCCTGCGGTCAGCCCACACATGAGCTGTGGCAGGGCACCATTAGGAACCCTGTCCATAATTGCTCTCCCTCTTACCTCACTGGCAAAAGGAAAATTTCCAACCCAACTAATTCTTCCCTTCCTCCATTGCACAAGGGGAACTTGGTCAAGTATTTCCTAGAGATGCTCACACGGCCTGCAGGGCAGCCCCACGCCCCTTACACTGACCCCTCCTCCAGCCTGCTCAATACCCACTAGCAAAAGCTTTCAGCTTTCACCAAAACTTGAACAAACTCAAACATAAGTTCTGCCCTTCCTCTCAAGAGCCACATTCACACTGGAAACCAAATCCCTTTGCTCAGAACACCCATGTGCTACAAAAGCTGAGCTACTCCAGAGCCTCTCGCCAGGGTAAGCTCTGGGTCTCCTCAGCTCAGCTCTGCCAGCAGCTGCTGCAGCGCCCGTCCTGGCCCAGGCCAGCCGCTTGTCACACCTCAGCCCTTGTCCCCAAAGCCGCTGTAATGCCCCTGGGTTGGGTACTCAAATATCACCAAGTGGCCAAGATCAGGTCTCCAACAGCTCATCCCTGCCCCAAGCTACTGCTAAGGGTTTGGCTCCAGCGAGTGCTGCTCCTGGGAGGTCATCGAACTCCTCTGACAAGTAAAGTACTGCTTTGCAGGAGAAAACCTAACCAAACAATATAAATTCTTACTTGTGCCTGTGCCAAAACCAGGCATTTGGACCCTATAGCGAAAGTATGCCTTTACATTCTCCTTTTATGAGAACATTTATTTAGATTTAGGAAGGAGAATCAGAAATTTGAAGTAGATCCAAGCTTTGTAGTGTACACATTGCAAGTTATCTACTGAATCTTGTCATGGTTGGGTGCAACACAGGGAATGGCACACAGAGTGGCTGTTGTGCTGTGAACGCTGAGGACAGGACCCAAAATGCCACTAATGTTCACAAGATTTATGAAGCATCTCCAGCAGCTTCTATGTGAGGGATGCTTCTGTCATCCTGTTAAGGACATGGGCAAATGGTGCCCACATTAAGGAGGCACCACTTTCTTTGAGGCTGCTGTGAGAGCTCTTCTTGTTCAGGCAGAGACCAAGCATGACCTGATCCCTCCAGCCCTCACCAGAGGTAAAACAAGGACAAGAGCCCTTTAACTCACAAGGATGATGAGGCAGCATTAGCAGATTGAAAACTCTGAGGCCCTGAAATGAAAGGCCTCAAAGAGGCTCCAAAATACTACTCTAAGATTTCTTACTATGATGCAACATGTGCAGTAAGAAACAGGGTCATAAGAAAAACAAGGGATATCTTTTTTTAAGTCTTATTTTACCAAATCTGCTCATCAAATTTTTAATTCTAGTTCAAAAGCAGACAAATAAAAAAGAATTTGAAAAATGTAATCTAAGGAGAACATATGCTTAGAGTTGAAAAATAGTTCTCTAACAGTAGGTTAACACACTTCCCTGTGGGCTACACTCAGTTTGGCAAGTCTGAACTCAGGGATAATGCCCACTCCATAGTCCCACCAAGAGGGCCAAACCTAGAGCACAGCTGGACTCTAAGGAAGCATCAGTCACCTGTAAGATCGCATCCTTCCATCTTATTTTAGAATTGCAACAAAGGAAATACAATTTTTTCCATGTTCAAAGAGTTTTCCAGATAGAGGATTTTTTTCCATACAACCATGAACAGAAGTTGAGCAAAAATGAGACAGAATTATTACTAACTTTACCCATCTGAGAAGACCCAAAGTCACTCACAGACCATGTACTGAGCACACTTTTCCCCTGATTTTGATAATTTGACAAGAAGTACCTGTTTAAAACTTCTTTCCTTCAATTTTCAAGCAAAATTTTAATTTCTATTCCCAATACTTGTATTTCCAGCATGGGATGGGACAACATAATAACAAACACATTGACAACATGTTAAACACTTTCATCTTTAGCTTTTCTTCTGCAGTTTATTATATAAATTACGCTTTTAAACATTTAGAGCACTCACATTTCAGAACAGAAACACCAGTGCAAAGAGTGGTTTGTCCAAATGCAAGGAAGTTACATGTCCCCAGTGACCCCACCGGTGAGGCTCAAATGTAACTCCTCAGTCCACAACTAACAATTGTGTGACCTAAATGTGAGCACATTGTAGTTAACAGGAACACTGGACTTTGGTTGGTAACAACCAAATACTTTGACAGGACAAATAAAAGAAGAATTTGACCTCCAGGAGACCTGTGAATCCACTGGGATTGGAGACCACCTCCATCACTTTTCTGAACTAACATTATTATAAATAAGTGAATGCCAAATGTTCTATTTGATGCTCAAATCCAATCATCAAAACACAATCAAGCTTCCATGCATGCAGGTACTCCAGTGAATGCCACAGGTCACCTTTGGCACATCATAGACAGGACCTGAACACAGAAATAATCCTGATCTGGCAAGAGGATAAATAAGAAAGCTTGGAGAACTTTCCCATCTCCAATGCCAGTAATTGTTGCTGAAAAATTTATTAAACCAAGACTGAAATATAGCAATCAACTCTCAGTTATACAATACATACTAGACCCCAATTTTAATTACATCTAAGCAAAATAAATCTTATTCAAGCCAGAGATGCTAGCAATTGGGGTCACTGCCGTGAAATACAGGCCACTGTCATGAGGAGTTATTAGGACCTTAGAAATCTACATTCATTTCTCTTAAGGAACTGTTGCAATGTAAAAACAAAATGACACAATTCATAAATAACATCTTTATTAATGAGTTTTGTTTTTCACATTCTTTAAAGTGATGTTCAATTGAAATCTGCATAGTCAAGAGTGCAAAAAAAAATACTTTATCTAAGTCAGACCCAAATGTGAACATTGCTTTTTTTAAAGCAAGACTGGTCATAGTCATAGGAATAAAACAGAAATAAATGGCCAGGGAGGTATGGAGGGGGTAGGGATGAGAATTACCAGGAAAATTCTCATGGGTATATTTGTCTATTAATGAAGTCTTCACACAAAGACATACAAGACTCATTCACATTCATGTGCACAACAGAATGTAAACAACAGAAGAAAGGTCCTTCCTCTGCTGAATGAAATGAAACAGAGCAAGATTATTTTTGTATTTCACTGAGCATTGATGAGCTATTCCAACAACATACTCAGGTGGATAACACAAGGTCCAGGTTTCTTCATGCCCTTATTACAAGCACACTGCAGCCACCATCCCACAGCAGGAACCAGGAAATCAAGAGTGCTTCCATAACACTGAGAATTATTCTTAACACACACTTTTAAGCACCATCACCTCCCTTCCTTTTGAATAGGATTACCCCCTTCTTTACTGCTGTTGTTCATGGTTGGTTGGAAGAGCAGGTGAAGAGGACCCCTCCATGCCCATGCAATGGCTCAGCCTGTGGAAGTGCAGCAGAACATCTCTACCTCCAGCTTCATTTCCATAAGCACAGGCAATACAGTCCCAAATCTCTCACATCAACACCACAATGTGACTCTGCAAGTAGCACTTTTAATATTTACACCATCTAGTGATTTAGCTGTGGTTCTCTGCATTATAAACACCATCAGGAAAAGCTAGAGGAGAAGAACAAGAGGCATATCCCCTACACAATGGCTGTAGGTAGTAAAGACACACACTGTCTACATGCTGGTGAGAGGCCACTTCTTGCCTCCAGTTTGGATTTATGCAGCAGAGACACCACTCTACAGCTGAGCATGAGTTTAAATGCAGAATTCTCTGTGTTGGTCATTTGGAAAAGTCATCCAATACTATCACACTGAACTTCACCACACACAAACTGGGCTTAATGTTTTGCATGTGATTCTACAGTAATAAATTTCATTTACAATTTATATCAGTTAGGTCCTGAATTATTCAGATGCACAGTCTAGGACTGTGGGGAACTGATCATCAATATTCAATCACAGCAGTTCAGGTTCAGGCAAGGAATAAGTCTCATCTATTTGCTTTGTGCCTACAGCCTTTAAATCTGAGATTCAAGCCCAGAGGTCAAGAGAAAGTTATTTGTGAAATCAAACCAGTCAGAAATCCATTTGCTGCCATGGACATTGGAAACATAAGGCCTAAAGTATTTTGGAGAAGATGTACAACAGGAAGTAAAAGGGATTCAGTACAACTGAATACAAACAGCAGTTTGTACTTGTACAAGGAGAAAACAAACTACACAGTGAAACTCAAGCCCATCGTAGTGAAATGGTGACTCCAGGGCTGAAACCCCACCTTCTTTTGGCAAATTAGGAGTAAAACATGCCCAGCACATGGAAGCACCAACCACAGCTCCCAGCCAGCATCAATAAAATCTGCTGCAACACCCTTTCTTCAAAGATAACCTGCCTTCTCCTTGGAGAACTAACACTCAAAAGCAGGGAAAAGCAGTCAGAAACTGGAAAGAGGGACTGAATTTTACCCCAGAAGTAAGTCCCCTGGGCAGCCAGCAGCTGCCACACTGGCCAGGTTTGAAGGCAAAACCACGTAAAAGAATCCATCTTGTCCCAGTTCAAAATACCAAAAATAAAATTGGCCAATGGGTGTGAGCTGGTAATTTTCAAAAGCACTAATGGCAACCCATTTTTTTCGTGGAAATTTCACAGGCACGTCTTCTGTCAGGCCCAAAACTAATGAAATTGGAAACAAGATATTTAGTGCAGTGGTGTTCTTAATTTCTTCATAAAGAAACTGTAATTCTTGTGTCACATCAGGGGTTTAATTCAAGAGACCAGTAGATTAAGACCACTTTTGTCATTAGTTCAAGATTTACTTTGGCACAGCTAATTTACACTATTTGTATTTGTGGTAATTACAAGGGCGTCACATTAGATTTTTCCTTTACTATTCAAAATCCTAAAATAAATACAATTTAGTAGTCTGAAAAAACCCATCTCACTCTAACCTACAATGAAACTACTTTGTGGCCTGCTTGTGTTTCAGGAAAATATCCCACATATTCAGATCAGCCTCACTAGTTAAGACACATTAAAATGAAACATTTCCCATTGAAGTTGCCAAAAACCGGATTTAAATTTATTGCATGACGTTGCATAAGAAAGTGTATTATTGAAAACTGTAAGGCATCATGCAATTATCCATCAGGTAATTATTTATTATTCCTTGAAAGATGGTTATATACTCTAAAGTTATAAAACCAGTTTCAAAAAAGTACATAAAAAATTTAACATAAGCATTAAATATTTTTCACATGTTCATCTTTTTCAGCTGTTAAAAAGTGCATTCAAACATACTGTACTGGAAAGTTGCTCTGACCAAAAATGGTGCTGGAGACTCATTAACTTAAAAGCTGTAAAAGGATGTTGCATGGGATTAGAAAGCTCACAGGCTGTGGTATTTAAACTCACAAACTTGCTTGAAATAATTTTGCACTCCTCACACTTATAATTTAGCATCAATGATATAATTAGCTAAAAACGTGTATTTTTAAAATTGAACAGTCAAATGAATTCAAGTTACGTACACCGAGTGATCAAATAAGGAGCAGACAACACTGAGGCGCGGGCGGGCCGCGCGGTGACCGCGGCAGGGCTCAGTTGATGTACTGGGCCATCCAGCGGAAGCCCTCCCCGTAGCCCTGTCTCTTCAGCACACTGCACATGAACACCTCCAGGGGCCTGGCATTCAGGTCCTTCAGCGGCGTGCTGCCCTGCAGAGAGACACAAACATTCCCTTACAGCTCCCTTAGAAACAACATCTGTTCTACATGGACATTTGCTTCTATGGAATGACCCTACTTAACTCGTGTTTGGTACTGGAATTTTAGAAAATAAATTAATCTAAAATCACAGAATGGGTTGGGCTGGAAGGGACCTTTAAGCTAATCTCATTCCAAACCCCTGCCATCGGCAGGAACACCTTCCACTGGACCAGGCTGCTCCAAGCCCTGTCCAAACTGGATGAAAACACTTCCAGGAATGGGGCATCCCCAGCTTCTCTGGGCCTGACACCTCGACAGAGAGACCAGAACCTGTGACCTTAATCTCGGTAACTTGTATACAAGAAATACACTATGCGAGTTTTCACCTGCATCCACACTGGAGAGGGGGAAGTATGTGAAACCAGAATGGAACAGCAAACATGCAAAGAGAATTTTAGAGCTTATATTTAGTGTTCAGTCACAGTTCCCTGCTCTGTTTGCAACAGTTTTCCAACCAGATAAAAAAAGCATTTGCTGAAAATTTTAGGACTGACCAAAGCAAGAGTGCAAGGGGCTGGCTTGCCAAGATCAGCACAGTGCAATAAAGCTGCTGTTCAACTGGAGACTCACAGTGGTGTTGATACTTCATCAAATACATGCAGTGTAAAAACCAGAAAACGGGAGGGTAAAATGCACCAAACAAGGAAGATTTGCTCCTGCCTGACCTAAACTCTGACTGTCTGAACTTTAAGGAAGGCACCTAAGAGTGAATAAACAAAGAAGAATTGCAAGGCAGGTGCCCCCAGCAGAGCTGGTCAGCTAACAGGAGCTGGGATGGAAGCCACAGTGGAAGGACTCAGTCAGCTCAGGGAGGAATCTTCCCAAGGGCCAAGGACATCGGAGCCCCCTCTTCCTAACGCTCACAAGGAGAGCACCGTATTAACTTCACATTAAGAGGAGCTGAAGTATCACAAAGATCTGTACTAAAAATCTACCTTGTTGCTATTGATGCCAGTAGGAAATTCTTCCTTCTCACAACCTACAAACTTCGACTTCTACAATGGTGTAAATCTATCTCTTAAGCTTTAGGCAAATATGTTAAGTGGAAAATTATTAAGGCTTGTACTTGAAATGAGAAAAGTCACTTACTGAAAGAATATTCAGTTTTCTCTTATAATTGACTCTATAACTATAGCCTCTGAAAAGTGTTTAAAAATAGTGCATAACAATGTTGAAGTACTAAAAATTATTCCAGATACAAATACATTTTGTCTGAAAACATGTGGTATTAAATACGATGTAAAAAGCTGTAGTAGAGATACATCTAACACAAAAAGAGACTCCAGGATTCATTCTGTATACTGTTACTATATACTAAGTACTTTATAAATTAGAAAAAAATTTATTTTGGATAGCTGGAGCAAACCAGAGTCAACACACAAATAAGGCAAATAAACTCCCTAAGCAAAAAACCTCACCAAAGGAAAAAAACCACCAAAAAAAAAAAAAAATTGATGAAAAGGAGCAATACCTTTCCTGTTGTCTGGCCATACAGACCAAACGTCTCTCGTAACCTCTCTTCACTGATGGCTTCAGGTCTGTCAATCTTGTTCCCAAGAATTAGGATAGGCACATTAGCAATAGTTTCATCTGTCATTAGTGACTGCAAAAGAATGGAGAAAGGAGGACTGATTAATTTAGAATACAGAAGGTCAAATCACTATTACTCATTTGCAGGTGACAGCAGAGGTCTGTTGGGTATTTGAGCTTAGTTCTTAGAAGTTCAAACTTTCAAAAGCTTGTTTAAACTTACATCGAGTTCTTCTTTTGATTCAAGCAATCTTTCATGATCTGCACAGTCCACCAAGAACACAACACCATTAATTGCAGGCAGGTAGTTTTTCCACACTCTGCGAGCTACAGGGAAAATAAGAATGAAAAATAAAAGGAAATTATCCCCAAATACAGAGCGGTGCACATTGGTAATTAAGAAGCAACAGGTGGAGGGGATTTATTGATCTGATTTTTTTAATTCTTAGCTTACATTGCCAGTCTTTGGGATGCAATTTCATGTTTTAAAAAGCTTGAAATAACAGAGCAAAATTATCATTCTCTCTAATGTTATCACTGTTCTATCCCACATGAACGCTGATGTATGAAAATGGTTTTTGTTTCCCCAAGAATTATGTCAACAAAGGTAAGTTTGAAGCACAAAGCTTAAAGGTAAATATAAGGAATTCAAAGTACAGAACTCCTCTTCACAGTATTAGTCAAAAGTTTCTGCTCTACTGCAGCTGTTGCCAAACCATATTTGGGATTTATGATAAATGGTGAAGATGGGCAAAAGAGCAGCCAATGTCTTTTATGCTGTCACAGAAGAGTGTGGGAAGTCAGTCTCTGCAGCAGGGCCGTATTTCTGATTGGAAACAAACTCCAGTTCAGTGAGCTTCAGTGAGTCAACACATTCTTACCTTGAGCATGTCCACCCAGGTCGAAGGTGGTGAAAGTCATGCCAGCAATTGTCAGCTCTTCTGAAGCTGGAAATACACAGAATTATGTTCTACGTGAAGATTATGCAGTGCTTTGGAAAAGTCTGGCCTCCTAGCATATAGATTTTACTTTCTTTTGGTTCTTTCCAGTATTTTGTTATTCAAGAAGAAAATGAGAGTAATACATTCTCTCAAAATCAATAGCACATTCACGTATCACCAAAACGTTATTAACGATTAAAGCATGTGTGAAATATCTACAATGCTAAGAACAGCAGAGTATTCCTACATTATTTATCCCTACATATTACACAAACAACAGTTGGCTCTGGCATCTGGTTTGCAAAAAAGATTTTGCATTTGGCATTTTGTTTTCAATGCTGTTCAAGGTTTCTCCCCCTCGCATCCTTTCCCAATTTCTCACCTCCTTACTGGACTTCCCCAGTCCCCATTTTCAACCTGTGCTGAACTTTTTGTCCTGCAAGGTTACCAGAATAACAATTACTTAGCAACCTCTGAGACATAAACGCTCATTTTCCAATTATACAGAGAAACTGTTCCCAAAAATTGCAAGCCCCTATTTCTTGTAGCTTCTTTAGTACAAACTCTCAGCTTCATTGTTCTGCTTATTATTCCTCTCTTAATTTTAAATATGACACACTGAACTATCCTACACACATTTTTTTTTAAGATTACTTGAACTATCCATGGATTGCAATCCCAAAAATCCCTTTGTTTCTCCCCAGTTACACTGGTGGTCTTACGATGTACAATCAGATCCTGCTTTTCTTGCAATCCTTCAAATGCTTTCTAGGTAAGGAACAGCACTATTAACTTACTGGGGTGTAACGTGGGGACGTGCTGTCCCAGTCTGTCATCTTTGAGCATGTGCAGCAGTGTAGTTTTTCCAGCATTGTCCAGTCCAAGAAACACTAGTTTGCCTGATTTCTTGTACAGTCCTAGAACAAAGAAGGACCTAGTGAATAATCAGTTCAACCAGCAGGAGTTCACTTCCAGCACTAGAGATGATTTTGCTCCCAGGAACAAAGTCTTACAGTCACGGTACAAAATACATACCAGGCAAACTCCACCACACCTTTATCAGTGCCCTTCATCCATGTCCTCCTACTTGTACAAACTGCATTCCCACTTCCCACAAGCCTGCTGCACCAGGTAACGTGCAGCTTATAGGATGCTTGGCAGGAGCAGGAGAGGCACACAATTGGTATGAAAGTGTCAATCATGGAAATGCATTTGGATTATCTTAGGAATAGCATGGTAGAACAGGGCTAAGTGCTACCAGGGTAGTTTACTCTGTCCCAGCGAAAGGACAGTTCTGCTCCCAGGGGCTGCAGAGGTGGGTGCAGACCCAGCACTAACAGCAGGCTCTGGACCATGGACCATCCTGAACCTGAACTCTGTTCAGCTACCTCCAAGTACAGCAAAACACTCGTGCAAGACAAAAAGAAAATTCAGACCTCAATGAGAATAATATGGAGAAACTGGATTAAACGTCAATAATCATAATTTGTATATGAATTCTTTAATATTGGTTAACGTATCATCTGGACAAAACGTAACTTTCCCCCATGCCCCCAGGAAAACTGTTGGCTACATCCTGAATGGCATCGTCAGGGCACTTCTGACACACTTGTTGCCATGTGACAATGTTTCCTAACACGAACAAGAAATTTCATTTTCATTGATTGTCATCTTTATAAAAATGCCTTCTGCCCTTCTTCTCCCCCTCCACTTGTAACCCCAAGAAACGCAAGAGTTGCTGTGAAGGAGAGGAAAGACGTTTAAAACACGAACGCCATATTTTCTTAAATTGGAGATTATCAAAGGGCAATTCTCTTACAACTTGTCAACACTGTATCCTCTGCCAGACTTAGTTTTCATTGCTTCAAACTCATTGATATTCAAAGTAAAACATTAAGATGAATTAAATTTAAAAACAAAAAATCAATCCTGTTCTGCACTGAAAAAGCCCTATCTTCTCTAATGTGCTATCCTCATGTGTGCTGGGATGCTGAGCCAGCCCCGCTGATGCCACGGCATTCCACGGCAGAGCTACCTCTGCCCAGCAGACCTTTACACCACTGCTGTTTGTTCACCTCTCCCTCTGCCTTTAACCTAATCTCAGGGATCACATTCCAGCTGGACATGTTTTGTAACTTGCAGGAATGAATATTCCTCATCTCGTTTCATTAATGATCTAAATTTATTACTCCAGGTCCTGTAGAGTGTCTTCACAGTTCTTTCAAATACAACTCCTACTTCCCAAACTCACCTCCTCACATGCCCATATATATATTAACTATTAAACTACAGAGCAGAGGAGAAAGTGTTAATGTTTACAGAGAAAGAAGAAGGGGACAAACATTTTCCTATAGTAATTTACATCACAGGAGTAACTCCAGCTCACACTCACCTTATGAGTGACAAAACTCTACTAACCTATTGGAAAACAGTAACATTTTTGCCACTCTCAGCCTGCACATCCAGGAGTCTTTGCTTCCCAATCAGATGTTGCTGGTTTCCCCAAAATATTTCAAGCTTCCCAACTGTCTTTCAGAGAAACACAAGACTAACAAGCAGCCATACTTCAGCTATTGGCTACACCAAGACCAGAGATTTTATACATACATATAAATTTAAAAATGTTTTTGTGCATTCCAGAAGTATACTTGTGCAAAGATGTTCTTCCTAAAGCAATCCCATCAGCCTGCTGACAGGACAGCACAGAGAACTGTGGGGAGTTTCCCAAATGTTATGATCTGCCTTCTTCAACTCTAAGCATAACAGAATGCAAAGAGAAAGTGATTCTCTTAGAAAAAGACAGACATAAAAGAGGGAGATACTTCAAGCTCCTCTATCTTTCAGCAGAATTAGCCTTTGCTTGCACAGGAATGGAAGAGCAAGCCAGTATGCAGTAATCACTGTGCAGCTAAGGAAGAGGAGATAAGAAAGATTAGTCAACTTAGTTAAAATTTCACTGGCTAATACTTTGATAGCAGGCCAAGGGTCTGACATTCAGTGCAGAAGTTTAAACTTTCAACTGATAAAAGGTAGGTGGCACAGCTTGCTATGACTTCTTAGCCTCAAATGTTTTTTGACCGTTTCACTAAAATCCTTTGAACTTGGAAACTGTGCTTTTCACCTATGTGATCTGCAAATTCTTCTAGTATCCTAACATTAATTATCCTCCTGCTTGTGGGTTTTTTTTCACCTTGGACTGATACAGATTGCAGACTTTTTCGGCCAGGGAATAATTTTCTGAGGCTCTTGAGTAGATGCCAGTGAAGTTTCACACTAATTTCTGTGACACAGAACAGAGTCACAGAACAATGCACTACTGAACACGAGAAAGGGCTTCAATATCTGGCACTAATTTTTTGTAGACAGTCACTCCCACTTGGATTCTGAAATTATATCCTCATATGCAAAAGAACAGAATTAAAAGAACTGAGTTCAGTTCTTTACAGCAGAGAAAAATCAGGAGAAGGCCCATAAAAGCCAATTGAATTACACCACCTTAGATGTAGTATGATTAAAAAAGTCCAACCTATTATGATCATGAAAGAAAATGTAATTTTTTTCAGGAAGTTAAGGATTAATGTAAGATGGAGTGGAGAACACACTCTGGAAATGCTCACTATTGATAAGAGAAACTTTTGTTTGAGTGTAACTGAATATATACCAAACCAAATATTATTATTTACCCAGCAGCCTTATTTGAAGATAACAGAGGTGAACAGATATTTTACACAAGAATAGCAGAAAGGAAAAGCCCCAAACAATAATGACTTACCTAAAAACTGCAATACGCTACTGAAACCACTGTAAATCCAATCAAATAGGAACATATCCGAATCTTACAGTCTGAAATAAAGAGAAAACATAATGCATTTAAGGTCTGTCAGAACAGCACATTAAGCATTGTAACATATTTATAGGTAACAGAAGTAATTCAAAATCCTGGGTTAAAAATAAGAAAAACAATTTAGTTTCGGTAAACTGTATCATAGACCAATTAAGTGACAACAGCAAAGATTTTCCCCTCCCTTGGGAAAACACTACATGGACTGAAGTCTTAGCAAGAAATAAAAATAATTTCATCCAAAGTACAATTTGTTGAAGGTGTGATGATCTACTGAAGATTTTAAACAGGATCTTCACTTTTTAAGTGGGAAAAAGTGGCACTTCAGAGAGGGCACTGAGGGATATCAGTGCAGAGTTAGCGCTCCAGCTGCCCCTGGGAGCTGCTGGGGTTCAAAGCAGAGGCAGTAAGAGGTGAAGAAGTTTTGCAGAGTTGAATCCAGAGAAGTTTGATACCAGATAAATCCCTGTTGTCCACACAGAACCTGTCTGTTCGGCTTGTTGTGGAAAACAACTACGTAGCACAAAGCACTGGAATTATCCTTCAAAGACAGTGACCTCCTGTATTGTCCTGCACAGGCTGCCACAATTCAAACCTTACATGCAAAATTTTTGTTTAAAAAAAAACCCCACCAGACCCCCATATTTCCCACTGAATTCCTTCAGCTTAGATTCAAGAACAGAAGGCTGAGCTGAGAGCCAGTACTAGGTTCATTGTGTAGCCACGAGCAACTAATTTCCTAGCTTTCATCTTAATTTTCTCATTATCTAAAATGAGCATAGTCATAGAATCACTGAGGATGAAAAAGACCTCTAAGATCATTGAGTCCAACTGTCAGCCCAGCACCACCACGCTCAACACTTAAACCAAGTCCCCAAGGACCACAGCCACAGGACTTTTGAGTGCTTCCAGGGATGATGATTCCACCGCTGCCCTGGGCAGCCTATGCCAGGGCTCGGTCATCCTTTCAGGGAAGAAATTCTTCCTAATACCTAACCTGAATCTCCCCTGGCACAACTTGAAGCTGCTTCCTCTTGTCTTGTCATTTGTCACCTGAGAGAAAACACCACCCCTGACCTGGCTACAACCTGACAGGGAGTTGTAGAGAGCGATGAGGTGTCCCCCTGAGCCTCCTTTGTCCAGGCTGAGCCTCCCCAGGCTCCCTCAGCTGCTCCTCATCAAACTCGTGCTCTAAATCACACTGAAAGCTCCAGTTTGACACAGTGAACTGTGAGTATCTCAGTTCTCTTGAAAGACTAAAGGGCAACATCCTTAGAAGCCTTTAGCCAGCTAATTCCTACTGGAATGCATGACCCCTGCAGACACTGGAGTCTGACTGCCCCGGAAAAGCTGGACTGCACTGCTAAGCACAGCTGGCAGAGGCATCCATACTGCTACAGGTTCTCACCACACTTGTTTAGAAGCTGCAGGGCTGCCTTGGGGCATCACAAGAGGACTTCAAGGCAGCTCTGAGCCTGGAGCACGGCATACAGGAGTCAAAACACAGGTCTGAACCAGCCCAAAATCCAGGCATGTCATAGCAACTACACTCATGACAGAGAGTTTCTTTGCTACGCAACAACAGGTACATCATACAGAGGTAATGTGGAAAGAGGAACAGTGAATATTTAAATGACATTTGCTTGCACTGGAACAAAATCTGTTCAGATGATGAAGCACCAGGTGTCTTGGTTTCGCCACAACCAACCCCGAAACCTTTAACCACGTCTACATTACTCTGAACAACACAGCAGCTGCAACAGGCACAAGTTTTAAGACTACAAATAAAATATGCTTGTCAATGCATAAACACCCAGTTACACAATGTCATGACTGAAACTGTCCTTTGCATGGCTAAAAAGCAAAGGTCAAGAATAAGCAAACATGGCAGAACGCACACGTCAGCAGATTTATTTATTGCTTGAGCAAAATACCAATCGAGAAAAGCCTCTGTGGGGCTTAGGAAAACGATCGACTCAAATAACCTGCAAATCAGGGCAAACAGCATGATGTAAGAGAAGTGCTCAGATTACTGAGGTGAGAATAACTTCAGTGTTCAGTTGTATTAACCTGTTCCATCTATTACAGTTGGGTTTACAAAAAACATCAACCAAAACAATCTTCATGCATCACACAAAAAACTTCAAGGGGTGAGATTCAAATGATTAACTTGAGAACAGGATTACTCTACAAACACAGCTGAAGCAGCATTAATACTGCTTCAATTTCCATCACCATAAGAAAAGTGGTGTTGGAAACAGAACCATCCAAATCCTCCCAGAATAACCTCCATATCAGCTGGCAGCAGTTAAAGGAAAACACTTCTAAAATGGGAAAAAAATGGACAGCTAATTGTAAAGGCACACAGGTAATATTTGAATAGAGATATTACATCTACTCTTATCACACAGGAAAAGTAACTACTCTAATTCAGAGCTATGTCAGTTCAAAGCATTACAACATCAGAGTGGCCCTGCTCTGGTTTCCAGAGTTGTTATGCTGAGAGCAAATTTAGGGAAGAGCTGAGGGTGTTGAATATACACGGACTCAAACTCTCAGGCTCATGTTAAAAGCACCAAAAATGCAGAACAATGAAGACTCAGCAATCACTGTTCACATGCCATAACGAAGACGAAGATATTATTTTAATGTTATTTCAAGGGTTGATTTGAAAATACTCCACTAGAAGCAGATGAAATTGAATTAAAAGCTGTGCTGGACCAAGACAGTCTTTTGATACCAACTATTTTTACAGACATCACCAACTCACTGTGTCTCCACTACAAAGATACCTAAGTTAACTTTCTAGTATGACTTCACTGACACATATCTATCACTGAAAAATGTCCCCATCAACCCCAGTCAATGTTATTTCATCAGCAAAGCATCACCCAGTAATTCCCGTGGAGCCAGGTCCACCACTCCATAGACAAAGGACACGGGTTCACCACCTGGAGACCGTGGGGCATGAGGGATTCCCGCACTGTGGCTCTGGAAATACTGAGCCAGCCTCCTGAACGGAAAGCTGCTGACAGCATGGACTAGCAAGCAAAACCACTCACACCTCTTTTATCTTCTGAAAACTAGGAAATTTTTTCTTCCTACACTCCACTTGCTTTTTTCTAGCTAAAAATTCATCATTTCACTTCCAAACCTTAGGACAGCGCTCACTTCCAAAACCTCACAAAGTTCAGGTCAGAGACAATATCAGGCTTCTAAAGGGAGTTTTAAATGCCCTTACAGAACAATTAGGAAACAGAAACCTGTGACACCCAAGCTGAACAGCTCTTGCATGAACTGGGAACACAGTGTGCTACACCCGTGTGGGGACTGTCAGCAAGAGCCAGGGAAGAAATCTCAGTCCAGCCTGACTGCACCAAACCTGCACCTCAGCAACAGTTCAGTCTGCAACCACAACCTGCGAGCCACAGCTTAAAGCCCACTGCTAAGGGTGTATTTTTAGTTTTTCAATTAGGATGTAAACATGATCACTTGACAGTTATAATTTCACACATAATCACCACAACATTATAAAATATTACCACAGGTAACAAAAGTAAAATCCCTAGGAAACTCAGTGGGCAAACTGAGATTCTACAACACAGTTTATTCTTTGATTTGAAACTGCAATTAGATGTTGTATTTTAAAAGCTAAGGAAAGGCACAGAATTCAAAAATGAGATAGTAGCAGAGACTTTCTTCAGTATTTTAATAATTTTTTGACAGCAACTCATCTTCGAGACAGCAGAGTTTACCGGTCAAGACAGCACCACAACACACGAGTTCCTAAGGGCACCTGAAGCAGAGGTTTGGCCAGCCCAGGCTCACAAAGCCCAGCTGTCAGAGCACAGCCTCACTGCAGGGCTGCTGCAGCCATTCACTGGCTTACGAACAAAACCCTTAAAAGCAGTAACTTCTGAAGAAATAACAATACTTCAAACAAGTATTGCCAGGTCGATACAACGCGGCAGACGGCTGCCCAGGGAGGCTGCAAGGCATCTGTGGGTGATGGGGTTACTTAACGCACCTCACCGTGGCAGACCCACTGAGGCAGCGCTGCTCGGGACCGGCGAGCACCGTGACGGCCCCACGGACCGGGCGGTGCTCCCGGCGGCGCGAGCAGCCCCCAGGGCTGTGCCGGGGGGAGAGAAAGAGGGAGGCGATAGAAGGGATGGGAGGGAAGGGAGGGGA
>WEIT01024599.1:509934-521192 GCA_013389985.1 Dryoscopus gambensis
CAGGAAAGGAGCGGCAGCGATGCCGGGCTCCTCGTGTGGCCCCGGGGGCGGCGTGGGGCGGTGGGAGCGGCGGTGAGGTGCTACCGGACCGGGCCCTGCCCGAAGTGTCATTGAGGAAAACACAGAGCGGCTTCTTAGGCAAAAAATAAGTCTTCATTCTGATTTATTTGCATGGCAGAAGTATCCCCGAGTACATTTGTCCGTCGGTGTGAACGAGAGCGCCGGTCAGGGAGCCCGTGTCTGGGCTGCCGGGGTAGCACGCAGGGCCAGGGCTGCCCCGGCCCGTCCCGTGGCCCGGGTGGGTCCCTGCCGGTGGCACGGGTGGCACAGCCCGGGGCTGACCCTTTGGAACGGGGCTGTACATGTGGCACTGTGGGTATCGCTGAGCTCAGCCTGCGGCGCAGCGGGGCTTTCTTATCTTGTCATTCTCGTAAAGCCGACATTATCTGGTTCTGCGTGCTGCAAACTAGGAAAGTCTTGATTACTTTCTTCCCTTCAAAATGTATCTCTTTGAAACGAGATATTGAAGGTGAAACTGAGCTTACTAGCCAGCGTTTTAAGACAGGAATAAGAAATTCAAGGCCAGCTTTGTCTCTGTGTCTGTTTTCATTGCATATGTGCAAATCTGTGCTGATGGAAGTGCCTACTGATTTCACATACACAGACTGCATCCTGTGCACTTGCTTCCTTAATTATACACTTGTGTGTTTCAGTAGCTGTGCTGCATCATAAGCAGTTCAGTTATAATGAGATCTGATTTTTCTTCCCCCTGCCTCCTGCACAGTGTGTTTATTGCTTTTCTTCAAAGTCATCAGCAAAACGAGAATTTGCAATTAACTGTGTAGTTGCTTCTAGGGTCAAGACAGTGGGAAGAGAATGAATGTAGTGCAGAGAGAGAGGCTCTGTTCTGGAGAGCTTATGGTCTGAGCAGAGAGTGTACAAAGAGTGTTAGCTCATGGAGTAACTGATCGGGTTGATTTATGACTGGCATTGCTTTATGTTTGCTGATTTCTCTAGTGTCAGATTAGGTGCATAATGGAAGTTATGGAGAAGCAGTCGAGAAAGAGGGATTTCAGGCTACTCAGCTGTCAGGTGTATGAAAAATAAAGAACTGAAATGTAGAGTTATGCAAATACTAGGTAATAAAATTAAACAATTGGTATGGTATGTTAGAGATAAGGTTTGGGTTGCTGGCCTTTGAAATAAATCAAATTATTCAAGCATAGACTGTTCATAGCATTGTTTAAAATATATGTTGAGAAGGTGCTGTGGTCCTTGACCCTTATACTAACACCAAAGCTTTATAGAATAGTTTTGGGAATATTGAGTGCTGTAGTGATGCTTACAGTGGTCTGTGAGGAAAGAAAACTGTCAGCAGGATGATAAATTGTGCTATAACTGTCAGCCCTTCCTTGCAACTTGTTGCTTGCTGAAGTATTTGCAGGTAACTCCCCGAGCTTGCATGTCCACCAAGGCAGTAAATTGTCACAGCAGCACTGTGTGCTGCCTGAGAAATTGTTTAACACAGAGCATTGGGTTGCTTAGCAACAACCTTCCCCTCCTTCATTTCTGTTTGGCTTTTAATAGGACAAGTATTCTGTACTCATTTAATTGCAGGTGTCTAATTTGTGTTCCAGTTGATAGATCTGAAGTGCAAACAGAAGGAGAAACAATTCTTTTAGAACTGTTGTGCTCTTCTCATATGATACCTTAACATGGTACTTCGAGGTCATGAGGTGCTTTAGGAGCTGTTGGGTTTGGAATCCAGCAGGTCAGAGTCAGCTGAAGTGGACGCTGGTGGCGACTGATCCCATAGCATCTGCTGGGATGTAACTTTTCAGAGTGTTTATCTTTGCATCTTCCTGGAGCTTGGAGAGCTTGTGGCTGACCAAAGTGATGTGCTGAGTAACTGGCTTGGTGTAGGGGACAGTAAAATTCTGTGTGGCGGAAAATATGACTTCGATCCTCACCTTCCCTGTTAGTACTTTGACCATCTTATAAAATCATTAAGCAACCTTCATATATATTCTGGTGCTATTCCTGATCTCTTAGAAACATTAAACGGCCTTGTGTTGCTGTAGAGGAGACTTGCTGTTAAATAGGTGGCCTTTCTTCTGTTACTAATTCATTCCTGTGGTCTCCAAGTGTTGGTTGTTTTGCTGCTGTGTAGGTGAGGTGGCTCCTCAGTCCACACAGAATTCCTTGTTTGTTTTTGGCTCCACAGAAAACCAGCAGCATTTGGGTAAAGCTGGACAGCCTAGACACTCTTTGATGGGTCTCAGTAAAGAGGTCGGGTCAAGATGGGTATCTGGCAGCAACCAAACAATGAGTCCTGAAAAGTTTTTGTGCACTGTGAAACTCTTTGTAAAGGGGTTTTGCCCCTTAGTGCGATTTCTGTAGCTTTTTTGGCAGCTTTATGCAGACTTGTCTTGGAAACGTGAACTACTACATGAGGGTATCAAGACTTTTCATTATGCTTCTGACTTTAAAAATAAAAATTGAAATTGGAACATTGTTCTGTGGTAAATTTGATTTTTATTTTTGCATAAGGTGCCATAGAAAATATCATGTAGGTCAGTTTTCGATATCACCTCACTTCCATTGTTTTATCCTCAAGCAGGGCATGACAGAGCAATCCAAGTACTCTGATTTCTGCCTGGGATAGAGAGGCATGCCTGAAGATGAAAAATCTAAGTTATGAAATTATTTTGTATTTGTTTTGTATTTTCCCTACAGTTTATAGTGATGCTGTTATATCAGTGTTTGTGCAGATGCAGTCAGAAGGTTTGATAAGAATTCATCATTTTTAAAGTTAAAGTTTAATTGCTAGTGGGGTTTGTAAATCCATTGCTGGAAACTCATCTGATACACTGCAGGGAAGTTTTTGAAGGTTACTCGTAACTGTAAGCATTTTCATCTTTGTGAGCTTTTTCTTTAAATACCCTTGATTTTAGAGAATTATTAATTGCAAATATTTATGAGCAGCACTGTAAGGACAGTAGGGTATAACTGGATTTCCTAACTGAATCATAAATTGCATGTTGAAGTTAATGGTTGGAGAATAATATGGTGTGTACCTTTTATGCACAAATAAGAAGCAGTGAGGATGAGATCACTAGCACTGTAGTAGTTATATGGACTTGTGCAATATGCAGTGAATCAACAGCTATCTGTGACCCAGAGCCTAAGTTTTTTTGGGGAATGAGGAGCTGAATGATCAGTGCAGTGTTTATCCTAACTAAGAATTTCAATGTATCCTGCATTTAGCTTAATTTATTGTCAGAAACGTGTGAGTTACTTTAACTCGGAAATGTGAATTTGCTCGCCTTCCAGAATTTAGCCATTGTGTTTCAATAAGAAACGAGCCATCTTTGTTGTAACGTGTAACTGTGTGTGTGTAATGTCTCCAGTATCTAAGCTGTGTTTTTAGGGGATGAGGAGAGCCACAGTGTGGCTGGCTGAACTTCATGATACAACACTGGAAAGTGTTTTGGTAGTTGTGAAGGAGTCATGGCTGGCTGTGGCCTGCAGTATCTAGTGTGTTCTGCTGAGAAGGGTTTCACTTGAAAATTGATACTCTCTCTTCAGGATATCCATTTTGTGGCAATGGTATGAACAACAGGTAGTAGTATCTTTCTTGATGGAGTTCTTATTGCACTGGAAATCCCATGGGATTCTGTCAGCCTGTTCCTCTGTAAAGCAGGAATCCAACAATTCTCTTGCCAGTGTTGTTCACTATTTGGAAAGTTATTAACCTTTTTTAAAATTTTTTTTCTTCAAATGAGTAAAACTTAGTTCACATATACCAACCAACAAATGCAGAAAGAGCATCATTAACCTGTCAAGTTTTATTTTCCTGACTGGTGAATTATTTTATGATAAACTTACCCTTCATTCTGTGTTGGTGACCAGTTGGCCACTCACACGAGAAGTATGTGTATGAATAGTTCTCTTACTAAAATTAACTACAGAAACTTTCGTAGATTAACTCTGTCACTCGAGAAGTAGTGTGGTGACCTATGCTGGCACTTGGCTGGCGGTGTCGTTGTGGTAAGCTCATGTGTGGGTTGGTGTCAGCTGCCATGTGGAACGGAGTTTTTACGCAATGGATCTTCCGCTTTCGGTCTGTTGGTGTGTGCTGCTGCCAGCAGGGTGGGACAGTGCTCCTCTGTGGGCAGCTTGCTTTTGGGGGTTTCTGAAGACTGGAATGGGATCCCGTGTGAGTTCAATCCAGGAGCAGGGATGGTACTGGAATGCTTAGTGGTTGCAAGGTCACTGTAAAACAAAACAAAGATCTAAGTGTCGATAGCAACATACTGCCAAATTCATGTCCCTTGCAGTAGTACTTCTGTCACACCTAATGGTTTAAATTAAACATGGCTTGGAGACTAATAAAATCCTCAGGAAATACATTCACTGGAACATCTTTTAATTTCAGAAGTGATACACAGCACTGACTTCCTAAAGACTGTGGGTTTTTTTTTTTCCTTCCAGGCCCTGTTCAAAATCAGCTGATGCATTCCCCAGATGGCCAGGGATACAGCCCTGTGGTTCCAGGATCGTACTCCCATCAGATGCCAGCAAAGGTTCCTCCACATCAGTCTTCTGGACAGTATAGCTATAGTGGCTCTCAGAATGTTTCTCAATTAAACAATTACCAAGGACCTGGCCAGACTCTCAATAGACCACCAGTGGCAGCTTTCTCTGGGTCACCAGTACAACAGCCAGGTCCTGCTCCACAAGTGCTGCCACCTGCATTACAGAACTCAGCGGCTGTATCATCTGCTGGGAACTTTCTTCCTGGAGCCAGCCCACCAGTGCTTTCAAACTGGCAGTACAGCCAGACTGCTGTGAGTCAGCCCCTTGGGGCTCCAACAAGCCATTTGGCTCACGTGCCTGGGACAGGGGCAGCTCAGCCACCATCGTCGTTATCAGGAAGTACAAATCCTCCGGGGAGTTATCAATATGCTGCTTCTCCGGGGGGCCCTCCGCTGCAGAACAGCTACATGAAGCCAGGTAACCAGAACTTTTTGATATCTTACCAATGTCCATTTTTCAATGACCTTTTAAAATTATGAGTACAGAATTGACTCTGCAGAGACATTTTGCTTGTGGAAGATTGTCAAAGCAGATACACCCATCAGAAATACATGGATGCTTTCTTTGGGTTAGAAATGGAAGTTCTGAGCACAGGCTGGGTGTTTCAGCTGGCTGGAGCAGTTAACTCCTGAATGGGGTCTCATTGTTTTAGGATGCTCTGTGTGGGTGATCCTGTCTCTGTGACCTTCACCATTTCCTGGGGTGGCTGTTGGAGCACTAGCATGTTTCAGTCCAGGATTTCACCATTGAAAACTAGTTCTACTTAGTGAGCATGGTCATCTTGTTGGGTTTTCTGTAACCACTGGATTCAGGTAGTTTTCTGAACAGCCTGTCAGGTTGATGCAAATAACTGGAGCACAGCCTGAAAAGAAATCTGAAAAGCATTCTGTGCTGGTGAAATAGAGGTCAGTTGAATGGAAAGCTTCCTTCCCCCAAACTTGTAATTTTTGCATTTAATGATAATTGTCAGTCTTCAGAAAGTACTCTAAAAGTAGGAGACTTTGTTCCTGCTTCTTGACTGCTGGTATATGCAGTGGTAAAAGCTTTTCTAACACTAAATAGCACTATTGTGCAACTTGTGATTATTATGGAAACACAGTTAATACTCAAATTTCTCTTTGCCAAACTGCTGTCTGTTGTTACAGAGCTTTTTTCTGACTGAGCATGCAAACAGGATTTAGGTAGAGAAATATTTTCCATGTAAAAGCAAATAGTTTTTCTTGTGAAGTGCTTTTAGCCTCATTAGAGATTTTTATTGATGCCAGTTTTTTTGTTCTATGCCTGCCTAATTTCGTTATGATGTTCAAAATGTCTTAAGCTCACAGAATTTATGAAACTATTTCTGTCACTTAATTGGAATAAAGAGTTACTACTTTGGAATTAGTGAGGAAAACGCAGAGAAATTTTGGAAAGTGGCATATGAAAGGAGAGCAAGTGTTTGGAATGAGTAATTTTTATATCCATTCAGTCCTCCTGAGCAATTCCCCTGGTAGATTTTGTGTACAGTGATCACTTTTAAAATTAAGTTAGCTTGTTTGGTAATCACTCCAGACTTAGTAGTAAAGTTGGGATGTTTTCAGTTCATCTTGAAGTTCTTGCCAACAACAGCAACAAAAAGCTGAAAGAAATCAGCGGCTACAGGAACCTAGAATGAGAAAAGCATGAAATAAACAACCTGAAGTTGAGACCCTCTAACCACATGATAGGATTGATGTATCTCATGCTGTTCATCTTCTGAATAACAGGAATATTCAGAATTCAATCTGTGTGTTTTTGTAACAAAATTTCTGTGACTTTTTTCACCTGGGTTAAACTCCTCCTAAAAGTTAATCTCTTTATAGGATCTGCACCTCCACCAGTGACTCAGCCTTTAAATCCACTCCACCCTCCAAGGCCACCTTTAGGACCTCCACCAGTTGGTGGTCCACCTAGGCCATCGACAGCGATAGCAGGACCACCTAGTGCCCAGTCTCTGCTGAAATCCGCTGCAAACCAAGAAGGTAGGAAACAATTTGCTCTTTATGTTAAATTCAAACACGGCAACTTGCTGTAATATGTAACCTTTAAAGTCAAGCACGTTGTTCTATTAGAGACTCAAATTGTAAAATTGATACTAATAGAGCTAATAATTTAATCTGAAAAGTGCAGGTAAGGACCTGGAAAGAAGAAAAATTCTTCTTGTAGACAGACATTAATACAATTTAAGAAATTAACACGTAAAAATAGATTTCCAAGTGCTGTTTTACATGGCCATGTCTCCTGTAGTTGGCATTGCTTTTTTCCTTTTCTGTGTTTTAAAGCGATAGTGAAATTCTCATGTCTCTGCACCCCTGACTGCTGTGAGGGCAGAAATCCATGTATGACTCCCTGTATTGTTCATTCTACAGCGAGAGCTAAGATGTGGATCTTGCAATTCCTTGTTGTTTATGTAGCTGTACCTTATTCTTCTCTGTGTAAAATCACTGAAACAGGACATCTTGCGTTTGTTAGTTTTCTGAAGGAAGTTACTAGAGGCTGTGAAGTGTCAGCTGTTGAAGACAGATACCTGACTTTGTGTGTCCTGTGGGCTCTGCACAAGTATGCCATTGTTTAAGAACTCCTCAGGGCTCTGTATCAGACAGACTCCAGTTGTTTGGCATTTAGTGCCCATGCTAGATGGGGTCACGTGCGAGTCGGCAGCTTTATTTTTACATACATAGTTCTGTCAAAGCTGTTGGGTCCTTGCATATTCAGATTGACAGTTTGTTGTGTGGAGTAGCTGTATGAGTACAAGAATAGTATATTGAGATTTAGCTTAGTTTGGAATGTATGAAATGCATTAGAAACAGCTTTTGCTTAGAAAATACTTTCTTCATAATGAAAGAAACGTTTTCAGAGCCCTAGAGAGATAAAAATGTTTAGTCTATGAAGCAGGTTGACTGCTGCTAGCAAGATTCAGTGTGTAATGCTAGTTCCTTTTATTGGATCATCTTCAAAGATTTTAATAAAAAGTGGTAATAAAAACAGAGTACCTACTTCTCCTCAGCAATATATAGTTGTGTTAGTATATTTAGATATAGTTGGCTTACCAAAAACTGTTCTTAGGGAGCACTCTCTGAGTTTCAATGTTTCTCCTGTCTTAGATTGAATTTCTGTCTTGACTAGTATGTGACTGTGTCAGAGCTGTTGCTGTTTGGTGAGCAGCAGTGGACTAAGTGTGTAAGCGTGGGGAATTCGGTGTTTCTGTGAATTATCAGTAGAAAAGGTTCTTCAGGGTACTCTAAGCTACAGGGTGCTTGGAAAACTGCAGCTAGCCTAAAGAGACTTCCTCTGCTGAGGAGGGAGTGTCCCCTGACCCTTTACTGCATGTCATCTTGGAAGCTGTGGCAAATCCCTCATCTAAAGGAATCATAAAAGATTATTCAACCAGGAGTGTAGGGACTTTTCCTTTAAAAAAAAGCAACTTGTGATATTTTATGAATGTCCTTTGTCGAGGTAACCTCTGCAGGGGATGTGTGCGTGAGAAAGAGGCCAAAGTGTGTATTTAATTCAGTTTCGTCCTGGGTCAAAACCAAAGTAGATTCAAACTATGCTTGTCTTAATATTCATCGAGCAAATAGGATTTTTTTGCAGTTACCTCATTAAAACTTCTTTGTAACTTGTGCAAATTTTTCCTGTGGTTGTTTTTCTTAAAAGGTGATGTCAGATCTGCTGCCAGTGATGGGTCTGTAGTGCAAAACAGCTATGACGCAATTGAAGGTGGTGGCCTCATGGGTAAGGCTTTGGCAGTAAAAATGGTTGTTATTATTATGGCACTTAAAAGAGTCTGGGAAAGATATAAGTTTAAGCATTTGTGTACAAACGTATGTACTTGGCTCAATGCCTGTTTTGAAGCTAAATACCAAATTTGAAGCACTGACAATTAGCATGTCTTTGCCTGTAATATGTAAAGCGGGTGAGAAAACCTTTGCAAAGTTGACAGCAGCCGTATTTTTTACTCTTAGAAACTAAACAGGCAGCTCTCCTGTTGTACTAATGCCTCAAGTAAGATACAGTTCTTCAGTAATTAAGTATCTGTCTACTCTGCTTCCAGCAACTCCACATCATTCTCCTGCAACCCCGAATCCTAAGATGAATAGAAATGTTGGGTATTCTTACCCTGCCTTACCTCCAGGCTACCAACATACTTCTCCACCTGGAGCACCAGGAATGAATGCATCTGCTTTGCAATATCCAGATGGATCAAAAAATTTCCACCAGGTAAATATTGTCTGTTTTTTATCTCAGTACCCCTCCTCTGGTGGGGGGGTGTGGGTAAGGAATGGTTGGTGTGTGTTGTGCATCCCTGGGCTGCTGCTTCTTTTGTTCCCTGTGTGGGCACCATTTGTTGAAGAGGACAGGCATAGCCCAGAATGAATGCTTTAGCCTGTGCCTTGGCACCAGTTTGGAAAAGCCGTGTGCCAGCTCTCTGTGAAGTGTTCCACCCTCCTATCTGTTCAGGATGCTTCTTTTGAAACTTTCAGCTGCTTTTGGCATGTTTCTCTTCCCTGGCATTGTTATTGTTAGTTGAAGTATTGGGGTTTTTTCCATGAACTTTTAAAGTGAACTGACCAACACTTTGACCAGCTGAGCCTCTGTATTTCAAGAGCTTTGTAGCCATTTTACGCTACTTTTTACCTCTATTATGTTACATACATAAATCAAGTTCATGTGACAACCAGTATTTCTGAATATATTCATACAGTGGTAGTTAGTTGATGCATGAGCAAAACAAACTGAAAGGGATATATATATGTGGTTTTAAATGGGCTGTGGGTTTCATCCAAATAATTGGTGCTAATTTTTGAAATTTTATTTGACTCTAGCCTGCCCTGGGCCCTAATCACTTAACTGCACCAATGGGTGGCCTGAGTCTACAGCAGGAAGGGTTAAGACCTGTGAATCTTCTTCAAGAAAGAAATATTCTTCCCACCACCCTCTTGAAGGCTCCTGTCCCCAACTTGCATGAAGACATCCAGAAGCTCAACTGCAACCCTGAGTAAGATTATGCATTTGCTATAATTCATCAAAATAGATAGAAGTATAAATTCCTACCTATAAACATAACTTCACAAAATATTTTCTTAATTTTAGGAGTAGAAAATATTGAAAATGGGCTTCACTGTATTAAGATAAAGGCAGTAAGTGGGTTTAACTTTGAAGAGGGGAAAATCATCTGTGTAGAAAGTATGAGGAAAAGCTTGCTTACTGAGCAGCTATAGATAGGTACATTACAAAAATTTTATAGCTGGCAGTGAGTATGGATGATAAGATATAAAATGAGAGTTAATTCAGTCAGGGGAGGTACACAAAAAAGATTGTGCATGAGGAAACATGGGTGACCTCTGCATTGAAAGGAACCGTTTAAAACAACGGAGTAAATGAAATTTCAAACAAGAGACTGGCAGTTGGTTAATCAACTATTCTCTCTGAGGAGACCAACCAAACTGTGCACAGCCAGGGACTCCTGCTTTGCAAATATTTTTATTGTAGATAAAGGAAATAACAGCGCCTTTGTGACGTTGTTCATGCAAACAAGCTGGACAGGATTTGCAAAACTGCCACATACATCTGCACTTTCTGGAAGCTGCTGAGTGCTCAAGACTCAGAAAATGATTGTGGGGTTGTTTATAGTTACCAAGTTTTTAAAACCACTTTTTAAGCTTTGCCAGCTCTGATTTATTCCAAAGCAGCATTTAGTATATAACGATTTGGTGCAACTTTGAGTATTGTTAGGCTTAACTTTGACCACTCAGTTCTGTGTGAAGAGTATTTGTATAAAATAAGAACTCAAAGTATGTACTGTGGGTCAAGCTCAGAAACAAAATGATTTGACAGAGATGGAGAAGATCTTTTATCTGGAAATGGAAATTCACCATCAACAGCTCTAGAAAAATATACTGTACTACTGAAATCATAATTTATTTGAAAGCCTCTAAAAATAACCCTTTGTCCTCCATGTAGGTTGTTCCGCTGTACCCTGACTAACATTCCTCAAACTCAGGCCTTATTGAATAAAGCCAAACTTCCTTTGGGGCTCCTGCTTCATCCTTTCAAAGACTTATCGGTATGAGAAATATTCAAAACTTTACATGCTGAAATATCAACTATGCCTTTACTAGAGTCCAGACAATGGACAATGAATTATAAAACAAGGGCAGGTATCTTGTCCCAGAAGAACTGCCATAGTAACTGACATTTCCTTCTTCTGTACAGATCACTGTAATTTTTCTGAATTATTTCTCCCTACCATTTTTAAACCTTCAGGTCTCACTTCTTAATAAAAAAGAAACCCTCCCAAACCTCAAAAAACCAAAAGCTTAAAGGCAGCACAGAATTTGGACTGTGACAGAAGGCAACACATCTAAATTCCAAGTTGTCACGTATCAGTTGTAGTTATTAATTTCAAACTTAGTACTAATTCTAAATTCAGGATTTGACAAAGTTGAAGGGATTTGGATGTCATCAGATAGCCAGGAGACTTTGAATTTAGCAGTGTCTCTCTTACACACTGGGGTTTTTTCTCAGTTTCATTAATTTTTCAAAGATGCGGGATTTTTTTTTCACTGCTTTTTGATCTGTATTGGGTGCAGGACTTGGTCTTAAACCGTCAGTGTAAAATTCAAAAATTTAGAGGCTTG
>WEIT01024599.1:521217-532360 GCA_013389985.1 Dryoscopus gambensis
TGTATGCAGTAAAATATGTTAGAGCTCAGTTCCTACCTGTTGTATTAAGGAATTGCAGGGATGCTGTGAGGATGCAGAAGTGCTCCTTCTTTCAGCAAGGGTGCTTGACTCCCTAGGCAGCACAGTGTAGGTGGTGTTATTACCACAAATGAACAGCTGCAGGGTGAGGGTGCTTTAAAACATGAAGCTTTTCTTTTCCAGCAATTGCCAGTGGTCACTTCTAGTATTATTGTGAGGTGCCGTTCCTGCCGGACGTACATCAACCCTTTTGTCAGCTTCCTAGACCAAAGGANTTGGCCACATCAGTAGGGGGTTGTTGTCAATCATACTGGGAGTCGTGCAAAATGTTTCCCAGTGAAGTCCCTAAAGAAACACAATAAGCCCAAGTGGTCCCCCAGGATACCCCTGCAGGTGACAAGTGTAAGTGTACACTGCCTGCTGTAGTTCTCCATGTGTTGCCCAACAGCCACTAAAGCGTTGATATATTTGTTTTAAAATGCAGCACAGCTAATACTACTGTGAAATACTAATATATTAACTTACCTGCATAGTTCCTGAAGAATTCCTGTATAATCCTGTGACAAGAGTTTATGGAGAACCTCATAAAAGACCTGAAGTCCAGAATGCTACTATTGAGTTTATGGCTCCATCTGAATACATGGTAAGGCTTTATTTACTTTTACTTATTCTTTCCCTTTGTTTTATTTTCAGAGGGGAGTCAGAGAAAGCTTTGTTTCAGAGCATGCTTTCCAGTTCAGTAGAACAGCTGTTGCCTTAAGGAGTGTGTATGAGAACTCATAGAGGGAACTTCAGAGAGTTCACTTCTAAACATTTGTGATGTAAAACTTGTTCTGTATTTAGGATATGTAGGTATCTTCTGAAGAAAACTAGAATTCTGCTGTTACCAAATAAGAGGCAAATGCATTCAGAAATTTTAGCTATCGTCTGCAGGCTGTTTTAACAGTTTAAACTTGCAATGGAATGAATAAACCCAATCTAACAAATGTTATTTGAAAATTAAAGGTAATCTTTTCTTTGCTCAGCTGCGTCCCCCTCAGCCGCCCGTGTACCTCTTTGTGTTTGATGTCTCTCACAATGCAGTAGAGACAGGATACTTGAATACAGTCTGCCAGACCCTGTTAGACAATCTTGACTTGTAAGTACTTTTGTCTTAAAATCTCCAATTTTCATTTCTCTTAAGAAACTTGTGCTAGATGCCAATATGCCAGTCCTTCCTGTCTGGAAGACAAATTTCCTAGTGTGGGCTAGTGGTGGCCAGTGTTGTGTTAAAATGTACCCTAAACTTGTAGTCTTTTTCCCATCACAGCTACACCAGTATAAAAGGTAATTTTGAGGCTTGATTTTCAGTCTGACTCTTCCCTATATGCTTCACCAATCCCCAAAAGAATTATAAGCATCATGTTTATGATCTCTTTTGAACTGTATTTTTTAAAACCTGAAATTTAGATAAGTATTTGCTGAAAAGAGTCATACATCTAATAAACTTTTCATAAAATGCATACTGTTTGAACTTATATAAACACTAGTTGGTATTTTGCAGTTTATTTCTTCCTTTTCTTCCACTTCCAATTACCCTCTTAAAAGGTTTTCACATCCCTGCTAGGTGATTCTACCATGACTTCCTTTTTTGTTGTGGTTTTTGTTCTGTCCAAAATGACTTAAGTGAAGTTCTTGCAGTCTAGCTGTTAAGCTAACTGCTTGGTAAGAACCATGGAGAGATGCAGTGGATGTGAGAAAAAAAAAAAAGCCTGCAGAAATGAAATTTCTTCTTGGTGAACACCATATGTCTCATTTTCAGGCTTCCTGGGAACACTAGAACAAAAATAGGCTTCATAACGTTTGACAGCACAATCCATTTCTACAGTCTTCAGGAAGGTCTCTCTCAGCCTCAGATGCTTATAGTTTCAGATATTGAAGGTATGCAGAAATAAATTTTGTCATCAGTACCTATTAATGACTTGTGGTTATGACAGCCTTTAAAAATTTGTATCTGGTGGGAGCTTCTAGATCACACCATTAGTCTCTCTAGTAATGACTTTAGAAGTACTGTATGTGTGAGTTTGTTTATGAAGACATCTGCCTGATGTCTGAGCAATGCTGGGGCTGCTCATGACTTCAAACATGAAGCCAGCCTTCCTAACTTGTAGTTTAATTTGTACTATTCTCTAGATTCCTCTTGAAATCCCAAATACTGATACTGGATACATTCCTATAGATTTTTCTGGTGGCTGGTGCTTAGTGCTTGTCCTTCTGCTTTTTGTTTCAAGTCACCTTTCACTGGATGTTATTGGGCAGGGTAAAATGAACACTGGAAATATTTGCTATGTGATTTTATTTAATTATCCTTTTGATTATCCTTCAGCCCTGTTGATTCCTACTCTAACAAGGGATTCTAGCCACATGAATGCTTATGAGAAAAAAAGAAATCCACATAATTATGTTTACAGGGGTTAATACACTGATACTGTGTATTTTTTCCAATTAAGTATGATGGTTGGCAAATAAAGTCAGGTCAAGCTTGATGTGTTTTTAAAAGATAACTCAAATATTTTTTCCCTTTCAGATGTATTTATACCAATGCCAGAAAACTTATTAGTAAATTTAAATGAAAATAAAGAGGTAAGAAGCAAAGACTTTCTTACATAACTAGTGACATTTACATAGATGGGGATATGTTTGGTAATTTTTTGATTAATTAATGCTCAGTAAGACCTGCTATTCAAATGCCAGGTGTGAGGCAAAAAAAAGAGGTCTTTCATCTCTGTCACTGTAAATTCTTGCCAACCTGAAACAAGACAGTACTTCAATTTTTCTAGGACTTTCTCTTTACTACCTTAATATTAGAAGTGTTAATACTTGGTTGTGTTCAGCAATCAGCCCTATATAAAGTAGAAAACCATGAAGAATCAGAGGCCTAATACTGTTTTCTCACTTGCAGCTAATTCAAGATCTGTTGAAGACATTGCCACAGATGTTTACCAAGTCCCTGGAAACTCAGAGTGCCCTGGGGCCTGCGTTACAGGCTGCCTTTAAACTGATGTCCCCCACTGGAGGCAGAATCACTGTCTTCCAGACACAGCTCCCATCTGTGGGAATGGGAGCACTAAAGCCACGGGAAGAGCCAAACCAAAGAGCAACAGCAAAGGTTAGGAAAGCAAAAAGGTTGAGAGTGGTAATGACCCTGTTCTGTGCATGTACGTGGTTCTGGGATCGCCTCTTCTGTGTTAATTTTGTGCTTGTCTTGCTCCTTTGTTAAAGTAGCAGGAAAAAAACAAAAGAAAAACCAAGCAATATAAGCACAAATTAATTACCTGATTTTTTTCAATAAGATATTTTTAATCAACGATGTGGAATTGATTATTAGTGTCCTTGAAAACAGACAATAAATATGTGAATCAATTTGAATTTCCTTTGTATTTTATAATCCTCCACTGTTAACAGGACATACATCTGACGCCATCGACTGATTTTTACAAGAAGTTGGCCTTGGACTGCTCAGGGCAACAGGTTGCAGTGGATTTATTTCTTCTTAGTGGGCAATATTCTGACTTGGCTTCTTTAGGTAAGTCATAGAAACCTGTTTTGGGGCATGTGACTCTTGTATTTTGAGCAAATGCTTCATTAGAATCTACATTAATATTTAGTAGATGAACCTGATTTGAATTAATCTAGTGTCTCAAGATGCAAACTTATCCTTGCTGAGCAGTGACAGTGAATAGAATGTAATCTTTCGGTCCTGATTCAACCTACTTATTCTCATGTCCTCCCTTAGTGAGTCAGGATTCTTGTGCTACTGATATAAGTAGCTGAAATACTTTCTTCCTTTTTATGCCTTTTAACCATCAGTGTAATTGTCTTTAGAGCAAGTTTTACTAGCATTTTAATTATTTTTTCTCTATTTAACCAAACTTTCAAGTGACAGCAATTTCAGGTCAATGGAAAATTATTTCACAGCTGAAACTATCAGGTACTAGAAAATGTAGTTGTGTTATATCTGTGTCTGTAGGCAGGTCTGTAACTGTGTATCTGAGCGATTTGCAGGTGTGAGCAATTTAATAATTTAAAGACTGCAGCAGCAACTGTCTGCACTCTCCAATGTATGCTGGTTTTGTTTCAGGTTGTATATCAAGGTATTCTGCAGGTAGTGTCTACTACTACCAATCTTACCATCATAAACACAACCCTGTCCAGGTGGAGAAGTTGCAAAAGGAACTGAAGCGATATTTAACTAGAAAAATTGGGTTTGAGGCTGTCATGAGGATAAGATGCACCAAAGGTCTGAGTTCACCTTCTTAGATTTTTGCGGGGTGGAGAAGAGGGCTTGCTGCTGTTTGGGAATGTTTTATTTGGTATTCTAGCTATTTTGTAAGCTTAAATTATTAAAAGGCAAAGATTAGAAAAGTAAAATTCAGTACCAGGGATAAGACAATTTTTAAAGACTGTATTTAGAGTGTGTTTTCTGGCATCCAAGTTCTACTTTATAATGGTCAAAACTGGAAATTCTGCTGGACTGCTATTTCATCAAGCGATTGTTTTTTCTAATCCAGATACTTTCTACTACTCTGCATTGATTTGCCTTGCTAATTCCCACTTTCTGCTAGGCTTTATGGATTCTTTGGATCAGTTGTCAGCTTGTGGTATTTACCTTTTCTGAAGATAATGTATTTCACTGAGAGGGAACATTCCAATAGAGTCATCTACATTGATGGCAGATCTGTGTATGGTGCCTGTACTTCACAGCTATAAAACCCAAACTGATTCATTATTATCTTGTAGGTCTTTCCATTCATACTTTCCATGGGAACTTCTTCGTACGATCTACAGATTTGTTGTCATTACCCAACGTAAACCCAGATGCAGGATACGCTGTGCAAATGTCAGTGGAAGAGAGTCTTACTGATATGCAAGTTGTTTCTTTTCAGTCAGCTCTCCTGTACACCTCCAGCAAAGGTAAGGTTAGATTGAGCCAGCAGTGGCGTTTGTAGTGTTGTTTCATAAAACAAGTATGGAGGCTACAGTTTTCTTTTCGTGCAGGTGAAAGACGAATTCGTGTCCACACCATGTGCTTGCCTGTTGTCACAACACTGAGCGATGTGTACCTCGGGGCAGATGTGCAGGCCATCACGGGGCTCCTAGCCAATATGGGTGAGTGTGCTACGAGCTTGTTTGGATATGCGTGGATCGTATCCTTAAAGCTCTGAGCAACAATCCTCTGGGATGTGGCATTAGAAGAAAAGATTCTCCCTTGTTCCAAAAGTGCTTTCTAAGTTGCAAACCTAAGAGAATTTTGGTTTTTATGCTTGGCTTAGGTGAAGGATCAGTAGAGCTGTGTATAATCACCTGGACTTAGGCTTAGTCTGGTGCATCACTGTTGGCCCCCAGCTTTTTTCTGAAGCACTTGACTTCCCCTAAGTAAAGTAAAAGCTTCCCCCCCGCCAAGTAAAAGCTTCAGATGCATCGACATATGTGATAAAACGAGAGAAGTTAATGTATGTGACTGTACTCCTGCCAAGGGAGGAAACCCCTCTTATTTGAGCCTCGTACTCTGTGTTTAGCTGTGGACCGCTCCGTTTCTGCTACGCTGAGTGATGCTCGGGATGCCCTGGTGAATGCAGTGATAGATTCTTTGGCTGCTTATCGCTCATCCGTGCTGAGCATCCAGCAGCCTGGGCTCACGGCTCCCCACTCGCTGCGGCTCTTCCCACTTTATATACTGGCACTCTTAAAACAGGTAAGAGGGGAAAGGAAGCCAGGCAAGAGGATAATTCTGTTTGACAGCTCAGCCTGAAGTAAAAGGACAATTCTTTGATGGAGAATGATGTAGTTTAAAAGCAGGAATTTAGAAGTGTATGTAAAACCAAAAGTATAAACGTTTTAAGCAACGGAAGAGCAAAATAATCAAGACACTGACTAGTGAAGAGAATGTGTCAGGGTAGTGATAGTGTTTTCTCAGGAATCTCATTTTTGTGCCTTTCTGAAATGTAGATCCACACAGCAGTTCAGTGTGGATTAGAAGAGAGTTGGCTGGGTGGCAGAGAGGGAGCTGGCTGGCTGTTCTTGCAGTAGGTTTAAAGCATTTCACAGTATTTGCTCAAAATAAGTATTTTTTAATCGAATTTTCCTGAACTGATACTAGAAGTCATTTAAGTGTTGGATGAACTGGTTTTCTGTTTCAAAGAGAAGTTCAGGATTCATACATCTTGATTAGGAATTAACCAGCATGTTCATACTGAGCTTTTTTATGTGAAAGGCTTGATAAGCATTTGACCCTGTCAAGAGAGAGGAGTGAGCCCTACTTTTGATTTATAGCTGTTTCTTTGGTCCCAAGAAGCCAGCAGTATTTCTGTCCTGTAAATACAGACCTAAGATTCTGTGCATTGAAGCCAATTGTAAACTGCTCCGATATTTATTCTTTTAAATTGCATCAAGTAGCATTTTTGAGGTGTATGTTAGAGAGACGTATTTCAGGGTGCTTTCATCTCAGCTGTAATGCACACTAGAAAGGATTGATGGTGCCAGGTTGAGGTTAATTCTGAAATCCAGAAATGGGAATAATGAGACTCGTATGATTTATATGTGAAACACTGAAGAGAACTATGGAGAAGTAAAATAGCAGAAGTAAAACACCATGAGAAAACACTTAAGACACATCTCTAAAACTTACTTAAGTTAGAAATAAGCAGTAGGTGATGTGTGAAATTCACTTTATCTTGCTTTGCTTTAATGGTTGAACTAAATGGCTGATTGTTTGCAGAAAGCATTTCAAACTGGGACAAACACACGTTTGGATGAACGCATCTTTACCATGTGTCAGGTGAAAAACCAGCCCCTTGTTTACCTCATGCTCATGACGCATCCCAGTCTGTACAGAGTCGATAATCTCACAGATGAGGTGAGTCTTTGCCTTTCTACATAATCTGTTTGGTCCCAAAGATTTGTGTGATGTGAAAGTAAATGTTAAAAATCTCCCAAGTTTTCCATATTAAAGCTGCACAGCTAAAATGTAATGTTTCATATTCTTCCACTTCTTGCATTTATGCATTTGTTATTTGGAACTGGATTGATGGCATTCTGGAGAGAAGCTGTTCTTTGCTATGGATGGATGGATAGGGAAGGTTTTTTCTAACTTATTTCATCTTTGCCTAGTGTCATTAGCTTGTGCTATAAATCCCATATACATTAAGACATCATAATGTGTTTTTTGTCCTTTTGTAGCTTCCTTTATTTTAAAATGTCAAGCAGTTTTGAGAACAGGGAATGTTTATGTAAAACCCTGAACAATTTTAGAAATCACATCTTTGGTACATAACAAATTGGATATTCCAGTTCTAGATCTAATTAACTAAGATGCATTTGATGAAATTCACCCTCTCTAAATAAAACATTAAGATCTATCAGTAAATTACGCACTTTAAATATGACTTGAGTTACACTGAGATAAACAGTCCAGCTCCAGTGTTCAGTGTAATAGATCCTACTCTTATTTAACATTCTCTTGTTTCTTTGCATCAAGATGTGAACCACTGTTTTTCTTCTTCCTTCTTTTAGGGGGCTCTTAACATAAATGACAGAACTATACCTCAGCCACCCCTTCTCCAGCTGTCAGTGGAGAAGCTGAGTAGGGATGGTGCTTATCTTATGGATGCTGGCTCTGTAAGTTGTGTGGTTGGGGATTTTAAAAAGTAATCCAGATTTACTTAGTGTGTTCTTTTTGAGAACCCAAAATATGTACAAGACTGCTGAGGTGTGTTTTGGGTTGGGTTAATGTTGTTATTGATGGGTGTCTTTCAGGTGATGTTTCTGTGGATCGGGAAGAACTGTGGGCAGGGCTTTATCAGCCAAGTCCTTGGAGTTCCAAATTATGGCTCAGTGCCACAGAATATGGTACGTGCTTGCTCTACTGTTCATCAGTCATACAGTGCTGCCAGAATATGATTTGCTTGAGAATTAAAATACCACTACTCAGATATTAGCCCTCTAGTGGTATAGATCCAGATTCAAGGAAAGAAATAATTTCTGTTACCTCTTGGAGTTTCTTCCTGTGAAAACACAGTAGGAAGAGGCTGACAATGACTGAGTTTCTCAGACCTGTGGGAGCAGACTAAGAACCCTTGCAAACAGTGAGCACAGTGGGTTAGTGGGAAATTCTTTCGTTTCTGCAACAAAACGGGAATCAATCACAGCTCAGTCATCACCATTCTGACAGCTGATTGCTGACAGCAATTTAGTGCTCTTCGCTGGGTCAAGCCCTTTCGAAGAAGACAGGACTGAAACTATACATCACAAAATGTATCTCTCTGGGTTTTCTTTATGCCTGATGATTTGGGCTAGTTTAAGTGTTCCTTTTACTGTTTTTCTGAAAAATACCCTGTTTGTGTTAATGAAATCCTTTGCCTTTCAGACATATCTCCCAGAACTTGAAACTGCAGAATCCATCAGAACACGAACTTTCATTTCTTGGCTGAGAGAACAGAGACCTTTCTTTCCTATACTATATATAATAAAGTAAGTGATTTTTAGCAGTCTTTTTGCTTCTTCAGCAACCTGTTAACAATACATACTTGGATACCATATACTGAACTTTCTCAATGGAATTCTTAATGATAGTGTGTGCTGTGCTGACAGATTTGACTACAGATACGACTTGTGAATTGTCTCAGATTAGAATTTCAAAAGACTAAAAAAGACTAAATGTCACAGGAGAATCTTTAATGTCAGATAAATGAAGTAAATGCTGGTAAGAGAACTTATTAGGATTAATCAATACTCAGGGTTATTTGAGATCCTCTTTTCATATGTCCTTAAGCTCTTGAAATGTGTTGCCACTTGACCTGTAACTATTAATGCGCGGTAACTCTTGGCAAATGTTTATTTCACTCAAACGCTTATATTTTTATTTTTAAGGGATGAGAGTCCATTGAAATCAAGTTTTCTGCAAAATATGATTGAAGACAGAACAGAATCAGCCTTATCATACTATGAATTCCTCCTTCATATACAGCAGCAAGTGAATAAATGAAACACTAGCCTTTGGCACACTTCGTTAAGGAAAGATTTTGCATTAAAGAATGATTGTGCTTGTAATATCTTCATTAAATCTGTGGCCTGAGGCAGTTGATGAGAAGTTCTCACTGTGATTTCAACGAACTAAAGCAAATAAAGGACCACATCTGAGAATCAAATGTGCAACTACATAATATTGTACCTTAAAAAAAAAAATCTAACTGTTGGAACTGGTTGAGCACCTTTAATTTGCTGCAAATCGTGTTTTTACTGTAAGTAGTTGCAGCATGAAGTACATTTACAAAGGCAATACTGCAAAGGTGAAATACATTTTGTAAAATAAAGAGTTCTTTGTTGTTCAAAATGTATATTTCTGTAACTTTTTGCGCTTTTTTTTGGTTTTGTTTTTTTGCTGCTAGATATAAAACCTCACAATACTGATCATGATTTGCAGGGAAATTCTTTCTAAGTGCATCCAGTGATTACAGACAGAGCATCTCAATGTTCAACTTAATGCTTAAAGTAGCAATGAAAGAAGTGTTCATTGTGAAATGAACAAATGCTTATGAAGCGTAGAATCCCGTGCTCGGATTGGATTATGGCTAATAGGACTAAAGGTAAGCTTAACCTGGATAAGGTGGATGAATTTGTTGAAGCTATTAATAAGTCAGTATTCTAATTTTAAAAACAGTGGGGAAGAGTCGGCCCTACTTGAGACAGATTTTAAAAAGTCATTGGCTGAGTTGGCAGCAAAAGTAGACTTAGGTAGATGGTAAGCTTTGCTTTTCTTCAGTAGAAGGAATAGTTTTAATTTCAATTTTCTGAATGGGAGGGGAGGGGCAAGGAAGGTTATCTTAGATGTTGTTTGGTTTATGTTCAGTAGACTTTTGGCTCTTGTTTACATTAAGTGAATGTTGGGCCCCTCAGATCTGGTGTGTTTCTGAAGCAAGTTTGTTGGCAGCACTTTAGACCAAATGTTGGTCTGCAACACTGAATATTCTGACAAGAAAATTGGAAATTATTTTTCCAAGAACAAAATTATTATATTGCATTTGAAGAATTGTATATGGTTGCAGACATGCCTGAAGTTTTCAAAAAAAGGAGTTTTTGCTGCAGCTGTGTAATGAGTCCAGGTCCAAGGCCAGTGTGCACCAAATAAAAGCTTTAAATATACTCTCAGATCCTTGCCAGAGCTACAGATTGAAGCTGACATCAGACTTGAAGTGAAAATTTATATACAAAAAATACTTACATAATTTTATAGAAGTGTATTGATAATTCTTCTGTTTTGAAGATTAAGCTATCACTGATAGCTACCAATGTAAAGAGTATTTAAGTTACTGTACCCCAATACCCGTGGAAGTATTGCATACGGAAAAATCTTGGTTGCTTTTTTTATTTAATAGTGGTAAACTTAAAGGTCTTGCAAAACTTTCTGGGGCAAGTAACTTGAAGAGGTGTAAAACACTTGTGAGTGGTCAAATGTACTGTGCATAGGACATTTGGAGATACCAGTGTCAGTAGGGTCAACCTTTGGGTAAACATTTGCTCCCATTTCAGGCTGTAGCTGTGCGTGATTGTCAGGAGTTGCCTTACTTTAGGGGAGGAGTTCCTTGGGAGAAATTGTTCTTATTGCTTGAGCACAAGAAGCTAAAGTTCAGAACAATGGCTAAAACAGCATCAAAAGATTATTACAGAACCAATTTAAGCTTCCCTGTCTGCTGCCTCTGTAGCAAACAGGAATATATTTACTTGAACTGCTTTTCAGAGAATTGCACAGTTTCTAGTCATAGTGAAGAGGTTTCTTTTAAGTTTTGACAGTCTGATTTTTTTTTTTTTTCCAGGGAGGGGGAAAGGGGTCTCTAAATTTAAATCATAAATGGAACCTCTGCACTTGCATAAGTTCTGCCCTAAACCTTGTTGTTTGGGTATATTAGCACTCAGATGTTAAATTGAAAACCATCCTTACATCAAATAGCCCACCCAAAGTCTGTTTCTTAATATGACTGTATTTTGCTACTATCTCCCTTTTTTTAAGAAACATAAACACTCAAGATGGCCTCGTTGCTTTATGTACACCAGGCTAATGGCTGAAGATGTCAGTCTTTGTGGCAGTTAA
>WEIT01024599.1:541152-565238 GCA_013389985.1 Dryoscopus gambensis
CTGAGGGCAGCGCCGGGGCCTCGAGTCCCAACGCTAGGTGTGGGTTCGAGTTGCCGGCACTCACCGGCACCGACCCCGCGGGTCCCGGAGCCCCTCCGGCCTTCGCGGGCTTGTTCCAAAATGCCGTAATTACCCACGTAAGGGGGTTAACCGGGTTTAGATGGTTTTGCATGTGCCTTTTGTATTTTGTAGGATCACGTATCTTTTGCTCTCGCAGGGGATGTAAAGACCCGGTTAGTGTTGTAACCAGCTCGGTAGTAATGTGCCCCTGTGCTGCGCGTGTCTCGGGCCAAGCCTGCGCTCCAGATGATGTGGAGCTGCTCACATCTATCAGGCTTTAAGCCGGTGCCACTATTTGCAAGTGCTGTCGGACATATGCCTCTGTTTCCTAGTTTAATCAGATTTTAATACTAAAGCTGACACGACAGCCCCCACGTGCAATTGTACTGCACTGTAACAGCTCCCAGGTCCGTAGTGGAGATTTACACCGAGAGAGGCAGATGACTTGAAATTTTAACAACAACCTTAGGCTCAAATTAGTGATCTAGTGCAGAGTTGGGCACTCCCACAGATCTATCTAAATTAGCTCCGGATGAGCTGGGGCAGCAGTGGGCGGTGCAGGACACCGTTAGAGCCGCCCGAATTAAAACCCGAGCTCTGGCACTCCAGCCAACAGGACTCCCTTGCTTGTCACAGTGCAGCTTCCCTGCTGAAAATGGCAAGGTTTTTCTGTTTGGGCTTAAAAGAATGTTAAAAGTGGGTTTAAACTTGTATTAATTTTCTGTTTTAACATACAAAAGGTTTTAAAAGTGAAGAAGTGGTAAGAGGGTGAGAGAGAATGCTGGGTGGAGATGGGGTTAGTATGAAGAAGTGTTCCTCACGCTGGGGCTTCTGCAACCTGAAATCACCTTTTTAACTTTATTGCACAGTGTAGAGGAAAAAAAATTAAACTTAAAATTACTTCTGTAAAACTAAAAGATTAGAAAGAGAGGAAGTACAGAGCAGATCCCGTAGCATTTTGTGATGGAGACAGAAAAGAAATTAAAAATCTCAATGCTGACAGACGTTCTTTTGCACTCAGTTATCCTGCTGATACGCAGGATGTGGGTGTGTGCTACTGTACAAACTCCAAATGCAGGAGGTACCTAAATATACCTCATTACATCGACTAAATATAAAATACTGTTATTTTTAGTGCCAAACTATTTTAATACTACGATGGAAGTGAAACAAGGAGTTGGGGGGCCTGAAGTGTTGCCTTCTCTGCTTCTTCCTGTTTCTCAAGCATGACTAGTGGGCTTGTTAGGAGAAAGGGTCTCTGGGTCCTGAGCCACTGGAGAATGAACAAGGGAGTTATTCTGGCATGGTGACTGAAAATCTGGAATTGGAGGAAGAGGAAGTGGTCACAGTCAAGGTCCCTCTGTGACTTGTACACTCAGCTGAAGAGTTTCCTAGAAAATTCCTAGCCCTGCTCTGCCCCACGGTGTGGTTGGGATAAGAACATTAATGAGGGGAGGAAAGGAGACATTCATCTCCATCACACACTCCTCAAGCCTTACTGACTTCTGCTAGCTTCTATTGTGGTGTTTGATATTACAGAATTTTTATTGATGTCAGCCTGGTAAAGGCATTGACCACAGGGGTTTATGTTTCTTTAATTCCAGTCTGACAGCTTTCCCGTTGAGACTTTACATGGGCAAACATGTATTGTATAAAAAGCAGCAAATAGCAATTTTGTTTGCTTGGCAGATTTTGGGATAGCTTCAAAGAGCCTTCAGCTTTTCCTATATGTGAAATGGATATCAGTGGATTTCTGAAAAAGAATTTGTTCTTGATGCTCTGATGTTCTCATGATGTCCTTGTAGTAGTACTCTAAAACTCAAACAAAATCGTGACCAAATAATCCTTTTAATTTCAGCATCATTAGGAGCGTATATGCGTATTAATATAATATGTACATTAATCAGTTTGGCAAGATGATTATGAAAGTTTAGACATTTAAAAAGGCCAAGAAATTAAGATAATTTTTTTTGCTTTCTTGGCCACCTCACAAACACCCTTTAACTGCACGTGGTTCTGGTGCTGACGCTGTGAATGTGCCACGCAGGCATTATCGGAAGCGCTCTGCATCCCGCGGGCGCTCCGGGAGCCGTTCCAGGAGTCGTTCCCCATCAGACAAGAGGAAACGTGAGGACAGGCGCTCCAGGAGCAGGGATCGGGACCGCAGGCGGGAGAGGTCGCGCAGCAGGGACAAGAGAAGGTCTCGCTCGCGGGACAGAAAGCGTCAAAGGTATGATGTCAGCTCCAGTCAAAGCGTCTCTAAGTGCCTGTCCGCTGAATGTTCTCCTACTCCAGTTAGTTACTCTGCTGATGTTCGTGACGGATTTCACTACGCTTAAGGCTTTTTGCTTATTAAATGCTTTCTGGCTTGCTAGTGCTGGAGTTTGTAAGTTCTTAGTGGTCTTGATGATTGGTGGGTTCCTTTTACAACCTGTTCCTCAACAGGAGGCTAAAGTTACACTGTGAGCATGTCCTAAGTAAAGACAATTTTGTTGCATGTCAGACGTTCAAGGAGTAGAGAAAGGGAACGGAGCCGAGAGAGAAGGCGGTCCCGGAGCCGAGAGAGGAGGCGCTCGAGGAGCAGGAGTAGAGGGAGACGGTCTCGATCCTCCAGTCCAAGCAAGAACAGGAAAACAGAAAACAGGTATTCTTGTGTTCTTGGCTTTAGAAATGTGTAAAAGCTTACTGCAGGTCATCATCTTTAAATATATTTTGGTAGGATTTTCAGATATAATTGCAAACAGAATATAATCAGGCTCTACTGTAAAATGAGCGGGCGGTCCATGAATGGTAACAACTGTCTGTATATGGAAAAAGCAGTGATGGCACTTGAGAAATCATCACAAGCTGGAATCACAGAGGCTTTGGGAATAAGTGTATGTTTTGTATTAGACTAGCTAAAAGAAAAAAGCTTAAGAAGATTCAATTAGCTAAAGTGGATTTTAATTTATTGTCATAAGTTAGTGCAAATTTGGTTTAGGTGCATTCTTTTCTTTTAAATTGGAAGCAAGCAAGGATAGTAAAACGTGTGATAAATGGGTTTTGAATTCAGTGCAAGTCTGCCTGTTACATTTGAATCACATGGGTAGGTTTTCCCAGGGAGAAGGGCTTTTGTCTGTCAGCCAGGACGGTGTGTTTAGGGGGATGCTCATATTTCCGTGGCAATATGCTAGATCACTTTATCTTTCTCTAGAAGTTCCACAAACAGAAATTTTTTTCTATCTTTTCTAAATGCTGACTTCAAGGAGGTGTAAAATAAAGTGCAGAACCACTGGAGTATCTATTGTAAGAGCTCTGAAAATGAAGTCTGCAAAGAAATGAGAAAAGCACGTGATAGTGGATTAGGTTAGCATCTACATTTCTGGTAGTTAGAGGAAATAATTCCATGACATGGAAAGATTGTCTGGGAAGCACTGTGTTTTGTGAGGTGTTTGAAAACATAACAGGGGGATTATAGTTCCGTTTCTGTTCAGCATATATGTATCCTCCCCCTGAGAAAATCTGTAATGTTCTAAGAAACCTTTGATCTTACCTTTCAGATCAAGATCTAAAGAAAAGACAGAAGGTGTGGAAGTTTCCAAAGAAAAGAAAAAAGACAAAGACGACAAAGAAGAAGAGAAGGATAAAGATGCCACCACAAATGCTGTGGCCACTGAGGTAGAGACTTTTAACACTTGTAAATTTAAAAGATAAAGAATTTAAACCAGGAGGTCTGTGGATGTCCAGTCTTCTGCAGCATGCTCACTCAATGGTTACATTTGTTTGAAGAAGCATAGGCTAAAGCCAGTGGCCATTAATTTTCACTGTTTGGTTGGTTTTTATCATAGAATTTTGATCAGAACAAACTAGAAGAAGAAATGAGAAAACGAAAAGAAAGAGTGGAAAAATGGAGGGAAGAACAACGCAAGAAGGCAATGGAAAACATAGGAGAGCTAAAAAAAGAAATTGAAGAGATGAAACAGGGGAAAAAGTGGAGTTTAGAAGATGATGATGGTATTTAACCTCTTTATATATAACCGAGTACTTTTATTCCTAGTAATTTTTTTTTTCAATATCTTTAAAGCATCTAATTACTCTTCAGAATGTGAACTGTAAAATGACAAAGCCTAAATCTGGTCATGGTGTCAAATGGTTTAAGATACATTTTTGATAAACCAACTGGAGAGATCTGTATCAGGAAAACTTATATAGTAATAACACTGGGCTGTAATTATTTGGGTAGACAATAATTTGACACATATAAAGACTTATATCTTTCCCTGTCTTTTATCCCCATCTTTTTTGCTCTTACTAGATGATGAAGAGGAAACTGCAGAAGGAGAAAAAGAAGGCAATGAGGTTGAAGATGAGGAGTTAGATCCTTTAGATGCTTATATGGAAGAAGTAAAAGAAGAGGTCAAGAAGTTCAATATGAGAAGTGTGAAAGGTGGAGGTGGGAGTGAAAAGGTAAAATCACCTGTTAAAGATTTCTTATTTTAAAAAGAAAAAGATAACTTTGTGTTTTAGTAGCAAAATGGCTTGGGAAAAAAATGGGGGAAAGTGCAAAAATGCAAGAAGTTAAATGCACTTAATGCATGTTTGCTCTAACTTTAATTTCCTGGTGTTTTTATGCAACTGTTTAGCAAGCATTATTCTGATAAAATTTCACAGAGGGAAGTGGGGAAAAAAATGCTCAGCATAATGCATCCAGAAGTACAAATATTCTGTATGTTTTTTACAGGATGGGTTTTGTTTTCTACAATAGTGCATTAATTTTTTTAAACTGTTTTTATAGAAAACTGGACCAACTGTTACCAAGGTGGTAACCGTGGTGACAACCAAAAAGGCAGCTGCTGAGTCAGAAAAGAAGAAAGGGGAGCTCATGGAGAATGACCAAGACGCAATGGAGGTAATGGAATGTTTTGTATTTCTCCTGTGAAAGAGCAAAGTGCCTCTTCTTGCTTCCTCTGGTTGTGTGTGGTGTTTGGCCTGAAGAGCTGTGAGTGTGTGGGTATTTTGCTGCTCAGGAGGCTGTGGAGGGCCAGCCTTGGCTGAGTCACAGACTCAGTACCCTGCAGGCCCTGGAGCTCAGTCACTTCAGACCATGCTCTGTGGCTGCAGTTCCAGGGTTAGTGGTGATCCTTCAAAGCTGAGGTGGGGACGTCTGTCAGAGCTGTGACTGCAGTGCGACACCAATCTGCTGGCTGGCTGCTTTTTCTTGCTATTTTCCTCTTACTGTTTCTTTTGTATGGCAGTGATTATTTCTGAATGACAGGGCTGGTGGTTGGCACTGGTAAAGTTGTGAAAGTGATACAGAACGTGGTGAGAGTTAAGGTTTGGGAGAAACAAGAAAGAATTAGGGGAAGGAGCAACTGGGACTCTTAAGCTGAGAGCAGCTCTTCAGTTTCATGTCTAATACAGTAAGAAGTACTTGTTTCTTCTGAATGGTTTTGCTATCAATGAAAAAAATGAAGCACCATCATAATTCATTAATCCTAATGTACACACAAATTGTGATCTCTACAGTATTCCTCAGAAGAGGAGGAAGTTGATCTTCAGACTGCCCTGACTGGCTATCAGACCAAGCAGAGAAAGCTGCTAGAACCAGTGGATCATGGAAAGATAGAATATGAACCTTTCAGGAAAAACTTCTATGTTGAAGTACCAGAACTAGCTAAAATGACTCAAGAAGGTAAAGACAAATACAAGCAGAACACCTCGGGTACTATTAAAGAAAAGAATGGTGGATTTCAGTGTGCTAAGGAACAGCAAATGCTTTTTGGAATATAAAAAGCATTTGGAGCAACTTGATGTAGAAGAGTGTTAAATCAGGTCCATCACTATTGTTGATAACTTACTATAATTATATATGAGGCTTTGATTGGAAAATTAATCTGAGTCCTTTCAACCTAACTCCTGTGTTTATGTGTAACAAGCAAAAAGCTGTTTTTCTGGTAGTGATAAAATTAGTATTTCATGTTAAGGGACAAAGCAAGAATTTTTTGATCAAGGTAATAGAGAAATGTCAAGTTTGACACTGTTATAATGTAAACTCTATTTCAGAGGTAAATGTGTACAGGCTGGAGCTGGAAGGAATTACAGTCAAGGGAAAAGGCTGTCCCAAACCAATAAAAACCTGGGTGCAATGTGGTATTTCCATGAAGATTCTCACTGCCCTCAAAAAGTAAGCAAGCACTTTATGAACTGTATCATCCTTGATTTTGCTCACTGTGTTCTGTGCTATGTCCATGAGAAGGACCTTTTACTTTGTTGCGTAATGCCACATGTCCATGTCTGTAAATGTTACATAGTCATCAGAGTATTTATCACTCAGCGTTGAATTATTGTTATTAACAATTCTCTGCCATTTTGTATCATGTTTTTGCTGCTCATTTTGATCTGTATTTTTTGAATTGGACTGATATGTATATGTAAATATGAATATGCAAAAAAATTTTAGCATGACTTCATGATTCACATCTGTCAAATTCTATTTTGTTCTTAAAATATTTTTTTTTCCTTCTTTAAGACATGGCTATGAAAAGCCCACTCCCATTCAAACCCAGGCTATTCCAGCAATTATGAATGGACGGGATTTGATTGGCATTGCTAAAACTGGAAGTGGAAAGACTATTGCATTTCTGTTGCCCATGTTCAGACACATTATGGATCAGAGAGCATTGGAAGAAGGAGAAGGTCCCATAGGTAAAAAGATTTTATTTTCAAAGTTACTATTTAAATAAATATATTAATAAATAAATATAACCTCAAGTATATGCTTTAGATGGGACTTCAGTTCTTCTCTTGGTCATAGGGAGAAGTGCTTACTAATATCCATTGATAAGTGGCTTTTTGTAAGTTAATGAGCACCGTGCTCTTTAATGTTGTTTTGTGATCACAGTGCTATTTAATGTTGTTTCAATAGCACTCCCATGTCCACGTATCTGGGAGACCTTGCTCCTTTGATTTTTACACTTGGACCAGATTTCCACTCCTTCCTCATAGTGTCTCAATTATCTTTTCCTTGAAGTTACATTCTTAAAAATAGGAAGCAAATTGCTGTAAACATCATTACAAAAGATTAATTTCTGTTGTGTAAATTACAATATCTCTTATATTGCAATGTATGATGAAAATGTTTTGCTTTTTAGCTGTCATTATGACACCTACACGTGAGTTGGCTTTGCAGATTACCAAGGAGTGCAAGAAATTCTCAAAGACACTTGGGCTTCGAGTTGTCTGTGTTTATGGAGGAACAGGAATCAGTGAACAGGTATGCAAAACACATGCCTGCCATGTCAAAGAATGCTTGGGCTAAATTTATTAGTTAATGTTACTTTTGCAGCAAAATTAGATGTTTTTTCTTTTCCATGAATCCCGTACATTTGCAGTCCTCATTACTTTGTGGGAATGGTAGTAATGCAAAAAGTTTTGTGTGTAACTTAGCCTTAAACATACTGTTCTTGGAAAGTCTCAGATACGATCCTTAAAAGTTTCAGACTGTTTCTCTTTCTGTATGTACTGACCATTAAATTAAAATGGAATTACTCGTGGGGTATAATAGTTTGAAAGTGATTAAGAAGCTGTATTTTTCTGAGAGTTCCCCTTTAGATAACAAAAGCCAGAAAATGATAACTTTGGTTTATTGCATTATCAAATATTGCATCTTGAAGTAATTTAGAGATTAATGTCAAGGATTTCCACACCCCCACCCCACCTATTTACAGAGACAACAGGAGTGACCATCTGTGATGGAATATGGTGTGTCTGCTATCACTTGTCCGTGATGTAACACTGACATTCCTTACAGGTTCTTAACTGCATTGAAGAAATATCCCCATTAAAACTACTTCAGGTGGTGGTAACTCAGGCTGTCAGGAGTTACTGGTTTTGGAAGCAAAATTTTCCAAAGACTTAAAGAAATTGCTATTTAAAATCTTTACGTAATTCACATTAGTAGAACAGCAGTATTATGATGTAGGTGGTTTTCTTTTTTACAAGGTGATATATATTTTAAAAAACCTGAAAGAAACCACAAACCAAAACCTAATAGATTATTTACTGTGTTTTGAAATCAGATAGCTGAACTCAAAAGAGGTGCTGAAATTATTGTTTGCACACCTGGACGTATGATTGACATGTTAGCAGCTAACAATGGTGAGTAGAAAACCTTTTCCTTTGGAGGATTTTTTACATTTGTTGTGTAATTCTAACAAATTCAGAAGATCATGTATTTTGATAAATGGTCTTACGGAATTTTCTTATATCTCTTCAGGCTGCACTGTCTAGCTTTTGAGAATATATAGCACTAATAATAGGTTTAAGTATATATTGGTTTGACCTTTTTGGGGAGGACAGGAAATACTACATTCTTGAAGAGTTTTTGAGAATGTTTATCATTGCTGGTCCAAATTTTTTAACTTCAAGTCATTTAGATAAAGGTTATGGAACAGTTGCTTACTTTGTCTCCCCGTTGATCTGTTATTCGTGTTAGAGTAGCTCAGCAGTTCCCCACTTTACAAGAGCATCTGATTCTGCCTTTATCTGTTGGCTTTAAAAAATAGACAAAGAAGCCCTCCCTAAATACCTGCTCAAAAGTAAAAGAACTGACCTTGTATCAGATACTCAGATTGATTAAACTGAGCCACTGCAGCTTTAAGAGGTTTTGTCCTAGTGTAACCATTGCATGCTTATTAGATAAAGTTTTATTATTAAATTATTCCACATCAAAACCTCTACTAAACTGTTGACATTATTTAACTTCTGTGAAAAAAGTACCTTCAAGACATATAGAACTGGGCTTCCAAGACTTAAATCGTCAAAGGTAGGTACATTAATGCTGTTCCCAAGTAATTTTACAGTCATTATTTGGGGATGAAAGTGTTAAGATATTAAACAGATACGTAGATATTAAGAAATACTTATTTTGTTCCTTAAGTGTGAATTCCATATCTTAAAAAATGCAGCGCGTAATGTTTAAATAATTTGAGGATTCAGCTACCATTTGCTGAAGCTGAGAAGACCAAATTCTTCTGTAGTTTGACAGGCACAATTCTGAGTGATAGTTGTAGAAAATGTGACATATCTTTTCCATTCTGAGAGCATTTGGCAGTGTCACTCCACAGTTTTGTGGAACTGAATGTGTTTATATTGTTTGAGAGTATGGCTTTAAAATCCTTGAGTTAAATCCTTCTCATGAAAGGGAATCTCTTTGCTGTTTGTTTGGGAAGGGTGCTAATTATCCTGTTCGTGATAATTTCAGAATGTTCACAGAAACACAACTTGCTTATTTTATTTCAACCTGTCCCAGAATTTGGGGTGGTTCTTGATTTTTTTAATTCAGTAGTATTACTGGGTAGGTTTTAATCTTTATATAGTCATTTTGAAAAGACTTGCTTACTCTGTTGTATGCCTATTATTAGCAGTGATCTAGAACTAGTTTGATTATCCTCAAATAGTTATTCTTAGCTCCAAGGAAGCATTACAGATTGTGTATAAAGGAATTTTCTGAGGCTGCAGCAGTTAGCACTGGGCTTTGCCTTCCACACATGCGCTGTAATCTCTAATATGTTCTTTTCTAGGTGCCGCTGTCAGATACTGGCTGATGTGGCTCCTTGCTTCAGCTCAGTCTTAGTTTTATGATGTGTTTTGACGAGGGCAGTTTTCTGAATTTTACAGGTTCTTCTGGCCCTATGATGGTATGCAAGAGAAGAGTTTGACAAACTAAAAGGGCCTTGTTCATACTTAACATTTCCCAGAATGTATGTGTGATTAAAGTGTGAACATTAAAATTCACATCTAGTGAATTTTTTAAAAAATTAATTAATGTCTTTGTTAGAAGATAGTGAGACTATATAACATTTAAAAAAATATTCCTAAGGGAAACTAGAGTTCCATTTGATTTTGTTTCCCATGTGTTTTTTCCTCTCCTTTCACAGGTCGGGTGACAAACCTCCGTAGGGTCACATACGTTGTGCTTGATGAAGCGGACAGAATGTTTGACATGGGGTTTGAGCCTCAGGTAATTCACGACATGAGGGATGGTGCCAAAAGATCCTATTTTCCACATCAAGGATTTTGCACTGCTGCATTATTACTACACTGCCAGTGGGTGTTCAAAAGGATGTGCTGCATATGAACAGCAATTTAAGATGACTCTAATATTTTTATTATTCTCACATCTATTATCACATTATTATAAGATCACATTATCCTCACGCCTAGTGGAAGGTGTCCCTGCCCATGGCAAGAGGTTGGAACTGGATGATCTTTAGGTCCCTTCCAACCCAAACCATTTGTGAGTCTATGTTTTGCTTTCAATAAATTCCTATATAGCTTAGATATTTCTCTAATACACGGGGTGTTTTACACACTCATTTTGAATACTTGTGGCCATGTTGTATCCCTGTGTAATCCCTTGATACAGGTGTTGTATTGGTAGTTGTAGTCTGTTTATAAAGTCTTTGATGTCTCTTGGCAAGACACAGGAACAAAATGTTGGAAATGCTGCTGACTAATTACTTGCTCAGAACTTGGGACACCCAGGGCTTTTTCAGTTGTCATGGGCTATACTGTTCTCCAAAACTAGGAAAATTCCTTTTGATTTGTTTCTTGAGCTGTAGGGTTTCTGCTGCATTTCCTTGGATTTTTGGTGAGCTGCTGCCAGATTGCATACTGCCGTGCAACTTACTTTTCAATTCAGCATGTTTTGCCTGTCTTCCAATGCTGGCAGCTTGGTGCCAAGAGGAAATCTGGAAAGAATGTTTTGTAGTCTGTGAGGTGCAGATACCACCTGACTTTAAAGATGACAGCTTTGTATGTGTGTGAAATTGAGTTACAGCACTTGGATATTAACAGGGAATGCTCTTGTACCACAGGTTATGCGCATTGTAGACAACGTCAGGCCTGACCGTCAGACTGTCATGTTCTCTGCTACTTTTCCCAGAGCTATGGAGGCCCTGGCTCGCAGGATCCTCAGTAAACCTATAGAGGTGCAGGTTGGAGGCAGAAGTGTTGTCTGTTCTGATGTGGAGCAACACGTGGTGAGTATCACGTGTCTGCCTCGCTTATTTTCTTACTCGCTTGCAAAAGATTGTTCCCAGCAATGTTGAATATAAACCAATATACCCACAGAGCTTTTATTTTTAGAAGTTTAGTGGCCTTATTAAACATGAGCTCAGAATAAATCAACACCCTAATCTGCAAATGCAGTGTGATTTTTAAAGTTGGTTTGTAGCACTAAGCTGAACAGCAGTTTTACCACTAGCTGTGGGAGCAGCCTGAAAAAGTCGTCTCCTGTTCCTGATTTTTACTTTTATACACTCTGAATTTGTTTAATGATGGAAGATACAAATTATACTCTTTCTACTTTGATTTTGTATGTCTTTTTCCAGATTGTCATAGAAGAGGAGAACAAGTTTCTGAAGTTACTGGAGCTACTGGGACACTATCAGGAGAAAGGATCCGTTATCATATTTGTAGATAAGCAAGAACATGCTGATGGGTTGTTGAAAGATTTAATGAGGGCCTCTTATCCTTGCTTGTCTCTTCATGGAGGTAATCTGCAAATTTAAGGATTTATATTAACTACTCCCAACTAGAATGTTGGTATCCAGTAGTTGAAAATCACTTACTTCCTGTTTAGTACCAGTTATTATTTCTTTATAAGCAGATTTTGCTTTGTAATTGGGGAGGATAACTGTCTCTTAATTTGAAATAGACATGATAGTTTTGTGTAATTATTCTTCATTGTTCCCTGTGAGATGTTATCAGATGCCAAATCTTGTGTCTGTGCAAGAGGACTGTTACTGAGAGTTAACATCTCTCAGGGAATATTGCTAACTACTTGTTATTGTAGAGTAGTGAGTGCCATTGGGGAGTATCACATGATATTTTTATTTGAGATTCCACAGTAACAGCAGTTGTTGCTTTACTTTTCTTCTATCAAGTAATAGTAATATAATGGAAATAGCAAGAGGAGAAAAATTTCTTTACAGTACTGTCCATCCCAGTGTATTGTAAAATTTACATTATTTTTTTAGAGCATTTTATATAAAACCAGTAAGTACAAAATCACTTTTCAGCAGGAATGCAGCAATGGAAGAGGGGAAAAATATTCTTGTTACTCTGAGATTTCTGTTGCCTTTAGAGAACAGACAAAACCTCCAGATGAGATTTCAGCTGAAGTAGAAAATTGAAAATATTAAAAAAACTTTTGAGGGTCTTGGTATGGGGAAAACATCTTTTGATAGTTGAAAAATCAAAAGTTATTCTAAATAAGAGAGGTTATTTTGGATAGTGTATTTTGCCTTTAAAAGTGTGAATGTATTGAAGTTTTATTTACTTGTGATTTTGGTTGTTTGAAGTTGGAGGGTGTTTGAAGCTGGGTACAAATTCTCGTAGCTTGAAGCAGAGTTTTATAATTAACTGATTTGTCTTGCAGGTATTGATCAGTATGACAGGGACAGCATTATTAATGACTTCAAGAATGGAACCTGCAAACTTCTGGTGGCCACATCTGTAGCAGCGAGGGGGTTGGATGTGAAGCAGCTGATGCTGGTGGTCAATTACAGCTGTCCCAACCATTATGAGGACTATGTGCACCGAGCAGGCCGCACTGGGCGAGCTGGCAATAAGGTATGTGCACTCAGGTGTCTGGTTTGGTTAGTACTGGCATTTTTCCCTTCTTTCTTGCTTGATGAAGTTATTCCAAGGGATAGTTACAGAGGGAGTGGTTTGTGTTGTTGGTGGGAAGAGTGTTTTTAATATGTTCTGAACTTCAGCACCCTCAAATTTGGAACTTGCGTGTTCTTCTGATGTATGAGTGTTCTTGTAAATCCCATTTGTGGGTGAAAGTTTGGGTGTTTTTCACTGTTGGAAATGTGCCCGACTAAATTGATAAGATTTTAATTTTTCAAGCTTTCAACCATGACAAGATTGGTTGGAAGGAAAGATTTTGGTGTTTACCATCTTTGGATGATTGCCTCTGTTATCAGCTTCCTGGGAAATCACATCACTCATTCTAAACTTCCACTAAAAAAAAGTTATTGCATGACTGTTGTGGTTAGTTTCATTGACCAGAAATCAGAATCTGTGCAAGGGTGCTTCAATAAATTTAGAGATAGAGTGTCTTTAGAGCTTTTTCTTAATTGTCTCTTAAATTAATTTTGACCAGGGGTATGCATATACATTCATTACTGAGGATCAGGCACGTTATGCTGGTGATATCATTAAGGCTTTGGAATTGTCTGGGAATCCAATTCCTGCTGATTTGGAGAAGCTCTGGGCTGACTTCAAAGACCAACAGAAGGCTGTAAGTAATTCTTTCTCCCATAGGGGGCTTGGTCCTGGTTTAATGCCTGTGTATGCACGTGGGTCCAGTTGTCCAGTGTACACACATGGGTCACCTCACTGGCAACACGTGTGTGCTTAGCTGAGTGTGTCAGGGACCTCAGGATTGGGATCTTGAATGTCATTTAAAGACCTGTTCTTGGGAATTTAAATATTGTCACCTGGTATGTAATAAATACGTATGGTATAAGGGGCGCTTTGGCTTTTAACAAGATTCACATACAAGATAATGAAGTTCCTTCACAGAATTTGTGTTGTTATTTCTAGAGCTCTTGCCATCAGAGGATCTCGCTCATACTGAGAAGGGTGACCAGAGTTTTTTCTGATATTAAAAAATGCAGGGGTTTTTTTGCTGCATTTGAAAAACATTTAAAATGTATACTTACAGAAAGTCCTGATAGGCTATCGTCTCTGCTGAATTAACAGAGATTTTTTTATTACATTTCATTGTGAAATGCAGCTTTTAAATTTGAAGAGCTTCATGAATGTGCTAGGATTTGCTTTTTAAAGAACTTCCAAATTATTTGTATAATCTTACAGTTATTTTATGACTATCAGAACTAGGATTTGAAACTCTTAAGTGAGATAATACATGTTTTTGTTTCCAGGAGGGAAAGTTGATTAAAAAAAGCAGTGGATTCTCTGGCAAAGGTTTTAAATTTGATGAAACAGAACAGGCTTTGGCTAATGAAAGAAAGAAGCTACAAAAAGCAGCTCTTGGCTTGCAAGATTCGGATGATGAAGATACAGCTGTTGATGTAAGCACCTGGGAATAGGATTTAAGTTGCTTACAGATTTTCTTCCTCAGTAGGTTACATAACACATTGCAGAGTGCACGGATTTCAGTTACTCTGTGACCTTTGTTACTGACTGTATGTATTCTTTGAATATGGAGATATGGCTGTGAAGATCAAGATCTAGGAAGATCTGCAGTGTCTCTTTCTGACTTACTGGTGTTTTACACTTAATGTGTGTAGTTATGTACATGTCACGTAAATTATTTGTGGTAATAATCTTGCGTAAATGAAATAGAATGATTGTCCTCAATTGTGAACATATTTTTATTTGCAGTGTTCTAAAGACATTCATAGTAGCATTTTCTATTTCTGAATCTTACTAGATTCCTTTCTTAATGTTTGATAGACCCCTTTTTGTGACCTTGCAAGTAAACACTGTGTTCAGACTTCTTCCTGATTAGATCATCCTTTTGTTGAGCTGTAGTTCTGGGCAGGCTTCTACCATTTATACAAGATTAATTTCTTTAAACGCATGTACACTAAATGCCCCTTAGTGTTTGTTTCTTTATGATGATAAGATTATATAGTGGTAAATGCAGTGATCATATAATTGTTATTTTCTTTAGATTGATGAACAAATTGAAAGCATGTTCAATTCAAAGAAAAGAGTAAAAGACATGGCAGCACCAGGAACATCAAATGCTCCTACACCGTCAGCTGGGAATGCAGAAAAATTGGAAATTGCCAAAAGATTGGCTTTGAGAATCAATGCCCAGAAGAACCTTGGAGCAGAGGCACAAGTCATGGTCCCCTTCCACTTTAAGGTCAGGCTCTTTACAGACCAATTTTATTCATTTTTAATGAAGGTTGTTCAGTTCTTTGTTCTGTGGCTGCCATTTGATGTAGTGTTTCTGCGCACTAGTAACATACTGCACTGTTTATCTCATTTGGGCTGGGCTAACTCGCTTACATGGGATTTGTGAGCTGATACGTTTATAAGAGCTATTACAGAACTGTCTGTAAATGCTTTGTCTGCCCTGGCAAAGAGTTCATTCATTACTGATAATATTACGCAATTAGTTTTGTCAGCTTTGGCAGGGTTGCAGGACATCTTTCTCTGGTGAAGCAGGAGAGGTACATGTGATGTACAATGTGTTTACATTGAAGTTAATTGTTCTGGAATGTCCAAAGATATTTTAAGCTGAAAATATGAAAGACCAGTAAGATATTTTCTTTGCAGGTGTGAAGGGAATTGTTGAGAGGAAGGAAGGAAGAGCAGAAGTCTGGAGAGTGTATTTGTTATGTAGATAATCACATTACACAGAGAACTTTATTGAAACCCTTATTGGTTTATATGGGACTTTTTTGGGCTACCTTGTTCTCAGTATGGACCTCTGCTTTTACAGGATGTGATGCAGCAGGCTACAAATGCTATCCTGAGAGGAGGCACAATTCAAGCTCCTACTGTGTCTGCCAAGACCATTGCAGAGCAATTGGCTGAAAAAATCAATGCCAAGCTCAATTACGTACCCATAGAGAAGCAGGAGGAAGAGAAACAGGATGGGGGACAGAATGAGTCCTTTAAGAGATATGAAGAAGAATTAGAAATCAATGACTTCCCACAGGCAAGTAATCATTTTGCTATAATCAAGTGTAAATGACCATTATTTAACAAAACCTCTCTTCATACTTACACCAGTAAAATATTATGTCTCTATTTCTGATCACACCTAATTGAAATTACTACATTATCTGTGATTACTTCTCAGGTTATGTAAATGCAATGCTTTGGACTTACTCCAGAGAGTATCAGGAAAACAAATATTCTTTATCAGACAAAAATCTCTTCACCCTCTACCCACTTCTCTAATACCCAAATCTCTGACACGGGTGTTTTTTGCAAAGGCTTTACTGCCATGACTGCTACAGCTCTTTGCATTTTTCTTAGTACCTGAGTATTTCTGCCATTCAGAGTATTGCTGCTCTGATCTACCTCATTTGTTATTTTGAGGATTTATATTTCACAGTATCAAGTACAAATTCCCTGTATTTATATTTGAGGTTCTGCCCACGTTGGCAGAACTAATGTATTGCCATTTTGTGTGGTGCCTTTCTCCTTGTTGATCCTCCCATATCCTTCACCTTGCAGACTGCCAGATGGAAAGTTACCTCCAAAGAGGCACTGCAGAGAATCAGTGAATATTCTGAAGCTGCCATTACAATCAGGGGAACTTACTTCCCTCCAGGCAAGGAACCCAAGGAAGGAGAACGAAAGATTTATTTGGCTATAGAAAGTATGTATTTTTTAAATAAATGTTTCTCTTAAAGCTGAGTCTAGTTTTGTAATTAGACATGGAATTTCTGTAGTCAGTGTTCGGACACTTGAGTTACAGACTCACTGCAGTTACTTTGCCATTACTGAAAAACACTTGTTTATCTTAATACACTTTGTCAAATGATCCATGGGGATCACAGAGAAGCTTCTCCTCACCTGCCACAGAACAACAGCTAACATATGAAATGAGTTTGGAGGAGAGGAAAAGAAAAGAAGAAAAAGAATAACCACAAAGAGGTCTGTGCCAGTGTGAAATAAGGAAAAAAATAGAATCCTGTTTTGGCCGTTAAAGGTATAAGAAATTGCATCAACTACTACAACAAAAACTTTGTAAATGTCATGATGGTTGAGTTTTTCTCAAGAAACCTCTAATCCTACATATTTCTGAACAGTATCATTTATGGCTGTTTGGAGTATCTTCCGTAAAAGAGAACACAGTCAAGCTGTGGCATTCTGTGCAAATAGCTGAGGATATTCAGCAAGCTTTACTATGCTTCTGAAAGTAGCCAGCAGTGTTTATTCTGTAAGCTTCGTATACAGAAAGTGTTTAAGATTATAATACATATTTTTATCTTCAGGTGCCAATGAACTGGCTGTACAGAAAGCAAAAGCAGAAATCACACGACTTATAAAAGAGGAGCTCATCAGATTGGTGAGTGCAATATTCAGAATGCAGAGGGAAAGTGCCTTAATGTATGTTTTATGAGATTGACTTCTGCAAATGTTGATGTTCTGACATAAGCTTTTACTAATACCAGGGACTGGGACCTGTAGATCTCAAAAACACTGTTTATTGAACAGCCTAAAAATCCATGACACTGGTTAATCAGCCAGAACACGGCTGCTATCCAGCCAGCAGATGGAGATAACACATTGACAGAGATTTTTAAATGAAGACCCTGTCAAAGAGTTTGGTCCCAATAAATTTCCTAATTTCAACACCATCAGGCAGGGGAGAGGAGAATCATTCCCCTCATTTTAATATTTTATATGTGTTGAGAGATCTGGTTTGTTGTAGCTTTACAACATACCCAGCTAATAAGCTAGTGGGGTTTTATTGCAATTCATTTATCCATCTTCACTTTTAACTGTGATTATCCTCTTCTTTATTCACAGCAAAATTCTTACCAACCAACCAACAAAGGAAGATACAAAGTTTTATGAGTATTTGGAATTATCTGTCTGCCAGCAGCTGGTGCGTGAAACTTTGTGGCTTCTGTTGTTTTTGCTGTTTACACTGCTTATTGTAAATTAAGAAATTTTTTTATTTCGTCCTGCGGACATTTTTTAACAGAAAATTGATACTTGCTGAAGCATCTTAATTCTCTTCACTAAAGTTATCAGTCTTAAAGCAGACCAGTTTTGGTGGAACGTGATTTAATTTAAAAGTGCAGTTTATATACTTTTCATCATAAAGAATGTGAAATAAACATATTTTAATTTTTTTGACAGACAGTATACTGTTAAGTAAATTAAAGTATTGGGATTTTTGTTGGAAATTGTTAGAATGTACCTGCTTCATATTGTTGAGATGGTTCACACATCAATTTATACTGGAAAAATGATAAAACACCAAAATAAAGGCAGGATTTTTCTCCTGGTCCATAGCATCTCTCTGGCTGGTTCCACACACATTCGTTCCCTGTACAAATGTCCCCCTAAGGTCAGAGAGTCTTGCATTGATCAGAGTAGAGAATTTTATCCAAAAATACTCGAGGTCTCATTTTAAGATTTTATCCTTCTCATGTCCCATTTTTTCTTTATCATCCAGGTAGTAGATAACTCTTTGGGGTTGTTGTAAAGTGAAATGTTTTGTAGTATTACAGTAGTTTTCCTGTTTTTTTCTAAACATCAGAATTTTAGGATTGGATTTTTTTTCTCATTTGATGACATAAGAGTTAAAGCCTGTTTTAGTTTAAAATGAATTAGCAAAAAAAGAGAGAAACCTCTTTTGTAATGAAATACAACTTTGTCCCTCTTTTATAGTGTTCTTATATATACATTTAATGTGATTATTCCCCCAGGATTGTCGTCTTTATTACTGTTAGGACATGGCTTTACGTACAAATGTATAGTGATGTTTATGAATGAATTCCACAAATACTGACTATCAGTGCAGTCAATAAGCTACTGGGACAGGCAGGACCAATGTTTTTGATGTCTCATCCCCATAACCATTAGATTCGTGTGATGGACACTATTCCTAAGCATGTAACTCCTGTCTGCTGGTCTGGAGCCGAAGCAGTAGCAATTTAAATTGTCTCATTCTAGCAGCTGCAAGACTTTGAAGATGATGACTTTCAAAAGGACTTTCATAGAAAGCTTTACTTACCTGACACATTGAGAAGAAATGTGTAATTTTAAACCAGCTGTGTATATACTGCTTTAACCCTGGTGAAGACAAATCATACAATCTGCATCATGGCTGTATAAATTCACAACTTTTCTTTCCAAACTTCAGGTAATTTAAGTGACTCTGTGTTTGCATACAACTGTCTGTTACCCTGTCAGTGTACCTTATTTGCAGTACAGGGAAGAAGCAAAGGAATGATTATACCAGCTTAACAGTCTACATTTAGGATAAGAACACCCCTAATGTAGTACTTGCCAGTATGAACACATGGAGAGAAGCAGCACAAACAGTAACACTTCTCAAAAGTTAAAACAGAAATCTCAAACTAAAGCTCTGTGATTACATTTAAATACATCAGTTTTCCTTCCCTTAAGAACTGGGGTTTGATGTCTTTCATAGAAATTCTTTGTTGAATTGTCTAACTTTTGGACAGTGTCCCTTTCCAGAAGAGTGACACATTTTGTGTATTTAATGAAGAGCACTGTGGAGTTTGGACAGTCTGACATGTCTTTAAAAATCTTGGTTCAAAATGTTCATACATTGATATCTCCTAAAAAAGGCATGATAGACACTTTTATTGGATTTCAGAGGTGCAACAATGTATAATCTTTAACTTCCTGGGGGTTTTAAATGCAATGTCAATATTCTTAATGTTTTTTTAATTCCAGCAAAAATAAAAGTAATTTCAATGTATATTTTTCAGAAACTGTCTTTCTGAATAGCTCCTCTGTTTTCTGCATTTGCACTGCTTCTGTGTTTTTCCTGTGACAGTGAACCTCACACTGTTTGGAGTAGGGTGATGTGAACAGCAGCTTGTACTTCTGTTTTTGTGCTGGAAATGCAATGCGACACAGCCCAGACTCAGTTAAGAAAGTCACAGTGAAGGTGTTCGGATACATGAAAACAGTAGCAAAATGCATAAAAGCCAGTGGAAAAGAAGCTCTCAAATTAACAGATACACAGGGAAAAAAACAGTGGAAACAATATGAGAATAAAATTTTGGAGAAGATAAAATTTAATATTGAAAACTGCTATATTTAGGTCTTTGCAAGCGTGTCCATGGATATGGGCAAGATCTTTATAAACATCATGATTTGGCTGCTTTCCAGGGAATCTGCCCTGGTCAGATTCATGTTGCCAGTTGTTGGAAGAGCACAGGGATGCTGGTTTTGGTTTTTATTTTTTAAATACACATAAGCAGAGCTTGTTCTGTTACCTGCCCAGGTGACAGTGCTTTCAAGGTTGCCTTTATGCTCTTAGTACGTGAGCGAACAGTGGTGTTTTGGGTGGATAAGGGATACAGGTACTTGGCACTGGATCATGAATGAGCTTTTTCTTGCAGGTCACAGTAATGTGGTATTGGCATCGTGCAGCAGGCCCACACCAGGGAGGGGAGGGAGAGTGAGAGCCCTGGTCCCAGCCCAGCTCCCTTGTTCTCCATGCAGGTGGCCCACGAGAGATTCAAACATCAATAACTGCCCCCCCCCCCCCGTGAAGGATTTAACGCCCTAGCCAGGAACACAGGAGGGACTAAATCCAGTGTTTTGTGGGGGGGGAAAAAAGTTCACAGCAAGACAAAAAATGTGTGCTATCACAGTTCAGAATTTTATACTCCCTGAACTACATGGCACATGGTTACCACCTTTTGTTTAAAACAGGCAGTCCAAGGCCTGCTTTGCATGTTGACTTTATGCTATAAAAGTTGTAACCCAGACAATGAGTGTAGATCACCGCCAGCATGTTCTGTAGCTGTTCCCTGTGCTGGCTGCTTGAGATTTTACTTGTACAATTAAAGTAGTGCAATTTAGTTAATGTGCATTTGGCTGCTAATTAAATAAAATATTCAGAGGCTCAAAGTACCATCTGTAGGGGCTTTTCGTACTCAAGTCTTCCAAGTGGAAGAAAAAAAGATTTTTGTTAAGCAAAGTTTTCCTGAAATTCTGCAATTGTGACAACTATAAAACAAACACCAAAGGCTGGATTTGGGATCTTCCTGAAATGAGAAAAAGAATGCTGGAATTTCAGGGAGTGAGAGAATTTTTTGATTTTAGTCCTTCAGGTTTTTTACAGTTGTAAGAAATGGTGATTACTTCAGCCAAAGTAGTGGCAGGGTTACAGACAGGTACCTGTGGCTGTGAGGATGGAGCCTGTGGAGCTGGCCAGGATTAATTTTTAACTCTCTGTCATGGACATGATACTGTGGATGGGGTGCTGCTGAGCACCTCATTTACAAGGGCCTGGCTTTGCCTCAGTTTGCTGGTGAGGTGGTTCTCAGGGTGAACACGGGTGTCAAAGCTGCCCTTGGCAGGGAGTTCCTGAGGGTCCTCCCTGAGCATTCGCGCTGGGCCTTGTGTGCACGCTCTGGCCTCCTCACGTGATGCTCCAGGAATGCACTTCCCTTTAATTATTTTTCTTGACCCAGATCTCTTCCAAATATGGTCTCAGCTTAAATAAGTTTGTGTTCTTAGAGCTCATGCGTTTGCAGAATAAATTTTGGCTTCCAGCTAACTGTGGCTGGCTGTAAGGGAGAGTGGAGGCAGAGAGCAACCTAAAAATACAAAAATAAAAGGGGCACAGCTGGACTCAAATTTTTCTGAAAATGTATATTTTGTACAATGTTTATACAATGCTAGGCAGGAAGATTTGTTTTCATAGTTTTAGCTGCAGTGGAAACAATTGTTTTTAAATAAATGACCAGTAGTCTGAGTGATTGCCACCCAAACATTTAGTCTCTGAGACTTTTCATCTGAAACAGATTTAAATATTTTTCTTTAGTCAAACTGAGAGATACAAGATTGTCAAGCTGACCAGCATAAGCAGAGGTAAATTAATTAACATCTCAGAACTAAGTTGTTCTAGTGAGCTAAGAAATTATTAATAACCTACTGTGGAGTGAGCATATGATTAAGTTATTTTATACTTTGGCCATTCTAAGTATGAAGTTCATCATTACAAACATTTCTCAAAATAATAAATACCCCGTGGCAACTGTTCTGAAATGAATGGCCAAGCAAGGAAAATGTTACAATCAGAATTAAGATCAAGGATTTTCGTTAAAACCTACATTTCCTCTGCCTGTGCAAGTTACCAAGGAAGTGAATGTGTAGAAATTATCAGCTCTGATACTTCACAGTTAAATAGACAGAAGGTCATGGCAGTTCCCGTACTGAATTCTCCCTTTTTGCTCGGCATGCTTTGGAGCCCAGCACCGGCGAGAAGTTCCTGTATTGGCAGAAGAAGGAACTTGTGCTTTGAGGCCCTTCCTCTCCCTGAAAATGTGGATCCCTCAGCGAGATCTGCAGTGAGAAAGGAGGAGAATGGCGCTTTGTGGGGTGGATGTGGGAAGGGGCAGCATTTCATTGCATCGCTTATCTTACCGATAATTAATGTAATCATTTGGTACTGCTAATGAGTCAGTCCTTTAGAGGAAGGAAAGGAGGAAGCAGATTCACAGCAGGAGGAACAGCCGTACTTCAGGCCCCGGGAGCTGTGACAAAACAAGTCAGTGGCAGAGCAGTTTATCAGTGTTTGGTCCCTGTTATTAGCACAGTGCACACGAGGGGACCGGGCCCTGTTGCTACCAGATGAGTTTGAGCTGGCTCAGCCCGTGTGGGTTTGCCTGGAGTGCGCTGCAGGGCAGTGACACCAACCAGGCCCTCACGGAGCCATGGCCAGTTCCAGGTCAGACATTTAAATCTTGCTCTGCTCTGCCAGCAACAGCCTTGACAACAGCTGGGTTCCACCTTCACAGCTCGGGATGGAGCCTTTCACCTTGCACTTCCACTCCCCTAGGGTCTGATGGCTTCTGTGTTCTGTTGAGATCACAATTTCTGCAGAAATCAGGAGGCTGAGCCCAGCCTGACTCCCATCACCTTCCAGATTAAAATATTAACAGGATACTGAAAAGGTGTCAAACTGAACCATTTTTCACTGGCATTTCCAACAGGCGTTTGAATAGCAGAAAGATGAGCTTTGTAAATAAATGGAATCATTTGCTAAATTAAGCTAAATAAATGCTGCTTTTCCCTGCTGCTTTCTTACATTGCAAGTGAGGATTCCTGCGTGCATTAGGCAGAAATGGCAAAAATACAAATCATCATCTTGGCAGGATGTTTCACAGCAATTTTCAGCCTGAAGAGCTCTAAGTATTGTAGAAATGGAATATCTTAGTGTTGGAGTACAGCAGTCAGCTCCTCAAACAACAGCAGGAGAGGAAAATATTTTTAAAAGCAGAATTAACCATTTGTGAAAGCTGCAGGTTCTTGTTTCCTGGTCTGTTTTGCTTTTATTTTCTAAAACTTCATCTGAATAATACGCAGTATTTTTCAGGCTCTTTTGTGCATCAGTCATTTAAGGATCAGTGTGCTCATTCAGGCCCTATGTTTTGAAGATGCGTGTGTTGCTGTCTGTCAGTGGACCAAGGGTGCTAATGGAGGACAGGAATCTGTTATAGTCATTAACAAACGTGGATTAAAAAATATGTTGGTCACAGCCCTCCACCAAGTGGGCTGTCATATTGTTTCACTAAAACTGACCTCGAGGACAAAAGGTTGGATGGTGAAATGTGCTGGGCACTTAAAATTCATGTTTCTATGGCATGTTTTTGGAAACAATTGAAGTTGTTAATCCTGTAGTTGCTGTTCCTGCTTGCAGGTATGAAGTTGAGTTTATAATGAAGTGCTACTGCAATACTGAACTCTTCAGAACACAGATGGATGAAACAAAGCAAAGTATTTAATAACCAGTCCCACACGGGTGCTGTAAGACAGTGATGGTCCATGCCTGGACCCAACCCCGCATAAGCTACGCTGGAAATGGCAGCTGGTCCCAGTGCAAAGTCCCAGTGCAAAAAGGGAAAGGAAACTAACGTAATTCATCGTTCTAATAGTCCTGAAGCTGGACTATTCCATAATGAATTGCAGCGTGTGGTGGAGTGGATGTGGTGGAGTCACCGCCCCTGGAGGTGTTTGAGTAAAGACTGGATGCGGCACTCAGTGCCCCAGTCTGCTTGACGAGGTGGTGTTTGGTCATCGGCTGGGCTCGGTGATCCCAGAGGTCTTTACAACTTAAGTGAGCCCATGATTCTGTGTGCACTTTTGAGACAGAAGATACCACACTCCTCTATCCAAAAGGCAGTGATGGAAGCACGAGTAATACTGATCCCGCTTCCACGGACGCGCGTGGCCACGCACAGCGCCTAAAGCCTTCGGGATCCGTGTGCGCCCCCGGCCCGGCCGCACCGCGTCCCGCCCGCCCCACAAAATGGCGGCAG
>WEIT01024599.1:565560-580658 GCA_013389985.1 Dryoscopus gambensis
CGAGGCCACCCGCGGCGCCGTGTCCCCGGCTGCGGCCGAGTCGGAGGGAGCTGTGCCGCCCCTTTGTCCCCTCAGCCGGCCCTTGGCCGCGTCAGGTGGGGCTGGGCCCTCCTGCTCTCCAGCCCGCGGCCGGTAATTGTTCCTTCCCTTCAGCACCCGCAGCTCCGTGCGTGGGGCTGGCTCGTGTGCAGGGCTGTTTACTTGAAGCATATTCCCATTCGCGTGGGGCGCCTGGATGTGTGCGTGCAGCCCATGGATGTATTTCCTGACACACCTAAGTAGCGGATGCCTTTGCTCACCTGCACATCAGGGTACTGGAGAGCCTCACTGTGTCCCTTCTGTGCCTCTTTGCGTTTTAACATAAGGCGTGTCAGTGCTGTGTATTCTCGTGAACAGTTACGGATAGTTTAGTGCATTCTTGTTGGTGCATAGTCCTTCTAGGGTAAATAATTAGTGAATAGTTGCACCTTAAATTTGTGTGCAGTTCTCCCTGGATTAACAGTTATTTTGATCCATGTGGTTTTTATTTTTGTAAAATGAAGGGGTAGGAGAGGCACTCTGTTAATATATTTCTTAAATTATTGTTTATTTCTATTTCAGACTTAAGATGCCACAGTTTCTCTTAGAATTTTGTGTGTGTGTCTATGTCTGTACCTATATCCCTCATGGTTTAGATGCAGCCTTAAATAAAAAGTCCTGAGTGTTTTTCCTTTGACCATTGTTGAACAGATTCAACAAGTGGACTTTGTTTTTCTGCAGTCTCGCACAAGGACACTACCTTGGCTGTGTTTGGGTGTGTGGACAGGTGTTCAGAGGCCTTTGCACTGCTGGGGTGTGTGGACTGGTGTCCAGAGCCTTCTGCACTAGTCCCGTCACAGAGAAACACTGTGAAAATATACATCAGGAAGGAGATGCTTTATCCATCTCTTTAAGCTTGAAAGTCCTTTTGTGGTAGCAGGCTAGGGAAAGAGTAGAAGGTAGGTGAGAACACCCACTGAGATGAATGAGCACCTCTTACCTCTTGGAGCTATTGTTCGAGACTGCAGCCCTGGGGAGAAGAGTGGGTGGGCAGGAACACCCACGGAGATGAATAAGCACCTCCAGCTCCTCAAAGCCCTTGTTCTAGGCTATGACAAGGACTGCTCCTTTTTATTTGGGAGTAGCCCCTTGAGGTGAATGGACAATTCACAAACGCTAATAATCCTTTCTTTATAGAGATCCACCTCTACCTGCTCCATCATTCACATGCATATTTGGTTTGCCTTAAAGTTTGGTTATGCAGAACCACAGAATAATGAAGGTGCAGTTTCAGCATGCTCTCCTAAGCCAGTCTGTCTGGCCTGATGGCCGCCTCGATTCTGTGCTGCTCCATCCCCAGCTCTGGGGCTTTCCTCCAACCTCCATTCTCTGTGCTGGGTTTGGGACTTGTCATGCCTGTCATCCAGGTCTTTGAAGTCCACTAAGACCATCTTTTTGAGATCTGGTTATTTTTTTTTAAGTAACAGTACCTGGGAGTGGGGTCGGTGGCAGCCAGTGGGTAATGTGGCTTAGGCTGAGCTGGGACTGTGTCTGTGCTAATGGAAGTGTGGGTTTCTGGTACTTTCTTGCCTCTATGCCTACACACTGTTGCTTTTGCTTTCTTGTTGTATTAGTTTTCACCTGGATCAGATCCCTGGTGTTGATTTGTCCTCCTCTTGCACAATAGTTAGTGTTGGCACAAGGAGTGGGAATGTGGGAGAAGAGGAAAGGGCAAGATTGTCCTGTTCAGAAAAAGGGCGGATTCTGAGAGTGGTTTCTATTGATTATGAAACCAAGCTGTCAGTTGTGTCAGTGTAAGTGGAGGTGGACAGGTAATTAAATCATTGATGCCATCTTCCGTAATTTTTGTGAAGCTGTCTTAACCCTTTCAAGGTGTCCTGTTCATCATCATCATAAATGATCTTAATTTTGGGGTGGGAAGAAGTCAGCTGACATCCTTGCTGATGTTAGCATCTAGTGAAACTCTGTCCTTGGATATGGCTTATTTGGTTTTTAGGGTTAGAAAGCCTCACAGTTACTTGTGTGCCTGATTCTGCAAACAAATAATGAATGAACCCTAAAAGTTCAGTTTACTTGACACTTAGCCTAGTGGTGCTTGCCAACATCAACTCTTTGAGAGCAGTTGAGCTTTGTCTGTAATACAAAGCGGTGCTTAGGCTTTGGAGAGCTTTGTTTCTCCAAGGATGTCTGAGTCAAAGACTTGAACTCGCGGGCACAGAGGCACACCCAGGCTGCAGCTCTGCTGAGGAGCAGGAGACACAAACCATGCTGAGGGAAGGCTCCCGCAGTGCCTGGCACATCTGGGGAAGAGGAATTTGAAGGGAGTGGGTGTTTCAGCTCCATATAACTCTTCTCTTAACTTGTGTCACATAAGAAAATGACCCTGGGTCATCAGGGGAAGGACCATATTTTTAAGTTGTATTGCTTGGGGATGTCTTAATTTATTAATGATTTTGCACTAAGAATAATTGAGAAAGAAACTGTTCCCAAAATTATGTTGTCTTTTTGATTTGCAGTCTTATGTTGTCATGTAGTAAGTCTAGCAAATCACTGCTGTAAAGAAATTATTTTTTATATTTTGGTAGTTCGGAATATATTTTACCTGGTGTCAAATGTGAGAAAAATCTTATTATGCACCGATTGCGGAAAGGGCTTCATAAGCACAGTGTGGAAAGACTGGTTATTGAGCTTCACAAGTAGATGGGATTTCAGTTGTAGGTTCAGGTGTTACAGTGTATGTTGTGCCACTGATAGAATTTCATGCTTAGTATTTTTAAAATATTTACATTTATGTGAATACTCCAGGTAGGGTGCAGCTTTGTGAAAGCAAGCAGTCACAGGGTTTTAAAAACTGGGTAAGGCCCTACTTTGGCAAGAGTTAATGTGTAGAAAAGGAGCTGACAATAAAAGGGACGTGTGAAAACCATTCAAATTGATAGAATTAATTCTTCTCAGCGAGTGATGAAAGGATTTCTCACACATGCTGTCCTAAGAAGAACAGAACTGACACCATATTTCTGTTGCGGTCTTGAAAGGGAAAATATTCCTCCTCTTGCTGTTGCTGAACCCCCCCTGCGAAGCAGAGGAGCCCTGTGGCGCTCCCCAGGCCCGTGGGACTCGGCATAGAGCATCTTTTATGAGGGATCCCGAACAGAGCTGGGCCTGTGCTCCGCTCCCGCAGCGCTCGCTGGCAGCAGTGACCTGCAGAGAGCTGTGCACAAATGATGCTTGTGGCTGCTTGTGTTGTTAAGTAGCGACTTTGTATGTGTTGGATGATGATGAAAATGCGCTGCTACAGCCTCCCACAGCCCCATCGATACTGTGGAAACTATTGCAAGCTCAGGGGTGAAAAACCTCAGAAGAGTGGGTGTTGTATACTAACCCTCACTAAAAGCAAAATTGTCCCTGTTGGTGTGAGGAGCATACCCTTCCTGGTATTCATAGTTTGAAAAGCTGTAATTTACATGGACTTCGAGTTTTGCGCAGTTTTGCTGTGATTCAGGTGTGATTGAGCAGAAGTCAGGCAGTTGCCGAGTCAGGTCTGTTCTGGCACTCAGCAGCCCACAGAAGGCAGGCCGGGGTGGGTGAGAGCAGAGCAGCTGCCTGCTGCTTATGCTGGAACTGATTATTCTGCTCAATGCAGATAATGGGTCTCAGGTCCAGTACTCCTTATAAAATAGCTGCTGAGCAAGTGCCTGTTCTAGGGAGTTTGTGAACTTCTCTGCTTACCAAAGGTTTCATCTTGTCTACACTGGCAGCTAAATCCTGCCCGTAAAGAAGGCAGGGTTCCATGTTCGAAAGCCAAAGATGGCATCACGTCACAGCCCAAGAGGGTGTTTTTATGTTATGTGATTTGAGTAGCTTTGATATTAAAATTTTGTGTAGTGAACAGGTCATGAATGGGAATTTCCTGCAGGGTTTCAAGCCTGGAGAGAGATGGGCCATAACAGAACCAGGAGCCTTAAGAGATGTGAGTTAGAGCTGTTTGTTAAGCTGTATTTAGGGATCCGAGGAGGGGCCATGACCATGTCCAGACATCCCCCTGTGGCCAAGCCTTGTGGGTCCCAGCTGGATGCTCCTGCTTCTTTCTGGCAGTGCTGGAGCTTCTGTGCTTTGTTGCATGAGAAGCTCTGGTGCTGCCTCTTTGCCCAAATCCAACTTATCCAGTGCCTCCCCCCTTCCCCCCAGCATTTGTATAGATATAAATTACCAGACACTAAAGGATCCGTACAGAAAATCCTCCACAGTCACTTTCCAGTGAATCTTTTTGAAATATAACTAAATTTCCTTGTTACAGTGCTTTATCTTAATTGTGTGTTTATACAGAGATATTCAGCCATTCAGTTAAATCAGTTTAAAAACTGATTGAAGTAAACTGTTGGCAATATTTTTACGTGTGTATTTACAGGTTTAAAACAAGAAAGTCCCATCTTGTTGGAAACTTTTTTGGAGGGTTTTATTCAAGAATGATTGCACATAAAGTTGTATGTGTTTAGCTATACAATTTAGCTAGAGTGTAATTGTTAAATTGGCATAGCTTTGCATTTCATACCAATTCTCTTTTATACTGTATATCTCCCTGCCAAGAAACCTGCTTCCACTCTGCAGATAGACTCGCTACATTCTTGTATTCCCTACTGTAATACGAATGAAGGAAAATTATGCTGGAGAGTCCATGTTAGGGTAATTAGGCTCAATTACAGATTCCTTTTCAAAACTTTTTTTTAAAAGTCTTAAATAAAAAAAGATAGAATAGGAACCTTGGCTGCTACTTGAAATTTGCATGGTTTGATGAAAAATGATGCCGAGAGGGGGGAAAATGCAGTAAAAAAATCCTGTTGGCAGTCTTCCACTGAGATTGGGGGTTTTGTTAAGCTTCCTGTAGAAAGAAATTTTAAACAGTTACTGATTTGTGCTTTCTTCCTTCATTCATTCCAGTGATACTGGTTGTTGCCAGATGGAAGGTAAAGTATCATCAGCCAGGTCTTGTGTGTGAAGTCAGTGTTTGTCAGAGCTCTCAGTGGTATTGCACTAGACACCAAGCACATACATATGGTGATGAAATTCCAGCATTTGTCAGCTACAGCAGAATATATTCACTGTCTAGGAGTACCTATGATGGTTCTCCTCCAAAAAGATGGATGGAAAAATTCCCCCCAAGTGTAATGAGGAAAAGAAGCAGAGAATAAGAATGTAACACAGGAGTGGGTGTGAGCCTGGCTGATCTCAGGAGAAATACCAGGGACCCCCTGGTATTCAGCGCTTTATTCAGTGCCTTCTCCCAGCTCTGGTATGTTTCTTGGATACTGGGCAGCTGAACTGCTCCTTCTTTGTGGCAGTTGAGCTTGGAGCAGCTTTTTGGGGCCAAAGCCAGTATTCCTGTGTTCAAAATGAGTACTGAGACAAAAATGCTGCTCACCACTCCAAGTGTCTCTGGTGGATCAACAAACAGCTGAACAGCCTTTCAGAGCTGCTGGGCTTTACTCTCTCCGCAGCAAAAGGACATTATAGAACCCTCATGTTTGCAATTACATATCCTGAAAAATCTCAGGTATTTTTTGTGCTGTCGCAGGCACTTTTCTAATATAGTTAAAGAAAGGTAACATTTTTTTGACTGCTAATTGTAGAAAACCTTAAGCTTCCTTCTGTATTGCTGCACAGAAAAGTCTGTCTGGTCTCTTGACCTGAGCTTATTTCCTTTGTCCTTTGCTAAGTGCAGGCTTGCAAACTATTCTTAGTTGTTTTGTTTGCAAGTTAACAGCTGCAATAACAGTGGTTTCACTTCTGTTCTACTGTCCCCCATGCAATGCACCAGCATTGTAGCACTTGGATTATCTCTGCTAGAACATCTAATATTTGAACTATATTACTATCATAATTTCCCTATTTGACATAAACCCATATTTATATATTTGCCCAAGAGTAATGCACACTGTAATGTGCATTTGACAAGCCAGGGTAGATTGAGTGTTCCCCCAGGGAATGTATCCTTTGTAATCAGGAGAAAAGAGCACGGGGATTTACTCCAGGGTAAATAGACTGTCTGTGCTGTGTGCTTTCTCTCTGGCTGGCAGGAAACATTCATAACTGCCAAATAAATTCAGTAATCAATGGTAGAGTTTAAATTGTGTTGCTGTAGGTGATATTCCAGAGCTATTGTAGGGAAAAGGTGATAAATCTTCCAGACCTTATCTACTTGATAAATTTACCATGGGAAGACATATTTGGTGTCTTAAGTGTAAGACACAGAAGTACTCTGAAGGGCCAGATACCTCTTGGCTTAATCTTGTCTTCAGCATGGCTAAATACTTCTATCTTAAACTTTGAGTATTTGCAGCATATTTAAGTTGTAGAACCAGTGTAGTTGAATGGAAGATATAATGGCTTTATTTCCCAGAGCTGCTGGCATTGCCAACAATATCAACATATCTCAGTGCTGGCATTGCTAGCAGTTCGTACGTGCTCTCCTAACTAGGACAGCAGTGCCATTTCTGCAATCCAGCATTTTGTACTTGGTTACAAATTCATTTCATCCCTCTGCTCTCCCAACTATGGTACCGTTGTGTTGCCAAATGCCTTATGTGTTTCTTTCTTTGACATTAATTGTTACATGAAATAACAAAACTGATTAGCACTTTATTCTTTTGCTGTAGTTTAGCAAACAAAAAAAATCTTTAGGATCCTATATCTACTACTCTAAAAGAGTTATATCTTTCCTTGGTTTACAGCTGAATCACATATTAATCTTAGGTCTAAAACAACTAAAATTTAGATGAGATTTGGTTAGAAAGGTTTTAGAACCATAGATGAGCAAATATTGTAGGTCTTGGTTGCTGAAATGCTGTTGTTCAGTTTTTTAACTTCTCTAATTATACCTATATGAATAATACATGTTTTAAACTGTCCTTTTTAACTGTGTGTAAAGATTACTGTGCTTAATAAAACTCATTTTAAAAGTAATTTACTGACATCAATACTGTTTACTAAAAGTAGACAAAGTAGTTTGGACTAATTTTAAGAAACAGAGGTAGCTTTTGAAAGATTCTCTTTGTGGAACGCTGCAGTATTATGATATATTGATACATATTTCTCTCTCTTATTTTTGGTAGAAAATGATGCACCCTGTTGCCAGCAGTAATCCAGCTTTCTGTGGGACCGGCAAGAGCTCTTGCCTGAACGAAGACAATGTGAGGGCTGCGGATCAGTTTGACCTCTACGCCGCACAGCAGAACAAGTACAGCCACGCAGTCAGCCACAAACCCATCGCCTGCCAGAGACAAGACGCCTTGAACGAATCCCACTTGCAGACCACGAGTGGCAGGAATATAGAGACAAAAGATGAACTAAAGAAAAAGAAAAACCTCAACCGCTCCGGGAAGCGCGGAAGGCCGTCAGGGACCACGAAATCAGCAGGGTACCGAACCAGCACAGGTCGACCCCTGGGGACCACCAAAGCAGCCGGATTTAAGACAAGTCCAGGCAGACCCTTGGGTACAACTAAAGCAGCAGGATACAAAGTCAGCCCAGGCAGACCTCCAGGTAGCATTAAAGCTCTATCACGGCTTGCAAATCTAAATTATACTTGTGGCAGTGCAGCTTTTCCTTACCCTATGGTGCATAACAGAGGAGTACATGCTGCTGGTGAAAGTAGCAGCAAAATCAAACAGCCTAATGAATGAAAGGAGGGAATGAGTAACTCCTTACTAATCTGCTTTATGCTGATTTTGGGCATGTTTCTTGAGTTTTCTTGTAATGTTTGCCTAAGACTCAGTTTCTAGATTTTATTCCAATAATGCCATAGCCTACGGGTGCAATTCATAACTTTTACAGAATGTTGGGAAGGCTTTGGTTTAAAGAGGCTTCTGTTGATTTTAAATCATAATTTATAAGGAAGTCTGAAATGATATATTATGCTTTGGTGTCGATACTTAAGTAATGTCCATGTCCTTAGTTTTAAGTTCAGTTTCTCATAAATCTAGAAGTGTGGCTATGCATTAAATAATTGAAATAAGGAGGACAGAAATGAGCTGTCTGATGGTTCATGATGTGGCCTGTCCCACAATAAGCAACTTAGCCAGTTAAGTTCTAACTTGATAAAAATTGATAAAGAAAGTGGCAAGCCACATTTTCCACTTCTGCAGGACCTTCTACAGACCTCAGATAGACTTAAAATAGACTTAAAAACTTAAACAAAAAAAACCCAACCTTTTTTTCTAAAGTGATTTCCAGTGGCTTTTATTTCTGGAGTTGTAGCATTAAGTGAATTTCAACTAATGCTCCAAAAATATTTTGGAAGATAATAAAGAAACCTGAGTATTTGTACAGTGCATTAGAGCTTCACAGCGCCTTACAAAGACAAGTTACTTTGCCTTTAGGTGAGAGCTGTTGTTTCAGTTGCAGGATTCTACTGGGTAATTTTGAAATGCCTAATAGTACATATACCAAACCACAAATAATTATTTGAAATTTGAAATATTTTATAAGAAATTAAGTACTGTTCATTCTAGTTAGGCACTCGATTAATATTAAACAGTATGTTCTTAAATCTGTAAATAGCTATTTACGCTGGCTTTTGCCTTTCAAATCTGTGCTTAGATGGCAACAGTTTAATAGCTTTTAAAGTAATAACCTATAATGTTTACAAATTAAACTTTTTAAATAGACACTGTTGCCAAATTTTTAGACTCAGTTTTGCCAGATATTCCTGGAAATAGTTATTTCGTTGTTTGACACTTATATTTAAATTATGGAAGCTTATATATGTACCAAAGGACACCATTTTCATGATTTATAAAAGCAAACTGTATAGCTGATGCAAACAGGATGCAGTTTACTGCACTGCTGGACCCCAGATACAGAGTAATTCATCTATGCATGCAAGCCAGAAAAAAATGTTGTTGGTTAACTAAAAATACCCTTCTTGACTGAAACGAAAACCTCCCCTCCTCCCAAAAGAAATGTTCAATTTTTCAACTGGGTGTGTGTAATTTTTTTTTAAGTGTGGGAGTATGTGTGAGTGTGAGTGTGTAAAATAATTTCATCCAGACTTCAAAAGGAAAAAAAAAATACCAGTCCTCAATGTTCCATATTGTTTGTTCTAAATTCATTTCACTGAAACTAAAACTTTTTTTTTTAATCTGGAAGAGAGTTTCTGTTTTAAGTCATTTCACATATAAAATCACTTTATGATAAATTTGTAGCTTGAAATATCTGGGGAGGGGGAATATATAGAGTTTGCAGATTTGGGGAGAATAAAAATTTGGGTTAATTGAGCCTGTGCTGAATGAGTAATGATGATGGTAATTTTTGTTAACATAAATGCTATTCTGGCCTGCTGTCATTTTTACTAGACCTCTTGATTTCAGTGATGACAACTTAAGAAACAGATGTCATGTTTCATACCTTTTTTATCAGGAAAAAAGCAGCAAGCCTTCAGGTGTTCCAGTGATGCCTAACACATATTGAGCTGGACTTTTGCTGTACTTTACAATAGGTGTGTTGAATTGTTTTGGGGGAACTGTGTATGCACTGGCAACTAAGACAATGAACCTCAACTTATACTGGATGGCTCCTTAGTCGATAGATGAACTAATGGCAGCTAAATTGCTACTAAGGAATAGTTTCTTCATGCTGAAGCTCTGAAATCCAGTTGTACGTTCTGTTCCTCAAGAAACTTGCAAGTCTGAAATTTAGCAGTGTCTCTCAGAAGATGTAACTTCTGACACATGCAAAGTGCTAACGTGAGTTCATTCACCCTCAGGATCTGTGTTGTATTGGCTGTTTTTAATCAGATAATTTTTCAACAAAAGACTGCTTTAAGTTCTTTCCTGAACTCAGCTGGGCCAGCAGTCCTCTTCAGCTGAATGTATGACTGCAGGAGTGTCGCACCTCGCTGGCAAGGAACGTGTTGCATGTCACCACTGTACCTTGGAGAACCCCCACTCCTGACTCCTCCTGTCCATCCTGTGTGCTCCTGTCCGTTCCTCACTTGTGCATCCACCCAATGGTGCTGTGCTGTGTGTCAGGAGATAACGCAGATGTATTGCTGTTCTGCTAGTATAATTTGTATTCCAGTATGCTGATGAAATAATGAAATCACCTAAGCAATTTCTGTTCATTACAGTGTTTATTAATTATATCAGATGAGATATAATCCCAGTAAAAACTAATTAATGTTGTCAGTTGTGAAATGATGAGCATCAATTAGAAAAGTGTTCAGAGAGCCCGCAGTGGGCTGCTTGGCACTCTGGGTTTAGGAAGGAGACCAGAAGGGCACTGCTGGCATTTCCTGATTCTGCTTTATTTTATATCTGACTAGAGTTTACTGGTGCTGTGCAGTGAGGGGAAGAAAAAAAGAGGAGATTCAAAGTGACTAGAAATGGAATTTTCAAATACTTCTGTTCTTCCTGTGTATGCTCTGCAGAATACATTGTGCTTTTCTCAACACTTTTCTTTCCATGAGAAACACTGAAACAGCATGTTAATGCCTAAACTTTGTTAGTATCTATGGGAAAACTGGCATTTTCCCCCCATAGTATGAAAACATTACTTGTAAGGTAAATTGCTTATTTTATATTATATATCATAATTCAGCTATTCATAAGCTAGGATCACTGGTGTGTGTTAACACTGTTCAGAAGACCGACATGCCAAGTTTAATAATTCCTTTTAATTATCAAGTTTCTAACGTCTTATTTATACATAAATGAAATGTATTAGCTTGCTATTATTCCTTAATGATGCTATAAAGTTCACTGTTAAGATACATATAGTAACTACTATTCATTTTCTGATTAAATTTACTTATACTTTAAAACCAAATAATTTTGCTACTATAAAGTCTTGCACTGGACAGATTCAAGATGCTAGCGCCATATTTTGTCAGAAAAAATTCAGATACCATCAGAAGCAGCTGACTTTGATATCAAAGATGGTATTTTTAAAATCAGCACTTAGCTTTGTCATTAAAGCAATGTTCTTTGTATCTTGAATTTAGTTTAAAATAATCAAATTAACTAGAGCCATTAAAGATCTCTCTTCTGAATGAATATATTTTCATTTTGTCTGAAGGATCTTAATGTTCAGTCAGGACAAAACCAAGCCTTGTCAGTGAAAAGTGATGTGTCTGTGAAAAGAATTACCTGGAACTACAATACGCAGAGTAATTCAGATGAGAATTTAACTCCCTCCCCCATTTTGAAGAGCTTTAAAAGGCAGAGCAATGTGAAGTCATTTGTGCAATGGTTTCATTAGCTGTGACTCTGCTGTTCTTTGTTATATGTATAATAATGTTCCATGCTACCCTTAAACTTGACAGTTAAAACAGCTGATAACAATCATAAATACTTGGAACTGCAAACTTCATTTCTGATTACAAAAGAAGCTTATTCTTCTCTATTTTAATGCATATATTTTAACACTGCTTAAATATATTTATGACTTTAGTAGAGACTAGACCTTTCTCCTTGTGACTTTTTTTCCAAATAGAAGAATCTGTATTCTAAAATTTGAACCACTTTCTGTTACTTCAGTCTTTCATCATTTGCTTTTCCACAGGTTTACTTTGGGGGTAACAGTAATCTGTTAAATAACTAGTATCAGCACCCTGTCCTCTGCTGTAAAAAGCCTGATTAGATACTGTGTATGTTTTTATGTCCATGAACTTGAGCTACTCGTGTGCAATTATGTGTATGGGAATGGAGTAGTGTTCATGATCTGTATTTACATCATCATATGGATGTATATTTATTAATAAAGTTAATACTTTAAAACCTAACCATTTTTCCCTGTTTTTTTTTTTAATACCTTTTAATTCTGGCTGAAGATGCCAGTTGACAGTGTTACCTGCTAATTACAGGCAAGTTACGTGTATTTGCATTAGGGCTAAAAGACTCTATGAGTGGCAAACTATCAGGAAATAGGGGAATGTTGCTTATTTTTTAGTGAATTGAAAACAGTGTGACAGTAACTTAATTGTTCTTGTCCTTTCACTCAAATAGGAGAAAAGGAGCAGAAAGGAGCTATAACCCTGTATGGATAAATAGTCAACTGCTAACTTTTTCCTCTTTTGCACATGGAAACCAATTTGAAAGTACTCATAAACTAAACTTTTCATGGAATGGTGGTCATAATTTATTATTCTGTGATGAATAAGACATATTTATCCCTGTATTCCAGCAATATTCCAGTTTATCTGTGTTGGTGAGATGTGCTCTGTGTGCCACTCAACACTTTGTTTTTTAAAAAAATTTTTTTCTCTTTACTGAAGTTTTTCAATAACTTTGGGGAAGAACAGGCAGTCCTACCTACTGCAGTCCACACTCCCAGGCCTGCATCCTCTGCTTGCTCTCCAGCACCCTTTGTCTTCTTTCCCATGAACTTTCAAAGGCCTTGAATACATCTGGAGTTGGAACATTGCAAATGTCAGTTGCAGTTATTTTGCAGACATTTTGAATTTAACTAAAAATGACATCTGATGCATTGGTTGGTTGGTTGGTTAGTTTTTGGGGGTTTTTTTTTGGTTGGCCATTCTGGTAGTTGTAAATATTTGGCATTCAAGGTGACTGGATATGTTCAACAGCAGCCTGCTGCATACTGATCTAAAAATCAGTTCCTGGACATGACTGCATGAGCAGCATGCATTATTTTATTTGGTGTAAGGAAACTTCAAGTATTCGATATTATGCCAGTCACAAATTGTATCAAACAAGAACACAGCCTTTTCAGGTGTGTTGGAAGTTGCTTGACTGCTTCCATGGCCGCAGTGTTCTCTGCCATGGAATGAATGGAGGGATGGAAGCTGCAGGGAGTCTGTTCCCTCAGGGCACAGCTGGGGTGTGAGGCCAGCTGTGGTTTCTGATGCCAGGACCAGTTCAGGATTTATTCCTGCTGGCAGACCAGCACTGTTGGGGTATCGGCTGCACAAGCTGGACATCTTCAAGGAATCTTTAAAATGGTTCCATCTTTTAATAACCTCAGTTATGTGTATGGTGAGACACCAGGGCTTGTTTTGGGGCTGGATTGGCACTTCTGTGCTTCTGCATCTCCTTGGTTTGGGCTCTTCAAGTAGCACAAAGCAGCACCATGTGAATTAGTGATGTCGTACCTGTTAAACATGAATTAACTTACAGTCACCATAAAAAACCTGTACATTTTGATTTGGGTTACGGCAGGAAGGATGTTATGTTAGGATTAAATTCACAGTAAAAAACTGTTTTCAAGTTGAAAATGCTGCTTTGACTAAACTCAAACATAAGGAGAAGGGAGAGTGGGGCAGCTTTCTCTTTGCTAGTCTGCACCAGTTTGGATTTCCTTTGTGCTTTTGCTTTCAGGCTTGCTCTGTATCAGCTGATCCAATTAAATATTTTCCCTCTATGTGCAAACCCCATGTTTTCTATTTTTACACTATTATGTCCTCATTGTTTGTGCTTATGCAAATTGGACTTGGAAAGAAAAGGCATCAAGTGAGAAAACGTGTGCTGTAAGTATTGACAGAGTTGGAGAAGTACACCTGAGTAAAAACAAAGCCAAAAATCCCATTTCTGTAATAAATGATACCCATCTTCATTTATACACATGTACTTGGTTTTTTCTGCCCTTTCCCAATGTGCATGGTTCATGCTCCCCTAGGTCATAACTATCAGTTTTTGACAGATGCAGAGTTTTGGCAAAATCTCATTGTGCAGTGCTGGCAGTTTTAAGGGCGTGTGTTAAAAATATATCAGCACTTGAAGTAGTGTGTTCATTTTCAAAATGCCCCAAATAGTCTTGAGGCTTCACGATTAAACTGAAATAAAGTAAAAACCGATTCTGCTTTAGGAAAAATATTATTTCCTAAAAAGGAATATGGGAGTATTTCTCTTGCCTTTCTGCTTGGGAGCTTTGGTTGGGAGCTGCCGGACAAGAACTCTTCTTTTTTAGTTTTAAAAATATGCCTTTAGTTTGCCACATTTTACCCTTACCCCAGGCTGCTGTAGGTTAAGGCATAGTTTGTGTGCAAACAGCTCCCAAACGGGACCGTGCTTCCCTGCCGAGGGTGGGAGTGGGCAAATACTCGGTCAGGCAGCTGCGGCTGTGCTGGGCACAGCGGCCCCTGCGGCTGCGGCACGGGCTGGTCACAGAGCCGGCTTCGGGCTGAGTGACAGGGTGCGCTTGTCCCCCCTCAGTCACCGCTCAGTCACAGCATCCTGCCGAAGCCATGGGATGGCACTTGCCTCTCGGCAAGAATTTCCGACCTGAACTAATTTAAATCAGCAATGAAATGCCTCCAGCAGCATCAGCAGCCCGACAGCTGGCCCGGGCAGCGGCTCCGGTCACACTGTGCAGGCTCAGCCCTGCAAGGGGACGCAGAATTGTAGGGTAGTGTGCGTTGGAAGGCATTTCAAAGTTCATCTCAGTCCGAACCCCTGCCGTGGGCAGGGACACCTTCCACTATCCCAGGTTGCTCCAAGCCCCATCCAACCTTGCCTTGGACACTTTCAAGGATGGGGCAGCCACAGCTTCTCTGGGCAACCTGTGCCAGGGCCTCACGATCTTCACAGTAATTTTTTTTCTTAAAATAATTTTAGTAAAGAATTTTTTCCTAATATCTAATCTAAACCGTTCTCCCTTGTCCTGTCACAACATGTGCTTGTAAATAGTCTTGTCCCATCCTTCCCGTAAACTCCCTTCAGGTACTGGGAGGCCGTAATTAGGCCACCCGAAGCCTTCTCTTCTCCAGGCTGAACAATCCCAATTCAGGGTTCAGCGGGGCCGGGAGAAAACTCGGTTAAACGCACCCGCTTTGGATCTAACCCTAGCACAGCTGAACGCTACTCCTCCCAGGGCTCTATCCCACCCCCACGCCCCAGGAGCTCTTCCCACGGAAATACGAACGGCAGCGGAACTGGAAGTGTCCCGGGGATCCGGCGGAAGCCGTCGTTGTCCGGGGAGACGCGGCGGCGGCTGCCGGGCTGGGGCTGTGAGTGAGGATGAGGCGGCTGCTGCTGGCGTTGGCCTGGCTCGGTGCGACCGTTCCCGCAGGTGCGGCCGGGGGGCTCTGGGGGCGCGGTCGCGGGGCA
>WEIT01024599.1:584648-607189 GCA_013389985.1 Dryoscopus gambensis
CGGGGCGGAGGGGCCGCACACGGACAGGCCGCGGGCTCGGGTCAGTCCCCGGCCCTATTCCCTCGGATCAGTGGGAATTAGGATTGCTCAGCCTGGAGAAGGCGCCGGGGAGACCTGGTTGCCACTGTTCAGTACGTGAAGGGGCTAGGGGAGAGCTGGAGAGGATTTTAGACAAGGGCGTGGAGGGAAAGGATAAGGGGAGATGGCTTCACACTGATAGAAGGTTAGATGGGATATCGGGAAGAAATTCTTCCCTATGAGGGTGGTGAGGCCCTGGCACAGGTTGCCCAGAAAAGCCATGGCTGCCCCATCCCTCGAAATGTTCATCCAGGCTGGACAGGGCTTGGAGCAGCCTGGTCTAGTGGAAGGTGCCCTTGCCCATGGCAGGGAGTGGAGCAAAATGGGCTTTAAGGTTCCAACCCAAATCATTCTGCGATTCTTCCTCTGTCCCCCTGCCATCCCACCTCACGGCTGATTATTTTATTTTCCACAAAGCTAATAACGAACAGCATGTGCAGGGTTCAACCCTCGCCCCTCACGCATGAGAATTATTTCTAAATTTTTTTGTAGCTAATGACTGTTTTACCTGAGCTTCCTCCAAACACACATTGTCGATCACTGGGTCAGCCCCACCACCCAGCCGCCCCTTGGCCCGATGTGAGTCAGGTGCCAACACCTCGGAAGCTCGGTCAGCATTAGCACCCGGTGCCCGTTCCTGCTTCCCTGGGGGTCTGGCCACGCCCGTGACGTGCTGCTGAGGGGTATGAGCATGGAAATGCAATTGGAATCTCTCACTTTATCTTTTTCCTTGTATAAGCTGCGTTCTGAACATCACGATGTATCAAGGGGCTGACTCAGGATGTGGTGTCCACGATGCAAAACGTGCTCAGTGTTCACCAGGGCCTGCATCAAACTTGGTCTCCATATTCCTATTAAAAACTGTATGATCGAATTTCAAGCCGCAGCATTGTCTTGTCAATGGCCATGTGTCAGGTGAGGTGTCGGGAAGGCACCACAGTGTCCCCAGAGCTGGCACGGGACATCTCTGCGCCAGCCAGAGAAGTGGACTTTGTGTTGCGTCCTGCTCGCAGTCCTGGACTTTGCTATCTCAAAAAAAACCACCCACCCCCATGATTTTTTGTGCATTAGCAGACTAATTTCATCTCATGCCAGATAAAACAGTACATTTCAAAACAGCCTTTGGCTTTGGTGATTTTTGTATATGCTTGAAAAAAAAAAAGAATGTAAGAAATTCATGCCTATGACTGCAGTTATACCAATGACAAACCTGAAATTTGTGTTCTGGTAAGCCCAAAGTTGTGTTTGAAGTGTAAAGAGCCTAAATTAGTTCAGTTAATTAGTAAAACCCATCTCTTGTTACATCTCTGTATCCCCCTAAACACAAACAGCAGCAGTGATGCTGTTAGATTGATTTACCCCATTTGGGGGTTTTTATCCTATGTTATTGATGAAAATGTTGCTCCTAGGCCCTCCTGCATCTTAAGGCCTTGCTCAGGTCGTATTAATCGCGTTAATTCCTGCTCTGCTCAGACTCACAGCCCCATCTGGTGGCACCGGGGCTCCCGCTGGAGTGCCGGCCGGCAAAGGTGAAGAATCCTGAGCTGCTGAGCTGGCGGCAGGTCCTCACTGACCTCCCATGTCTGAGTAAGCCTCTGGAGCAAAACTGCCTTTCTGGAGGATCTCGCAAAGCTGGGCCAGCTGCTAAAATAAAGACTAAACCAATTTGAATGTAACTGTACTGAGAAAGGTTCTTCCCACTAAAGCATTGCATTTATCATGAGAGTCTGAGACCCGTCTCTCAGAATGTATCGTGTGAGGAAGGGCTCTTGCTCTTAGTCCCTGCTTTTAGAAAAGCTTTCAAACCTCTTCCAAAGGCCCCACAGGACGTTCCTCTGTGCTTGGCTCTGGCCTTGTGTGTGGTTCAGCCCTTGATTCAGATATTTAAGCAGTGTTAATCTGTCATGTTTGTGCTCCCAGTGGCATCAGGAGGACTCCTGTCACTTCAAGTAAGCCGTACTTAAACACTGGTGCTTTGCAGAATCTAGTGCTTTTACCAGTAACTTCAAATTTTTGGTAATTGTGTCTGTATTGTCATTTTTGTCTTTTCATTTAGTTATAAAGCTCTTTGTTCCTTGTACAACTCCACAGTGTGTGCTGTCTTAAAGTCCATTCCTGCCTTCTTAAAATAGTGAAATACAAAGTAGGTGGAGTGCAATCTCATGTTTTTCTTCTCTCTTTCGAAATAGGTATTTCCTGATATCTCTTTTAGCCTTATAATTGTACATTTAGCAAATAATATAAATCATCCTTTACTTATCAGACAGAGTGGAACATTTGAAAATTAAGTGTGGTGTTACAACATCTGCATAATTCAGATGACCAAGGGTACAGGTATGCTGGTGTCCATCTTCATTCCTGGGAAAGAGCCTGTTGCTTTTCACTAGTTTTGTAAAAAAGCATGTAGCCAAATTTACCTGCTGAAACAGAAGTGGCAGGGTTTGGCTGGTTTAGATTAAACTGGTCTGAGAAATTACAAACAGTAAGAAACTGCACAGTGAATTTTCCACATCCTCACCGTTGCACAATACATAACCATAATTTCACTGTGTGGTTTTCTTATTGTTGTACAAAAGAGAACCTCAGCCTCACTCGTGCCGTGCCTTTATTTTTTCCCCTCAATAGTCCTCCCAGTCTCACTGGTTGACGACAGAGGAAAGGAACCAAGTTTTACTGGATCTCAAAGCTTCAGGCTGGTCTGAGCTGGGAGAAAGAGATGCCATCTACAAGGAGTTCAATTTCAAAAATTTTAATCAGGTAATAATTTTTGTATGCCACTTTTAATATAAAGGAAATGTAATTGCTTTAATTTCCATACGGTCCTGATGGGAAAATATTTATATTCAGAAATTTGGGAGTATACTGGTGGGGCCAAATCCTCTTGGATTTGCCCTGATGAATTGCTCTCAGATTCTGATCTCATTAGGTGGAGTAAATTAATTCCATTTTGTAGTTGATAAGTAGATTTCTAATATTACAGTTTCTTGATTATAATATTCAGGTCAGGGTCACGGTTGGTATTGTGGAATCAGACAAAGCAGTATTTGATCCTGATTTTTTTTTTCTCATTACTAGCATTCATAAATAAATGCTGGAAATACATAACTGATGGGCAGTGGGGTTCATTTTTGTTAGGGAAATATTTGAGGAAAATGGGCAAATATAAGAAAGAAGAGAAACTTTTGGCAAGAAAGGTGGGAAAATAGGACACTTTTCACCTTCTAAGCAGAAAGACAAATTTCTAGTATATCCTTGACTGAGTTGTAATAGCTGGTCTTGCAATGTCTTTCGCACACAGAGTGCTGGTTTCTATTTACCTTACTGGGTTTTTGTTTGGAGACAGGATCCTCAGCCATGTCTCATGCTCACAAGAACTTGTCTCGGGCATCAGTTACAAACTTGCTTTAGAAATACTGAATTTGTCTTGAGATCCGTGTTCAGCTACTTTCCCCTGCAAATTCCCTTCTGAGGAATCATTACATTGCTTAGAAAAAGTCACGTTCCCAGATCATGCATTTCCCTTCTGTTTTATTTCTGAGGGAGGGGTGAGCCCTTTCTTGGGAGGGAGAGAATTCACAGGGGTTTGCTGGGGTGATGGATCTCACTGAGCCAGTTCTTTCCTTCACTGTGGAGGGACACAGCAAGCTCCAGCTTGGGGATGCCGTGGGTTTGTTGGTGTGTGTAGGGACCAGGAGCTGTGCTGTGAGCTGTTTATTTATATGGCCGTGCCTAAACCCAGAACAAGATGTTTTAGGAAACCACAGTGAGCTGGATAAACAACAATTTGTAACACTGGCTCTTTCTTTCTCTGTTTCAGTAGTTGTCACAGTAAGGAAAGCCCCGGCAGTAGAGAGAAGGTGCGTGAGGTGATCCCAGTCCCTCTGGGCTGGGTGAAAGCAAAAGAGAAAACAACTGCAGGAAAATCCAGCTCATGAGCAGGACAGTGCTGGTCCAGGGAGCACGTCCAGAGCCCTGAGTACATTTTTAACCTGAATGTTAATACAGAGTAAATGGAACCAAATCAGTTCATTCAGAGGGCAGTGAAGGGGAGAAGCCCATGAGAGGGAGCTCACAGGAAGCCTTGGTGAGATGGGCAGGCAGCTGGGGGCCGAAGCAACCAGGAACGAGGCGTGTTTGACACTGGTGGGATAGAAGTGACCCTTGGAAGAGTTGAGATTTCCTGCCTTTGAATATTCATTAAATGGATTCTCTGCCTGGTTATGGTCAAAGTCTTTGTTGGTTCAGCACAACTAGAAATGAAGTTGCCCCCAAAGTTAATTAAAAAGCAGTTTTGCCCACTGTAAATGAGTAAATTGGTTTGATCAGATGTGTTTAGACAGTCCGTGTCTGCCAACAGACAGGTAAGGAGACAAATCAGTGTCCTGCACCAGCAGATATCTGGAAAATTCATTGCTTTGACAAAAATGCACGAAGTTGTATTTTTTTTTTGACGGTGTAGATTTCTCTTACAGCATGGATAGATATCCATATGTCTTCCTGATTTGAAGGTGGATGGAGCACATACCAGTATAGGAAGCTCAGTATATTTAAATAAGCTTACTGGTAAATGATGAGGTATATGTTTATACTTCTAGTACCTCTAGTTGTAGGAAGAGTACTTTAAAAAATTACCACATGAATTGTTTGGGAGATACTAGAACAGTGTCTTTCATTCTTAGCTGCTTTCATGGATGTAAGGCAGAAATGAGAGCAGAGGCTGGGAATTGGCTTCAAAATGGAACTTTCTGCCCCCAGTTGGGAGAAAAAGCCATGTGGGTGGGTGCTCTGGGCAGCTCTGGTTTGATCAAGCTTAGATGTGAATATGTAAGGGCAGAATTTCACCTGTTGATTTTTATAGATTTATTGCAGTGTCTCCTACGAGTTGCAGAGTGCAGAAGTCATTCCTGTTCCTGTAGTCCAGGAGCAGGCTCAACATGCAGATCCCAAGGGCATTAGATCCTTAGCTGGTTTTAGAGAGCAGGTATTTGCCTTTCGATAAGTTGAAGCTGAAAATAAATTAAAATTACGCATGTATGCTTGATTTCATTAAATTATGCACATATGCTTGTATTTATAATGACTATTAGTAAATATTGTGTTTACTACAACCTAGGAAACAAATGACAAAAGTGCCTTGTACTTTGGGAGAATTTAGTCCTGCAATGAAAAAATGGAACTTGTAGGTACAACTGTTTTCATTTAATGTAATAAATACACTGTTTACAGGATTTAAAGTGTTTAGTAAAAGTCAAAGGACTGAGAAATGTCATTTCCTCAGCGATCTTCTTGCTGCCCTTTTACAGATGGCATAAAATCAGGTGTGGAAAAAAAACCACCCCCCAAAATACAAAAAAAAAAGTAGTTGAGGTGACATGAAGGATATTTCAAATGTATGTTTTGCAGATGATACTGGTATGATTAACGTATTCATGGCTTTTTTTTTTAATTGCTTCTTGCAGATAATGTTCATGATGCATGGAAAATTCTGTGGCTTCAAAATCTATGCCAGGTTTACAAAGTCTGTGTATGTCAACAGATGTTAAGAATATAAACACAACTTTATAATAAAAGTTGTGCAAATGTGTAGACATGAGCTTGGTTTATGTATATTATTTTCAGCATGAGAATGAAATGAAACTTCTGTGAAACAAGAGTTATTTAGATTCCTGTAGCTTTCAGGCTGAGATTAGCTCAGTTAAAAACGATCAGCAGTGAGCTGCCTTTGTAAGGCTGACAAGCTAATGACACTTCTGGCTCAGGGAATTAGTTTGTAACCCAGAATTTGAAAGCACGGATGGTGTTTGTTAGTCTGAAGATACATTTTCATGAAAATGTGCTTTGGTGGTACAGTTCTCTGAAATAATCTGAAAACCAGCCTGGGGTTCCTGCTGAAAGCCCTTTGTTGGTTTTGTTGCTGTGAATGCTCACCAAGCACCAGTCCTGGGGGACTGGATGGCATTGGCTGTGTGTTCCCATTATGTGAGGTAGGCTTCTGGTGGGTGGCTATTCTGCACCTTGTATAAAATAAAATACACCAGTAGTGGGGGGAAAAATGCAAACCCAATTCAGCTGTAGAGGAGAGTGCTGTGTCCAGAAGAGCTGTGCTGATGGCACCACTGCATCCTTTCCTCCTTCTGCCTTGCAATTGCCCTGAGCTATTCCCACTGTGGAGTGGCAGGTAGGCAGTGATGAGTTAACCCTGGAGTCTTCTACCTCCAGGACCCTCAATGGGGTGCACTCGCTCAAGAGCCACCGGGTTGAGTGGCCAAGCACACATTTCCCAAGGAACATGTGCTTGGAAGAAACGTCTGGCTGTGAGCGAGGTTTTGGAGAGGAGGTGGGCTTGGAGCACTCCATGGCAAGTCCCAATCCCTGCTATGCATCTGGGTGCCTGTGAGCCTCTACAAACCTCACAGCCACATCACAGAGCTTCTCTGGGGCCCCTCTCCCAGGCGGCAGGGCAGAGAGGAGTGGCTGGTGAGGCTTTCAGGCCATGATGTAGCATCACGAAGGGACACTCTTGTCCATTCACATCTTTGTGCTACTGAAACAAAATGGTTTTTTTCCAGTGGAGCAAGCCCTCTGCTTCCAGTCTGCTCAAACAAAATTGGGAATTGGAATAGAAAGTTAATTTACGCCTCCAGACCATGCTGGTAACTTCTCCCAGCATTCCAGGTCTGTCACCTTGGGAGCAGTGATCTGGAAGAGGGGGCAGGTTTAAAAATGTGAATTTCTCCCAGATCCATCTCAAGACCAGTCCTGGGCTGGGCAGGCAGCTGCGAAGGGCTGTGAGTGCAGGATGCCAAGTGCTCTGTTTGGGTCCTGTATCCAGCTGCTCACTTTCCCTGAATTTGCAGGAACATCTTAGCTCCGAGACTTCCATGTCTCTCGTCAAACTTGGTTGGATTTGACCAGGGGGTTTAAGGGGCAACTGCCTGTGTGATTGCGTTTCCGTAGGTAATCACACCAAGGCAGCAAATGCAGTTAGGAAATTACAAAGGTGGGCAAGTTTGCTGATGTTCAGGTTCAGCATTTACAGCTGCTTTCTTTTATAGGGTAAGTTTTTAATTAAGTTTGTTTAAAAAAAAAAAAGATCATGTAGGAAGTCTGTATAAGACCTCTAACATCATTTTCTAAAATGACAGGAAATCAAATGCTCTAAGAGTTTGAAAGCTATTTCTGATACATTTTTTGTCTTTGGGGGCAGGAGGATGGAGGTGGAAGATGAGCCTCAGTAGAGGGGACGGTACGGAAATGGTGTGCACCGAGAGTAGAGGCACATGTGTTTCAGTGCAATTTTTGTCTTGGGTTTTGAGAACTCATTTAAAGATGTGCAAAAAAATCTAGGAGTATTAAATAAATTATTATTCTCACTTTGCATTTCCTTTCCAGATTGGCTATCTCTCTTGGTTGGAATCTGGGAAAAAAATCAGACACAGCATGTTACTGTACATGCCTTTTTTTCTCCCTTCTGATGATGCCAATTTTTTTTTACTTTGGCTGTAGGGAGACATGCTCAGTTTTGTCCCTTTGAAATTGATGGTTCTTACTGTGTGATCCCAATTACACATCCAAATGAATTTGGTGGGATATGCAATGCATACTCTTGATTTCTTTTGATGGCGGTACTTGGTGCCAGTCCCTGCAATACAATCTGCATCCATCCTTCCTTTTTCTACTCCTGGCACATTGCTTTGTTTTCTACATTCATCAAAGGTTGGAAAAACTGGTTTTATACATCTAGGTAGTGTATTTCATTGCCACTTTATGTACTTAATCTTTTGGCTGTTTGTCTGAAAAAGGTCCACGCCTTTTATGTATTGAAAACATAATATCCTTTAACTTACAATCTGCAGAGTTAAAATGAATTTTATGGTAAATATTCAGTTGTGGACCACATCTCCAGCTTTTTATATGCCACAGCGGTCTTGTGGTTTTTTTCTTCTCCATTGTCTGATAGTGAGGTCATTTTCAGTCCTCTTGAGATATTTTATTCCCAGCCAGATGCAGGCCATATATTAAAAGTAGCACCTGTGGCTAATATCACAGCAGCTTACCATAAATTTACATGGTAACTAGGATTATATCTGTCAAGACTGTTAAAAAATGTCTAGTTTTAATTTGATTTCCAGTATTGAAGGAGCTCTCCAACATTTTGCTTCATAACTATATTTTAAAAGTTAAAATCACTCCATTGTTAAGTTTTATAGCACTCCCAGTGCCCATTAAGTTGATTTGTTAAATGGGGGTCAGAATAAAGCAAGTCAGCTACAGGAGGATCGGAAACCAACCCATTTGTGACAAATTTAGTCCTTGCGTGTGAATCTTCTCAGAGCCCAAGGAGTGATTGGATTCAGGTGCAGCCTATGTCAGTTGTGTTTAACCTCAAAGCCTGAGCAGCCTCAGCCCGACTGTCACTTCTGCTGATCGAAAGTTGGACCCATTTTTGTACATTTTGGGGGAAATTGCTATTTTTTATGTAGTATTGCTCTGTCTGCTTCTTCTGCTAGAGTTTTGCGTTTGATTGCCTGTCAACTGAAAATAAATTATTTTTTTATCCACCTAGGTAGGTGCTGGTTTTCATATAGGCTTTCTGAAACTGCCTCATTTTCCGTTATCCTTTGAGTCCTCTCCCATATGCTGTGATTTGTGCACCTGCAAAGTTATGAAAATATTTCTGTTGGTAGTCACGTTGTTCACTTGCTTCCAGCGTTTATGAATACAATAACTGATTTACAATAAATTAGAATTATTTATGAGTGGGTTTACAGAGTTGAGAATATCTTTGTATCTGAAAATAATGAATTTCTGGTGTATTTGCCTTTTGACATTTTCCTTTATTAGAAACTGATAGTGACGTTTTTGGGACTGGCAGAAGTTAACCTGGAGGCTGAAACACAGTCAATGAACTGCATCAAGTGTCTCAGAGTAGAGCACGGTAAAAATATATGATTCCTAGATAGTCACACCTTCCTTGAGTTTATTCTTGGGATCGACTGAGTAAATAAGAGTCTCGCCTCTGAGTCAGCAGGTCAGGGTGCAGCTGTGGGACCTGGACACGATCCACCTGCCCGTGCCACTGCCTGGCACTGCCTGTGGGACGAAGGTAGTGCAGGGTCTGGGGGAAATGAAATGAGAGCTTCCAGGGAGATGGCTTGTTTGGAAGCTTATGATTCTCCTGCCTTGGCCTTGGCGAAGGAGGAGAGGACACTGGTGCTCTGGTCAGTGTGTTCTGTATTCAGTCATGCTTCCAGTTAATTGGCAGTCAGTGATGAGAAGCTGTGCAAAGCTTGGAGGTCTGTAGTGGTAGAAATGTGTGATCTGGTTGTGTCTAGGAAGAAATGAAATCCTTGCTCCTGGGAGTTGGGAAAAAGGTATTTATTTTCTTCTCATGGCCATCATGGCTTGCAGTGTACAAACCCACAGAATCCTAGAATGGTTTGGGTTGGAAGGGATTTCAAAGTTCATCTCATTCTGAACCCCTGCCATGGGCAGGGACACCTTCCACTATCCCAGGTTGCTTCAAGCCCCATCCAACCTTGTCTTGGACACTTTCAGGGATGGGGCAGCCACAGCTTCTCTGGGCAACCTGTGCCAGGGCCTCACCACCCTCACAGGGAGGAATTTCATTCCAATATCCAATCAGACCTTGCCCTCTGTCACTTTGAAGCCATTGCCCCTTGTTCTGTCACTCCATGCCCTTGTAAGAAGTCCCTCCCTGTCCCTCCTGGAGCCCGTTGAGGTGATGGTTCCTCTTTGTGCTGTGTAGTATCCCATCTCCTCTTTGCCAGGGTCTGTGTGTGCAGAGGCCACCACCCTTGTGTCCCACCTGCCTGTGACAAGTGCTGTTACAGTACCCATGTCACCATTATCATTTCATCATGGCATTGCCAGTGGTATCAGGCCACCAGGGTTATTTAAAATGTCACAATATGAATCATATTTAAATAAAAATAATTATCTTTAAATTGAAGACTTAAGAGTGGTCATATGTCCTTCATCTCCTTCATCATGCAAAATCCTGGTTGTGGTAGAGTTTGCATCAGTTTTGGGGTTTTTTGTGACTTAAATGTAATTTGGGATACTCATTTTTCTTGATGAGCTAAGTCATAGTTCTCCCTAAAATAAACCATTACTTTATTGTTTATAATTATTGGGGTGTGATGTTTCTAATTGCTGAGTTTTCCCCCCTCAGCAGACCTGTTGTATCTCCTTTTATGCACTCCACTGCTTAAAATCTGCCCAGTTGACCTTTGGGTTGCTCTCCAGTTGACTCCAATACAAATATTTTTCTTAACAGATGGATTTATTATCGCTCAAGTAAAAATTATTACAGCATTTGTCTTATGCTTGTTGCATGCATTGATCTGAAAATGCAAAAGAAATTATTTGTCAAAATGTCTTTTGGATCTCACAAGCTGTCTTGTAGATTTGTGGCAAAAGAAATGTTCCTCCTTTTTTTTCCAGCTGCACAAATTGATTTTTTCAGTTAAACAGAACAAATGTTCTTACAGCCATGTGGACAGTGCTCAAAGAGAGCAAATGAGAGCAGGTCAACCTAATTTTAGCTACGGTTTGGGCACTTTCCATGATAAAACACCTTTGAAAAATGAATGGAAAATTCAGTGGGTTTGAATTCAGTTGAATAGCTTCATTTGGGAAAATGCAAGTATAGCTGCCTCTTTTGAAGAAGATGGTCAGTGAGATGAATGTTTTTATCTTTTCGGTTAAGGAAAACTGGTTTCTAGAAACTCCTTTATGCAATAAAATTTATTTTTATGGGGGCACTGGAATGATGCTGGTTAAATGCAATCCTGGTTGTTTAACCTTTTGCATCCCCTTGCTTTTGGAGCAACGCCTGCCTACGGTTTCAAACCGTAAATTGCCTTTAGCACCAGCAGCTCTCACCTTCTCATACTCCCACAAAGGAGCGATGTGCTTTGGGATATTATTCTCTGCAGCTGTAATTAAAAATGGACTCCGTCTGGCAGAATAAACTAAAATAAAACTACAACGCCCCTATTTCAAAATTAACCATTACTCACCAAAAGCACATCAAACCCACTTAGCGGACATCCGTTAATCCCGCCGTGAGCCGGTTCAGGCTTTAATGCACACTGTTTTACACGTTAAGGGGTTTGAAGTCACGGGCCAGCACTGACCTTTCGCATCTGCTCCTCTCGCAGTAGGAATCTCCGCTCGCCGCTCCCCGTCAGGGCGGATTAGCGTGACGAAGTGCAGCTCTTCTGCTGGCTGCAATTTCGGGTTTTGATCAGAATTATTTCTTTCACAAACAATCACGTTTGGCTAAAACGTTACATCTGCTCTGAAAAGCCACTGGCAGGGCCGTGGTTTATCAGGGCGAGGCGTGTGGAGGTTTTTAGACCTCTTTTATGAAGCTACAAACCCACTTCACATGGGTTTTTTGGGGGGAGAGCTTCCTTTCTTCCTCTTCCCCTTGCCCTTCATTCCTTTAGTTTTGTTTGGCTGAGATGAAAAGTCATTTTGGACAAACATGAAGCTGGTTGTGATGTCTTGGAAGGGTTTGGTGGGAACACAGTGATGAGTGGGAAGCCCTGTGCTGAGTCAGCACTGCACTGTTGGGTTTATTTATTGCTAAGGATGCTTTGTAGGAAAATGTTATTTATTCCTGGGATCAGAGGAAAAAGTCCTGATTGCATGATCTACTGTGATTTTCTTTAGACTGGGATGAGAATAACAACAGACGGTTAAATATATGTGTATATGTCCAAGGTGATCCTGGTGAGGGAACATTTACTCTGTGTTACAATGGGTGGGTGCTTGTAGTGAGCAAAAATACTGTTAACTGTACAAGCCCAGGCTGTTGGGTTTATGCACGCATCTTGTAATGCCCAATCTAACAAAAAACCCAAGAGTTGTATAAAGGGTTTCTCTTTGTGGCATGCTTATATGGATTTCTAAAAGAAATTTGATGTTCACTGGAGGACTCAGAATTTCTATTTGCCTCCCCTCCTGAGCCTGTGTCCCCATTTCCAGATGTACCAACGTACAGGCAGTGTGGGTTGCCCAGAGAAGCCTTTGTGTTCTGGTAAAAAAACAACCAGCAAAAACCCCATGGAACTTCTCAAAATATTGCTCATCAAACATACTCTGTCACTTCCAAGCGTGTGCTTGGAGCATAAGAAGGGGTCTGAAGGCAGTGGGTAATGTTCAGTGCAGGTTGAGTATCTGAATTGTTGGCAGTTAGGTGAGCCTTGTCCTTAATAACACAACTTAGTGTAGCTGCTTTTATGCTTTTATCCTTTTCTCTGTGACCTGCTCCAGCCATTCTTCCAAACAGCAGAGACAGGAGATGAAGCTCAGGTCGAGGTGACCTACAGATCCCAGAGGGAACAGTGGGCATGGCAAACCAGGCAAGGGATCCGACTGCGTGGAGCTTGAAGGATGCCCCATCTTGTCTGGGAAGATGCTTGGTCTGTCCTACTCTTTTTTTTTCCTAATGATCTGTTGTTTCTAGACTTGAAATGTCTTGTTTGCAAAATAACATTTGAATTTTATGGTGCAATATAAATTAGCAGCCTGTCAGTGCTGGCCCAGGTCAGTCTCCTCCTGAGTTCACCGCCCCTGTGTATCCATCTAAACTCTTCTAATATAAAAGGTGTCCAAACATTAAAACCTGTTCTGACAGTACAGTAGGACACCTTCAGCAGTTCAGTTGAGTGAAACGATTCCCTGACGGGATCTGCAGTAGATGGTCCTTAGTTTGCTTTGTTGCAGATCTCTAGATCTTTTTAGCTTCTGGCTTGGCCAAGAGAATGATGGGAAGACCTGTCCAAATTCCTCACGTCTCCATCGTGTTTTCTCTGTTGCATGTTTGAATTGCTGAGCTTGTTTTTAAAAAAACAAACTAAACCAAAAAAGCTGACAGGACAGTGGAAGATGAAATGGTCATGAGACCAACTTCTTCTCTTAATCTATCATAAAGCAAAGCCTTTCTTACCACTCTTTGATGTGTTCTTAGGATCATAAATGGCAGAGATTTAGAGGATTATCAGAGGCAAGATATGATTGCCCTTGGATGCTCAGCAGAGAAGATTTTGGATAGTAAACTGATAGCATGTGTAATCTTGGCCAAAAGACCAAGGAGAATTTTGTCTGAGCATCTCTGTGTTATCAGCAGCAGGGATGGCATGTGAACTTCACCTTCATGTCTACAGAATGAAGTCATTCCTTCTCATATGAGTAAAAACAAACATTGGGGAAAATAGCAGAATATTTTGTTCTGCTCCAGTCAAATCTGTTTTGTCCAAAATGTGGCGTGATGGGATAATGAACTCCTCTGTTCTTCTACACCATACCTGCACTCTATAAAAGTCAGAGGGTTTGAGAAACTTTTAGAAGTGGAGCATTCACTTAAATTAATTCTGATTTGCTCTGGTTTATGATACTTTCATGTCATGGGCTGGCACTGTGCTGTCGAGGATGACTCATTGCCCTTAGCAGAGGGCTCAGGTACCTGAATTCAAAAGATTGGAACTGGGGGCTCCCTGCACCTTGTTACTACTTTATTTTATAGTGGTTTGTGTGATGGCTTTATTACAGTACAGCCAGGAGTTTGATTTGCTGGACCAAACATTAGCTTCAGCAAGTCAAATTATCATTGTTCTTTCAGTTGTGCAGCCAAGAGAGTTTATTATTTCTAGTGCCTGATTACTTTAGCAGGTGCTCAGTAAATGGGGACTTCACTGTGTTATTTCATGTTTTTAGGTAGGGTGCAAAAAGCTCATTTTAAAAAGTCATGTTTCTTGAAATTGCTTTTTTATTTGGTGCAAACCTCCTAGATGCAACCTTTATATTCCATTTTTTAACACAAAGCACACAAAAATGGCTTGGGAGGTGGAGAGCCACATTGAGCTTTTGACATGGCTGGAGGATTTCTTCCATGTTCTAGTTCAGTCCTGAAGCCTGGGATTATTTCCCTCTTTTTTTCTGGAAAATTTAATTTAGAGATCTACAATTTTTAATAAATAAAATAATATTTATTAGTCTATGTTTATAAGTGCTGAGGGACTGGGGGAAAAAAAGGAAAAATAAAAAGCATTTATTTTGAATATTTCAGTATGAAATGATGCATCACAAATACCACATGACTTAGTTCCAGGTTTGTTTGGGATTTAGGGTATCTACTTATTTTGCAGAAGTTGTTATGGGCAACTGTAATTATATTTATCTACCTATAAACAAATGAATGTATTTTCTAATATGGTTGTATAGACATTGAAAGCTTTATCACTTCTAGAAAGTTTTTATGCTGCCTTAAGACATCACCATGTTCTCTCCATGGAGAACTCCATCAAGTCTATAAATCTTTCTGATAAAACAGGTGATTAATTTTGGTGTGAAGTCTGTTAATTGAATCACCAAGAATATTATCTGTGTTCTGTTCATGAAAGCCAGGTGCAATCGCTTATTGTAATAAAAAGGAGAATAGGAATAAAGATCTGGAATAAAGATCTCATGGAGGCTGCTGGAAAAGTCAAGATGTGATGAAGAAGAAGGTAATACATGTAACATTTTATGTTTTATTATTACCAGTAAGAGAAAGAAGGCCTAAATTCAGCAGTTGTTAAAATCCTGACATAAACAGGCTTAGAAAAGATCGGGTTGAGGTTTGTTGTACAGATTGTACACAACGGTTTTTCACGTACTTAAATGAGCTTGAGAGGAAGAGGAGAGCAAAGCAAGGAGCAGGATTTAAGTACAGCTCAGTGCTCTCTGCCTTCCTCAAAGTCCCTTTCCTTGCACTGATCCATGTCCATCGACCTTAGCAAAATACTTGAATTTGCTTTTCCAACCAGTTGAAACTCAGATGGGGCAAATGACACTTGGATCTGCTTTATGACTATTAATGGTTTTAAGATGAAAGCGGGTAGGTTTAGATTGGATATTAGGAAGAAATTCTTGCTTGTAAGGGTGGTGAGGCACTGGCACAGGTTGCCCAGGAAAGCTGTGGATCCCTGGAAGTGTTCAAGACCATGTTGGATGGGGCTTGGAGCAACGTGGGATAGTGGAAGATGTTCCTGCCTGTGGCAAGGGATAAGAACAAGATGGTCTTTAAAGCGCCTTCCAACCCAAACCATTCTGATTCTGTGATGTCATAGCTTAGGTCACGGCTGAGCTGGGAAGATGAAGCCTTAAACTCCAATCCCTTTGGAGAGCTGCCTCTCAAGCATTGTCAGAACTGTGTTCTGTCTAGTGCTGCACTGGGTCTAGAGGGTGCTGAGTGAGTGCCAACTTTCCTTTGCCACAAGCGGCATGGGCTTTTCCTGGGACAGCATTCCTGAAATCGCCTTCTGTCATCTCCTGCGGCTCTTGACATTGTCCCGGTACCTGTGCGAGAAACGTCCACATCGAGGCGAGGCTGTGCCTCCCAGCTCCACTCCTCTTTGCCTCCATTTATTCTTCATGTTCTTCAAATTGGTAAATCATATGACAATAAACAGAAATACCCTCAGTGAAGAGAGAAGGGGAAACTGTTGTTTATCTGGTCAGGTGGTTTAGATTAGCAGTGATGCTGGTCTGTATTATGTTACTTTAAATCATAGTGTCCCAACAGGACATAAATTATGAAGATTGTTACAGTATGTTTCATCCAATGTAAGATCAACAAATTGGAATAATTTTTTTAATAGGAAAATCAGTGCTTTGGCAAGGTTATTGTTGAAGAATTTACTTTAACTTGAGCTTTGCTTGCATTATTTCTTAATATATAAAAACTATTTGCATAATGTATGAAGTATAAACATTTTTAGAATCAAAGGCAAGAATGCCTCTTCCAAGATTACATAGAGTGGCAAACTACTTAGAATAGATCAGTGTTTGTGCTTTTGCTGTCAAAAATGTTTGATATAGAGCTGGCAAGCTGGTTTCTTCACTGACATAATTGTAAACAAGTGTTGGGAGACAGAAACAGCGTTCTTTGGAGAACATGGTGTAAAGGTTTGCACATTCTCCACTGCACATCTAACACAGAGAGTCATGTTTACAGCTGCAATAGGAATGTAAATAGGTAACTTTTTTTAGAGTGTGAAGCAGCATTGCACTTTTGTGTAAATGATGTATGCAGATAAGCATGGGGGATGCCAGTGGCCAGCTCCGGATTTTTAAAGAATATTGTAAACACAGAAAAGCGTTGACAATTCAGTTGGAAATTGGAGTTGTGGGGGTTTTTACAGTTTCAGATATTGCTATGAAGACAGAAATGGCATCTCAGTCCATGCTAGTGTGCCTGTAGTATTATTCCTCCATCCTTTTCCCTCATTAGTATCCTTATCCTTCAGAGTTAAAAGCACTGCTTTCCCTAGTCACAAGTGATGCTGGGGAATTGGGAGGGTTGCCTCTGTTCACAATATTTTGCTGCTCAAGCTATTAAAGAAGAGAAAACCAAATTTCTACCAGTGGTTCATCAGGTGTTGTTCACCTTCAGACCCTGCTGGCTGCCTATGCCAGGATGGGGTGGGATGCAGGGAGTAGGGAATTGTAGGCACGATACCTGATCTGCCTTGTCCATTACTTGAAGCCTCAGCAGAGAGACTGGGGACATGAGTAACCTGAGTTTAGCTTTATTTTGGTGCATGGTTATTTGCATTCTTAATTAGTGCCCTGCTGTTTGTGGTTTGATGTTAAAAAGAGGAAGCACAATGAGAATATATTAACCTGATTTATGTTGTGTATGAATCCAGATACCGACAAAAAAAAGGAGGAAAATATCTAATGCCATGTGGATCCAGTGTCCCTGAGGATGGTTCAGGCAGATTGATGATGCCAACTGGGAAGAATCCCAAAATGGGCACATGGTTTTGGGAATGAATACCTGTCCTTCTGTGCTGCCATCACCTTCCAAAATACAGTTAGATTCCTCTTTTTTTGTGTTTTAATTATGTTGTCATTTTCAGATAAAGAGTGTAACTTTGTGACATGATTTATGCATATTTATATGTTGAAAGTATTTAGTGATGGAGTAAATAAAATCAAAATAAAACAAACTCCATTTTTTTCCTGAGAGCACAACAGAAAATGTTGTGACAGCCCTCGTGACTAGCAGTTGATCCTGACTTACAATAGCTTGACGTTAAAGAGCTTTTTCCTTTTATCTGCTGGCTTGTAGCTCACTGTTAGGTAGTAATGTCAGCTGGATATGTGAAAGCTTCTGGAGTTTGGGAGTGAACCTTAATGATTTGATTTTATTGTTACAAGTGTCAAACTACTAAGGAGAATACGTGCTGTACCCTGGGTACTTCTTACTCGGGTGAGCGGAGAGCAAATGTGTGAAGTGTAGTCATCTCCTGTTTAACAGCGTCACTGTAACCTGAGTAATTTATTAATTTCCCACTGATAAATGGTACAGATGCAGCCTGGGTGGCGGGGGAAGGGAAGACAGGTAGCCCTTGCACTGCAGAAGGTCAGGGTTAATGCTACCTCCAGTGTTATAATGACAGATGGGAGGCAGAAACCTTAATGTACTTGTGATTAGCACATGCTTTCCTTGGCTGGGCGTCCAGAGGATTTAAGAAGCCCGAGTGCACACTTCATTTTAAAACAAACAAATAAAAAGTGTGCATGGTTATATTGTTGAGCCTTTCAGCTGTTTTTCTTAAATATCTCCACTTTCAAGTCAAGTACTGTCAGCTGCTTTCTTCTGGAGATGCACGGGGGTGATCCATCACAGGGGACTTGTGGTGGGTGATGTATGAGCACAACACAACGACCTGTGGGCCTTTGATGTATAACTCATCAAGATAATGTTGGCAAGCATTGTACAAAAGCAGCATGTTTAAAAATTATTAAGATGAATGGATTCCTTGCTTAAGAAGTGTGAAAGGAAGAATAATAGCAGATTAGCTCTGGGATTGCGCGGTTCTCCCAGAGCTGTGCAGCGCCGTGTGGAGCAGAGGGGCGGATGGAATTTCATCTTTCCTCCCACTTCTGGCAGCGAAGTGTTTGGCCCTGGTTTTCCCATTCTTAGGAAACAAAAGTAACATTAACTCTTATTTTGTGATAGTAGATTATATCAGTTTCAAGAACAGCTTGGCCAATCACAAAACATTATGAGATAGCTGAATTCTTTTTAAGTTTACCTTGGGGTTTTTTCACTTTTTTAGGTTAACTTGTTCTTCTAAGAGTAGCCCTAATTTTTGTCTCATGGAGACATAGTAGGGCTGCTAATATTTAACAGACATTTTAGATGTGATGTTATGACTGAAAAACATTAGCTTTTAGTTCATTCTTTCATGATCTTAAAAGACATGAAGGGAAGAGACACACCAGTGCACCCAAGGCATCTTGTCCTTGCAGGATTGTTTCACTCCTTACTTATATTGCTGTTCATGGTTTGTTGTAGGGACTCTGCACTCTGCCACCTGTTGGGTGGCATGATCTACTTGTGTGGAGTTCCCTGTATGTCTGGATACTATTTTAGCCCAAATGTCCTAAAAGGGTTAGGTTGAAAATGTGTCTAATACGCCTATTACTGAAAAACCAGAATACTTCATAATATTTAATACATTGAAGTCTCTTTTAATACTTCTTTATGGCTTCTAGAAAATGCACAAAACCTTTCTTTCTCCTGTCTTTTTATTTTTGAAGGAAAAATCAGAAAAAGTTCTTGTTAGGGGCCAAGGGACTGCAGATCCCTGTTATTAACAGAGTGAAAATCAAGATTGTGTTGGGTCTCACTGTCATGAGTGAAGTACTTGTCCCACTTTCATCAAGAAAAGTGTGATGGTCTGATAAACTCTTCACATCAGTGCGGTCTTGACAATGATCTTGCACTGCAGACTGCATAATAATTTTCATTATTTTTAATTAAAGTTGAAGAAGTGCAGACTCCTGCTCAAATTAAGGTTGGTTGTGTTGCCGGAATGCGGTAATTACTTTAATTGATCACAAGATAGTTTCCTTGATCACCAATTAGACCAAATTACCGATCAAGTTTCAAGACGTGAAGAAATGTCCAAACTGATTTTGTGTAATAGTGTTTTCATATCTAACCAAACCTAAATATCTTTTCCTTCCAGAGCCAGTTGTATTTTCCCAAAGAAAGGTTAAGGCTCTACAAATATAAAGGTGATTCATAAAGAATAGCATTCCAATTCATTTAATTAGCAAAGGAAGTATTTAAGACCTTAACGGAGGTTGTATTGGTGAAATTGCTCAGTAGAACCATAGCTCATTTTTTTAGTGAGAGATACACATTTTGTGTGTAATTAAAATAAACTAAAATGCAGTGAGTAAGTTGCTGTGGGTAATGTGCACTGAGGGAGAACGTCTCTGAGCAGAGCAAGGCATGCACAAAAGCAGTCAGGCTTCGTCCTTCTCTGTGACACTGCATTGCCCTCGTTGCAGCAGTTCTGGGCAGCTGGGGCAACAAGCAGCAGGATGTGTCCTGGGGAGAGTCCACTGTGCTGGAATTTATTCCTTTTCATGTGCTGGACAGCCTCAAGTTGAGCAGTCTTCAGTAGGATGGACAGTTCTATGACCAGTGTCCGTTTATCCAGCTGGAGACTCTACTCTCTGCAGGGAAGAGGTAGTGGGATGGCATGTTGGTGCACTGACGAGGGGGATTTGGTGGTCTACTGATGAGGAGGATTTGTCTTCTGAGGTGTGGAGGAAGGTCTAGAGAGCAAATTATTTTTTTAGAGTAATTTGCTTGTGTAATTCTCTCTGTGTGCTTTCGTTGGGGCGATGATTATTGTCTCACCATTAGTGACTGTGTTTGCAGTGTGACCTGGCTCTGTACATGGTTGGGTGAGTTCCTGGGATGAACAGACAGACACCAATAGAACATAAACCTGCTAGGGGGTTTTATAAATTTGTTCTTATTTTTTCCCTTGCTATTTGTTTCTATAAAGGCAGTTTGGTTGCAGACACATGACTGTTTTAAACTTTTGGGGACATTTCTGTGTATAGATTGCTGTGTTGGCAATTGCATTTTTATTAAGCTCATGGACACTCTAAAATCATTTAAATCAACACTCTTAATAGAGAAGTTTTCCAAATCATTGGTAACATCTGATGCACAACTTGCAGCTTTCTACTTCAAAGGGTACTGCTGAAACATGGGCAAATTTTTAAAAGTAATTGTTCACTCAAAGTAAAACTAAACCGAGCGAGAGCTTCAAGGGAAGTTAGATTCTTCTGAATTTTGGAATGCTCTTGGGTCAAAGAAAAAAAGCTTTTTAATTGCTGACAGTTTGGTGATTTCCAAATGACAAACCTCATTGGAATGATTTTCTCTGATTATAACGTTTGCATTCATTTGACTGGCAAAGTGACCAACAAAGTCATTCTTCATCCAGGCACCAATTCGTTTTTTTCCTTAAAGGTTTTTGCAATTTGTGAGAGGGAAAAAGACTTGAAACTATTATCAACCATTATATGTTATTCATTGACCACATGTTTGTTTGAAATGGCCATCGCCTGGTGGAATGCAGGCTATATACATTCTCTTCCATAAATTAGCACTAAAAACCTACCTAAATCAGGTATGATTTTGTTGAGCTTGTTGTGTTATAATCTGAACCAGACTGTAATGTGGATGTTCCTCCAGCTTTGCATGTTAATTCAGGTCCTGAACCCAATGGATGGAGCTTGGTATGAACAAAGCCTGCTGTGGAGAGGCGTCCTGCTCACGTTCCTAGGCCCTTCAGGCCCCGCTGCATAATTACAGTCTTGATTTGCATGGATATTCTAATTTTCTTTATAGTGCAGTGATTTGCTCTTAAGTATTTTGGCAAGGGCCTGCTATTATTTTCCTTTTGAGCCTATGATAAAACCTGTGTCCTGGGGGAGCACGTAGGGACAGAGGATTGGAAAACCTATTTTAACTTGTTTAAAGGGAAAATATGTCTCATAAAGCAGAGGGGCAGACCCACCCACTGCCTTTTTCTCCCCAGTAAAATAAATAGCAAAGTGGTTAAATGGAGGGATGTGTTTCTGGAAGCAGTGTTGGCCATACTGTGGCATGGTTTTTAATTAGAAATGGCACGTTTCTAAGATGCAGTAGGGGATGGGGGGCTTGCGATGGGTATTTAAAATCCCTGCTGATGCCAGAGGTAAAATCATTGCTGTCATGCAATAGCTTTGAGTACTGGGCTAAGTCACACTGAGTAGAGTGATTTACCAGGGTCTGCAGGGGATCATTTCAGCTGTATTGGGAAATGCACCAGTGGCATGAGAAGTTCAAATGCCTCTTTTGCACACACAAACCCAAGGTGCAGCCATCTGGGGCATCTTGAGGAGATTTTGAGATTTTGGAGTGAACCTTGCCAATCCTGTCTGGTGGAGGAGTATTTTCCTCTTTGCTCTCTCTTTCCCTAGGCTTTTGGATTTATGACACGTGTTGCTCTACAAGCAGAGAAGATGAATCACCACCCGGAATGGTTTAATGTCTACAGCAAGGTAACGTGTTCACCAGCCCTAGTTACTCACACAGCAGTGGAATTAAGGAGACCAAACCACTGGCCCATTCTCTCTGCCTTTATTTGTAGCTTGTCTACAAGATATAGGAATGGGAAGTGTCTCTATAAAGAGATTTGAGATTTTAAAGAGATGCTGAGATTTTCAGTGCTGAGGAATCAAGAATGAAGCTCTTTGCGCTTGCTGCCAGCTGAATGTTTGGGGCCTGTGGCTTCACCCCTCTGGCTGAGATATAAAAATAAAACAGAAGCCTTTAAATTCTTATTTAACCAACTTGAATAAATCACTGTTTTGAAACTGCTCACCAGCTCTCATTCCTTTCTGTGCAGCAGGTCAGGAACTCGGCGGTGTAGGGTAGCAGACTGTTGGTACCTAAATGGGAGCCTGGCAGTCTCAATTTAGATTTGATTTTTTAAAAATTGTAAGCTCCTATGTCTCAACATAGCAGCTTATAAAATTTGTTTATAATATTACCTAACTGATGGTGGTCTTGTATTTACAAGGGTTACAAGGATTACTGCAACCCTCGAATGAAAGGTGCTGTGTGAAAGGTGAAATTATTGCTCTCCCTTCAGTTTTATTTTCTAATACTTCTCATTGCATTGTATCACATTGTTGGTTCTAGCATTTAGTGCATATATGGCAGTCCCACTAAAAATATACCAAAAGAAAGGACATGTGGACAAGCAGCCTGTAGCTCAGACCACCACCCCAGAGCAGGACATCCCACCTCTCCCTGCAGCTGAGGCTCCCAGCAGAGACTCTTCGTCATCAGCCCTTCAGGTCACCCTGTTTAAGGGACATTAAATGATCCCTGGAAAATATCCTGATCACCCACTCTTCCTGATTTTCTTGGATTTCCAGAATATTCAGAATTTGTCTTTTTTTTCCTTCTGTGTCCTTCCAAAATCTCAGCCAAAGGCAAGACAAAATAATGCCCAACTTGTCATCTGGCTCAGTCTAAACAGACCTGTGAGGCAGCTTTTTTTTTTTTTTTTTTTTTT
>WEIT01024599.1:607231-650517 GCA_013389985.1 Dryoscopus gambensis
GCTTAAGAATTTTTTCACCTTTGGGATGCTGGTTTTTAACAAAATGTGAGCCTCTGACCCAGCTCTTGGCAGCTTGGTCACTGGCCCAGGTTCTTCATGAAACTGATCCATGGAATTAAATGTAAAGAGTGAGTGATTTAATCGGACACCTCTTCTTGGATGAAACCCAAGAATGCAAAGCCTGTGTTATTCTGTGAAGGGGCTCATTTTGGTGAGATTCCAGGCTCTGTAAAGTCTCCTCACCTACAGCGTCTTCTGGTTTACATGAGCAGGGAGGGTCCAGCTTGGTGCTTGCCAGGAGCACCAAGTAAAACCAGCTCACTGTGGAGACACACAACATTCCCAATGAACTGCTGCTCAGCCTATGTGTCAGAGATCAAAATGCCTTTGTAACCTCTTTCTTTTCCTTTGTGACAGGTTCAGATAACTCTGATTTCCCACGACTGCGGTGGGCTGACCAAGAGAGATGTGAAGCTGGCTCAGTTTATTGACAAAGCTGCTGCCTCGGTGTAACCAGGATATAAATAGCTTTAATACAGTGTCCACCAATATTTTGTGTTTAAGTGGGATCTCTCTTTCCTTGTAATCTTGATTTCAAAAACCCCTAGAGACAAGATATTTTGTAAAAGGAGTGGCTGAACTTTTCTAGCCTTCAAGATCTTCATCCTGAGACCCCTCTGGATGCCTGTGCTTGTCCTTCCCCATTGCTGGCGCTGCAGGAGGATGTAGTGGATAAACCAGCAATAAATAAGTTTTGAACAATCCTTTTTTGGAAACTAAACTGAGCTGGAATGAAACCAGGAGCCCACCCATGTGTGTTGATGTTCCCCAAGCCCACAGGAAAGGGTGGGAGCTGCCATATGAGCTTCCCCCATGCCTGGCCACTTCCCTCCTATAGATTTGTACATCTCTGCACTTCAAATAGTGTAAGAGCAGCCCGGCCAGGTCAGTCCCCTCTGGCTTGCTACCACCATCTCTGCCAGTGACCAGTGACAAGTGCAAGGGACACTGGGGAGAGCAGTGCAAGCTGCTGCTGATGCATCGTTGGAGTTGCAGCTCAACTGGCAGGAACAGCTGTATGCAGTCTTGCTGCTTGAGAGCCTTTCCCCATCTGACAGTATAGCATCACATAACCACAGACTGGTTTGGGTTGGAAGGAACCTTAAAAGCTCATCTCGTTTCAACCCCCTGCTGTGGGCAGGGTCACCTTCCCCTACACCAGTTTGCAGCTAGCCCCATCCAGCCTGGCTTGGACACTCCCAGGTGCAGGACTGGATCTTGCAGTTGCTGAAAACTTTAGCTCTGATACCGCAAATAGAAAATGTCCCAGCAAGCTCCCAGCACCCACACCATTAAATGAAGCACGCGCTTAAGTGCTTGGTCAGGTCAGTGCTCAGCACCCGGCAGGATTGAGCCACTATTGGCGTTGTAGTGCTCCAGTACCTGCTGGATCAGGCAGGGGGTGGCTTGGCCAAGTGCCCGGAGCCCCTGCCAGGGCTGCCGGCGGTGAAGGAAGCGGCATTAGCAGGATTCTTGCTAAGCTGAGCTTGACTGAAGCTATGCTCACCCGTTGTTTTTTTTTCACAGCTACAATTACTCATTGCAAACGTTGCAGGAGTTGCAGATCCCACTGACAACGTTTAAAATAATTTCTTCCGGGGTTTGAATGGCTTTGTTTTTATCCTGTGATCCTCCCCGAGACAGATTTTCAGTGCCGGCAGGGAGATTTCATCTTGCTTAAAGCTTGCAGGAGGGCCTCTCGCGCTGCAGTCCCCCAGCCGAGTGTCCGCAGCGTGCTCCGTCATGCCCTGCGAGCGGCTCCGGGTGCGGCGCTCCCCGGAGACTGACACCTCCGAAATGCCGGAGTGCAGTGCTCGGATGACACCGGCGGCACAGCCACCAGCTACTGAGAAGTGAGATGCGCCAGTGCCAAAATCTATATCGGGGGTACATGCGAGGTGTGTGGTCTCTGATATTTTGGGATGCGAAATGCCACGAGCTGCCCCCCAAGTGACTGTGTTGATAAAATGAGAAAGCTATTTTTTGTAAATCCTTAGCAAACACGCTGTCACGTGCTAATTGGTCACACACAGGAAGCAAGATGTTGGGGTTTATTGTCAGTAACCCTACCTGGGATATTAAGTTAATACCTAAAAAGACCCAAATTCAGACTACGTGCTCAGCTGTTGTTTTCTCACAAGCGCCTTTCCCCAGTGAAGTGGAGGATTTCCCTGATATGGTTTGAAAATGGTCACTGTTGTGAAGAATGAATAAAATTAAAACAAACAACCAGGCTGTTACGTCTCCTGTTACTGGTGGGGAAGTGAAACGAGCTTCACCCAAAGTTTTGACAACATCTCTAATGAACTGTGAAAAGTCTGTTGTTCAGAATTTATATATAACTCATGGGCTTTGAATAAAACCAATAAAATCAAATTCCTCCTTTGTAATTTGTATCTTTATTATTGTACATCTGTGACAAGGCTGTTTAGTTTGAAGATAAATTTAAGATAAATAATATTTAGTTACTGGGAGGTCTTTGGTTTAGAATATTGATATTTATTTACATACTCTGAGGAAAAAAATCTCCATCAACTAATTCAGCTCAGAGAGCTGCACTGTCTGGCTGTGGCACAAAGCTGTGCTGGGGGTGTTGAGAATCCTGACCAGCAAAGATGCAAAAATACTCAGGAATGAGGATGGCTTTGAAATGCTTCAAGTTTAATGGTCAGTGCTTGTTTAGCCATAATTTAGTAATTTCTTGATAACTTCTGGGGCATCCCACAGACCTGTGAGCAAGGTGAGCATTATTGTGAAATGTAAATAATAATATAAAATTAGGACATGCGGAAGTGATGCACAGTCTCCCTGAGCTGGAACTTCACAGCAAACTTGGACAGCAAGGATTTAGTGGTAGAGGCTGGTTTGGGGTCAGGAGACTCAGCCTAAGGCTCCTCTTGAGGAGAGCATAACTTGCTCTGCTCTGAGCAACAGTAGCCAGTGTACAAGGCTTGGGCCTTTCCCAGGTGGTGACATCGCTGGAGCTGTGCTGCTCTGTGAAGACAGGGCTCCAGCAGCTGCCCAAAATGCAGCTTCCTCTGCTGTGCTGGCTTCTCCAGGGCAGCTTGGTACCTGCTCCCCAGGAGCCCATGAAGTTGCACCCCAAGGCAAAGTATTGCTGCCCCTGCAATCACCTTTTCCTGTTTGCTGCCAGGTTTGGATCACCAGCCACCAGGTTAAATATTCCCCTGGAGTGTTCGGGGGTTTTTTGCTTTATGGCTGATTGTGGCTTGAAATATTTGGATAATCCATCAGAAACAGCCTTCTTGCAGGCAATCTCCCTGTGCTGAGACTGATATAACTGTGTCCCCTGCACCAACCTTGACCATGGTGTATGGGAAGCACTGTCCCTGGGAGACCCTCCCGTGGTGCTCTGTGGCCACAGGAAATTAAAAAGCAAAAACTCGAGGCTGAGAGAGCAGAACAGGAAAGATGCCTGCAGTGCTGGTGTTGGGATCACTGCTCAACTCCTGCGAGGCTGTAGATCAGACCTTCACAGCACCAGCTCTGAAACAGGGCCAGCGAATAATCCTTTTCTTTCCCCATAGTGGGAGCTCAGGTCCAGTAAACTGCAAAAATCATATTGAAATGAGAGGCAGTGGCATCAGATGTGCTGTGGGGCTCTGGGAATGAGGTCCCACAGCTTTGCAGGAACATGTTAGAAAGCAAAAGTCTATCTCTGTGAGTTATGGCTCAGTCTGGATGCAGCAGCATTCTTCCTGCCCTTCCTCCTCCTTCTGGCTGCCCAGGCTGATGCTGGAGTGGCTGAAGAAGAGGTGGGTTTTCTGTTAATTAACCTCTCTCACCTTGGACACTTTTGGACGTGAGAAGGCTGACGAGGACATGTCCTCACCCAGCTGCCTCTCCAGGCTGGAAGGATAGAGGGATGTGGTTACTCTGCACATGTCCATGACACATCCCTGGCTCCAGGGTGGGGCTGGAGGGATCACATCATCCCTTGGGACATGTCTAGGCTGCTGTGCTGGTCAGTGCTGCCTCTTCATTGGCTTGCCTGGAGCCTCGGGAGTTCAGCAGAGTGGATCCCATTGGAATTTTTGGTTGGTTTATGTGCAACAGGATGATCGGCCCAAGATCAGGAGTGCTTGCAGCATCCATGAGTGATGAACACAATTCCTGGGTTTGCCCGGTCCCTGCTCCAGCACTGCCTTTGTTGTCTTGTAGCCTGCCTGTAGCCTGCCAGCCCTGCTCTGCCTTTCCCTCCTCCGAGGGGCTTTTCAATCCTGCAAAAAACGACTTTGAAAGCTTTGCACTTTCCACAGCTTCTTGTAGGTGTGTGCATCTCCTCTGGCCCTTTCAGCCTCAGGTTAGTGAGGGGATTGTCAATTAAATGAAGTTAATGAGTTCTTCTGCATGAGCTAGTTTCAATTTTTCACCACTGTTTGCTCCAAGAAACAAATATTTGTGGCTTGCTCAAAGATACACCTCAGGAAACATGTGTGTGTCCTGGAACAAGTGCTCACAGAGTGTCCAGACTCGCAGCACGGAGCTGCTGACTAACTGAAATAAATTGGCAATTGTAAATGCTCTTTCTCCTAAAAATCAAAGGCAATCCAAGGAGCAATCATGGATGTGAGCTATCCCACTGGCATGTTTACATAAAAGCTGAAGATCTGTCACAGAGCTGGATTCTTTGGTGAGGAACTGGCAACTCGTTTGCAAGCAAACTCTGGAAACAGCCCAGGAATGCCTGCCAGAGGCTCTCCGGTCAGAGTCAGCCAGTCCGCATGGACTGCAGGGATGCTGGAGCCCTGGGAAGGGTCCCAGTGAGAGCAAAGGTCTGTGCTTGGGCTCCTGCTCTGCTTCTGGACGTGATGGATGACAAAGAAGGGAGGATGACCCCCTAAAGCTCAAAGGCGCAGCCCTTCATGGGAGTGCTCGGCAGTTTTTGCTGTTAGCCAGTGACAGGACGGTGGGATGCTCTCCATCTCACTGCTGGCTGCTCCCACCTTGGCATGGAGGCAGGCTGTTCCCCTGGGATGCCAGGAGGGATGATACCAACGTCCACACAGCATCACACTGGCTGATTTCCTCCTCCTGGCTGGAGCAGGTGTGCTCCTAAACTGCTCAGCAATGCAAACCCAGTAAATTAAGAATAATCAACCTGTGCTAATGCCTGAATTTTGTTTATCCAGGAATTTGCCCCAGCATTTGCCTGTGTGGTGTCTTCTGGAAGTGACCTCATAAGGTGGTGACATCAAACAGCAAGGTCCACCCTCCCAGCCATGCCAAGAGTCACTTGGGGAAGGTAAGAAGCACTGTTTCATGGAGCCATTGTGGAAGTGGCACATGGAGCATCCAGATCCTTCCTAGGATGGATGAGTTGTGCCCAATTTTCTTACTAGATCCTTACAGCATCTGCTTGAGGCTACTGCAAGGTGCGTTCCCATGTGCTGTGGCCTGGAGGGGATGGATGGAGGGGATGGGGGTCTGGCCCCTTTGGGCACTTGGGGTGGCTGCCAGTTCACTGTCCTCCCCTGTGCCCTTGCCTGCAGTGGCCCAGAGTTCCTATGAAATGCATTTCAGCTTCAGATCCCTGCACCTGTTTGAAACTTACCATTCTTAAAATGCAATTGTTTGGTCCTTTACTAGGCAGCCCTTTCCCCCTTGTGGTTTTGGCTCACCTGGCTTAAGTACCCTTTTAATACTCAATTTTCACATTGAAAAATCCCTCTTGGTCACACTCCTTGATTTCCTTGTCTTACAAAAGCCAGCTACTGTGCAAACCTCTGAGCCTTAATTATATATCCCAGTAATATATAGCCAGGCCTGGCTAACGTCAAGAAACCCAGTGACGAGCATCGGAGGTTTCTGAGAGCTCTGGCTGCAGGACCAGGCTCCCTGCAGGGAAGCGAGTGCCAGGCTCCAAGGGGCCAGTGGGGTGCATGATGTGGGGATAGGTGGCAGGACCCCCCACACTGGGCGGTGACCTGTAATGATGGCTGTGGCAGAGTGAGCTGCCTCACACTTGAAATGGTCCCTGTGGGCAGAGATGTTGTTTGGGACATTTAATATGAAAGTGCTGGCTCAGTGTACAGGGTCTGGCAGCCACAGGCAGCTGTCTGGGCTCATCTCCCCCTCTCTCCATGTCACAGATCTTTCTTGCTGTTTACACCAATGAGCTTTTGCTGAAGCTGTACATCAGTCCCATCCCCTGCTGAGAGAGCGGCTGCAACTTCTTGCAGCCAGCTGCACCCTGGGCTGCTTCAAAATCAGCGTCACCAGCAGGTCGAGGGAGGGGACTCTCCCCCTCTACTCCACTCTCGTGACACCTCACCCTCAGCACTGTGACCAGCATTGGGGTGCTCAGCACAGGAAAGATCCGGACCGGATGGAAGAGGTCCAGAGGAGGCCACGAAGGTGCTCAGAGGGATGGAGCAGCTCTGCTCTGGAGACAGGTTGGGAGAGTTGGGGCTGTTCAGCCTGGAGAAGAGAAGGCCTGAGAGGCCTGTCCAGTGCCTAAAGGGGCTACGAAAGAGCTGGAGGGGGACTTTGGACAAGGGTCTGAGGTGACTGGACAAGGAGGAATGGCTTCACACTGGCAGGTTTAGACTAGATATTAGGAAGGAATTCTTCACTCTGAGGGTGATGAGACACTGGTACTGAGTTTTCCCAGAAATCTGTGGCTGCCCTGTTCTTAGAAGTGTTCAGTGCCAGGTGGGATGAGGCTCTAAGCAACCTGATCTAGTGGGTGGCATCTCTGCCTATGGCAGGGGGTGAAATGAGATGGTCTTTAAGGTCCCTTCCAATCCAAACCATTCTGGGATTCTGTGAGCTCCGATCATCCTCCTCATTGCCTTTGCCCCACGTGTCTCACCTGTGGACAGCACCGCACACATCCACCTGGAGGGGACAACCAAAGGTTTCCAGACTCTCTGCATGCTCAAGCTCCTCAAGTACAGCAGAGGGATGAGTGTGGAGCTCTGCTCCATGGCAAAGCCACACCAGAGAGGGGGATCCAAGCCCAGGAGCTGGGTGAAGCTCTCCTCTACCCAGGTGTCAGGGGCCGCCTGGCCCAAGATGGGCTGATGCTTGTATTAGCTTATGAGAAAAGGTGAAAATAATAATTCCTGATTTTTTAAGAAGCCCATGGCTTGGCCATTGTATTCTTGCACAGTTTCTTTTGCCCCAAAGGAGGGGAGAGTTTTTCTTTTTTTTACTGCAACAGAGTAGACACAACAAAAAAACCCTTGTAAAACATAGGTCATGTCCTATTCTTGGTCTGTGTGTATTTTTCTCTCCAGCACACCATCTCCTACTTCATTTTCTCCTGACGACTCTGGAGGTTTATTTTTCAGCAAGGAGCTTATGTGGGCAATGAATGCTCAGCCAGAATTTCTGCCTGTAATTAATTGGCTGGGTAGCCCACCAGAAGTGGGATGTTTATGGGCACAGGGCTCTTATAATGTTCACTTCTGAGCCTTCATTCCTCTAGTTTGGATCGTAAACTTCACTTATCACCAGACTTTTATATGTTAATTATTCTGTGTTGCTGGGAGAAGGGAGGACATGCAGAAGTGCATGAAATAATGAATGATTTAGGCATGGGGGATTAGATGCTCCAGTATGGGCTGACTGTGAGAGAGAAAATTGATGCATTGCAAAGTGGGGAGGAATTTAAATCAGGGCAAGTTGTGTATTTGTTGGTAGAGCCTCACGCTATGAACTTGGAGAGCCCAGTGCCAGGAGATGCCTCACCTGGGGACCACGAGGAAGAAAACCTGTAGGATAAGGTTTGGCACCATTCCCCCCTGAGACACTTAAAATGTTGAGGTGCTTTGAAAAAAATCCCACTCAGCACAAATCTGCAAGTTTAAGAGCCTAAATGCCTTTGAAAATTTGGGCCATGCAGGATTAGGTTTTGATGGAAGTCGGTGGGACTTAACACCTAAGGGACTGGGACCACTGGGAAATTGCATTCTGGCTTTGGGTGAGAATGCCTAGAATGGCATTACTGTGGGAAAATACACCAAACAGAGAAATTCTTTAGTGTCTCACAGTCCCTTCCTGTTCCAGGGATGCTATAAATATCCCGCCAAGCCCTACCACACTGCTGCTCTCCAGCTCCAGGGGCATTTGGTACTTGGCTATGTGTCCTGACCTGAGGAGACAAATGCCCTGAGCTACTTGGCATCCCAAGAGACAACATGTCTTTGCCTAAAATTTGTTTAAAATGTGGTAGAGCCATCTAAATGCATTTTGCTGAAGGTGCAGGGGGCTGTTTATGCCTCCGTATGTATTGTTGTTTATTAATTGAAGCCTAAGTTAGCCCTCAACAGGTTAGCAGTATTTAATGCAGAGAGCTGAAACATGCAACACATTCTTGGCACATTTCCCTTTATTAATTAAAAACCTCTTTAAAACACTCCGCCTTCCACCTTGGAGCAATAAATTTCCACCTTGAGGAAATAATTTCCTTGTTGTATTCCATACAGAGACGTTCTGTTAGCTGCGATCCCTTTTTCAGTGTAGGCCCCACTCAGCCCTATTTCAATTTGAAAATAAACTTTCAAAATGCCAGGTTTTTCTGTTTTAAAAAAACGTGGGGAGGGGGAAAGAAAAACTAAAAAAATCAACTTTTCTGCTTTTTAAAATTATATTTGGGATTAATTCCGATGTAGTTTACTGCTTGTGCAGACTGTGAACCACAAAACTCCTTCTTAATAAGAGCTCATAGGACTCTGCAGCAGTTCCTGAAGCAGCCGAAGAAGCCTTGGCAGCCCCAAATGAGCTGATGGTCCTGCATGGGAGGCACTGGCCTGCCTGCAGTTGCTGGGAGAGTTTTATGGCTCCCCTGTCACCCCCAGCTTTGGGTGGCTGGTTTTCTTTATGACCACGTGCCCCGGCCCAAACTTGCCCAATGCCATGACATAATCTGTCAAAAACACCACCTGATTTTGGGGGCTGAATGGCTTTTGTTCCCCTGCTAGTCCTGGGCTGTGCCTGTCAGAGACCTTGGTGTGCAGGGAGGCAGGAAAGGCCTCCACTGGCTCCTCCAGGAATTCGTACCACACTCAGTAGGTTTAGAGGTGAGAGATGATTGCAGACTCCTGTCTCTCATCCTGACCCATCCTGCATGGCGGCGGAGGAACAGCCAGGCATTGAGGGCAGCAGAGATCTTTTTCTATCTCCAGTTTGTGCTTAGAACATGAGCAACCAACCCCATCCCACTGGAGCAGGTGGGCTGTGGGCAGACAGCATTGTCTGCAAATGTCAGATGTTGTTTAGCAGGGAAAGATCTGGATGAACTGCTTCCAGTGGAGGAAGAATTTCCTTTTCTTTCCTTGCCCACTTTTGTAATAATCTAAGCTGTAGATCCTATACACCTCCTTGGTAGGTTCATCACATGTGCAGCTAAAAGTATTCTAATGGCACACAGAGCTTAAAGTTTTATAAAGGTGGGGGAAAGCTCTTAATCAGTTTTGTGGTGCTTTGTCTGAGTTTGTTTAATGTCAAAGGGAGGTTTAAAAAGAAACCCTTTTAGGTCATGTCAAGCCAAGAACCGTGTCCAGAATGGCTTGGACTCACCTTCTGTGGGTGCTCGAGGGAGGCCCTGCTCCTTCCCGCGCTCTCGCAGCCCGGTGATGTGACGTATCCAAAGTGCTACCATGGACTTGAAACACATGCTGCAGGAGAGCTCTGCACTGCTTGATAAAGGACTTTTGCAAAGCTGACTTGAAATAAATGCAGTAAAGCTGTCACTGAAATGTAAATTATTAGAGCAACGCGACTCGCTGCTTCCCACAACTCTTCTGCTCATTCTTGCTTTTAGCAAACGTTATTTAAAAATAATCAGTTCAGGATGACTTGGTTGAGAGTGTTCTTGCCTTTGGGCCAGAAAGTCACTGGTTCAGTACTAGACTGGATGGGTCAGTGGTTTGGGTCCCACACAGGGCAGGGGTGAGGGTCCCTGCAGAGCTGCAGGTCCTGCCTGCCCGGGTGGACACTGGGGAGACCCCAGGCTGCTCCCTTGGGATGAGCATCCCCATGCCATCAGCATCCAGGAGCTCCTGCCTTGCCTGGCACCTGTGCCTCCTCCAAAAGTGCACTGGGGATGGGAATCAGAGAAAAGCCCCTTTCCAACTGAAAGCTGGTGGGAAGCCAGTGGAGGGTTCCACAGGGTCACAGCATCAAGTGTCATCTCCTTCTTGCTGACAGTGCTTTCTTCCTGTGCTTGTTCTTTCTCACAGCACAAAATCACTTAAAGGTTTCAGTGAGCTGCTGGATGACATCAAAAAGACTTTGTGCCACTCTGACATCATCCTTATGGATGGATTTTGTTTCACCATCCCATTTATTGACCTGTATTTGCCCTTCCTGGACCTCCAGGATGACACACTGAGCAGGTGACTACAAGAGAGACTCCAAGTCACAGAACCAGATACCTTTTAGAGGTATTGAATTATTTTCTTGGAACAAATGGATATTTTGAGTCTGTATTCCCTAGGGAAAATGTGTCTGCTCTCAGCATGAGCAGTGCTGAGAGTCAAGGAAGGCACCATCATATGGCACGTGCTGAAAATGGACTGGTTTCATTCCCATCAGAAGGACTAATGTAATTTTCCAGCACCATCAGTGTCAGTGTGGGATCAAGGTTCATCCCAAACGTGATCAGTTTCCTGCTGGAATATTCACTGTTTTTCACCGTTGCTCATTGTGCCTGGCCCTGGCGTGTCCTGGGATTCACAGAGTCCTGGGTCTGCCCTGGGTGCAGAGCCCTGAGCAAGGCTCCATCCTCCTGGTCTGGCTCACATGTCCCTCCCCTCAGCACACCTGGGAGAGACGTGAGAGCTCATTCCAGGTTTATGGGGACAGTGGGGTTGGGGAACGTGTTTGCTTTAAAGTTTGGGGGTGAGGAGGACTTGCCTTCTTACAGCACTAGTCCAGGCTGGTCTGGGCTTTCCCTCAGCAATGGACTTCTCTGGATCTTGTTTGGGGAACAACTAACCCCAGGCAGCAAGTCTAAACCATGTAATGAGAAAAAGCTCCCACAAATCCCCCAAATGGAGACTGCTGAGTTTTACGTATCTTGGGTTAACCTTAATGTGCTACAAGCCTATGATCACAGCTTGATACCCATTGTTTAAAAAACCCACAGTCTGGCCTGGAGTCCAGAAAAAATTCCCTGGATATCAAAATATTCCCTTTTACCCCAAACTCCAGGTGACTGTGGTTACTGCCAGGAGTCTCTGTGTTACTTCCTCCGTATCATTTACCAGGACTCAGGCTTCTGCCAATGTTTTGTGTGCACATGGCACATGTTGTGAAGCCACTCCTGTGTTGCCTCCTTTGATCTTTCCAGAGAAAATTATTTTTAAAGACATTGAAGAAAATAAAGATATTAGAGAGTCAGGAGGCTCATCATTCAAAATACTTGGCATGTCTCCACTGCTCCTTGCCCTGCTGGGTGGATGGAGAAGTGCTTGCCGAGGGTGCAGTTCTCCATGTGCCTTAGATGTGGCCCTTCCCATTTTGCACAGCATTTGGGGATCTTTTTACCATACTCCTCTTTCCCTGCAGGTTGCAACATCACCATTGTGAACATACTGGCATATTGGGAGAGCTTGTGGAAGTCATGAAAGTAAAATCTTTGCCAGATCATGAGATGATGAAAAATTGAACTCTTTTTTTAGGCAGAATGTGATCCTTGGTGGCTGTCAGAGCTCCGCCTACAACCTGTGCTTCAAACCTTCATTGGAACAAGCCAGAACGATTGACAAATAAGCCTTTATGATTGAACACAATTCAGAAAATATCTTCTCTTTTTTCTGTGAGCTGAATGGGTGGAAGTGCAGCTGCCAGTTCTGGCCCTGCACTGAGGGCAGCTGCTGATGGAGGGAGGAACGTCGCCCTTGAGAGCTGGAGCAGCTGTGGGCTGGGAACAGATCACAGCCCAGGTCTTTTTCCTGGAAACCTTGTGGCAAGGCTGGGACTAGAGCCCAGCCCTCCAGTGCTCTCCCTGCCAGCTCCCTCTTTCTAAGATCGAGCAGCCTTGGCACAGCAAAAAGAGTCTGCAAACCAATCCGCACTAAGGAAATGGGCTGTGATACCTCAGAACAAAGCGGCTTGTTCCTGTGCTCTGATGCTGATTAGCACCTTGGAACAATCTGCTTGGCCTCGCCTGGCAGTTCTAGTGCAAACACACCCACACAGCTCAGGGTAATCAGACACAGAAAGAGGAGACCTGTGAGCAGCAGCCATTCCTGCGTGCAGCACAAGGTGTGCCAGGACAGAGCTGCACCCCAAGGCCTGGGCACGGTGACTGTGATGGCAGAGGCTGATATGCCAGAGATGATGAAGGCTGAGGCCCCCTGACGCCTCCCAGTCATGCAGGCAGTGGGGATTAGCAGAGCAGGACTGGCTGCACAGCTTCACTTCTCCCCCAGCTTGGTCTCCTGTTCTTGTGCTGTGGCAGGGGACAAGAAATGACTGTGAGGGTGACCAAAGGGAGGAAAGTGCCCAGGGCGGGTGTACGTTTGGGGGTTTGGCTCTCTCTTGGCTGGGTGATGTGGGGAGAGGGGTGTGTGCCTTGCAGCAGGGATGCTGGGGGCTCAGGGCTACTCCTCTGCTCCTGTGCAAACAGGCTCACGCCTTCGATGACCTGGCCACCAGGCAGCCACAAGTCAGGCCTTTGATGTCATTGCTGGTATAACGTCAGGTGAGTTTTCCTCACTTTTGTATGACCATTCTTTTTGATTCTGCAGAATCAGTGGGAGTTCAGCATTGCCAGAGGAACACAGAATTCCAGAATGGTTTGGGTTGGAAGGCACTTTGAAGAACCCCTAGTTTCAGCCCTGCTGCCATGGGCAGGGACACCTTCCACATGACCAGGCTGCTCCAAGTCCTGTCCAGCCTGCCCTTGAATGCTTCCAAGTTGGGACATGCACAGCTTCTCTGGGCAACATGTGCCAGTGCCTCACCACCCTCACAGGGCAGGATTTCTAGAAAATATCCTTTTTTCACTATATTATGGCTCCCCACCATAAAATAAATGAGACTCCGATGTGAGCAGTATCTAAGCAAAATTATTGATGCACCCCTACAAAGCAGAGTGGGTTGATCTTGCAGAGCTCCGCCTGCCACTGTTGAGGCTGTACCTGCCTCTCACCAACCCCAGAAAGCTTGTCTGCATTGCTCTCCAAAATCTGCCTTTCTGATACGAGCCCTGGATTGCTGTTTGCAGTGTTTGTGCCCCAAAGCCTTCCCCAAGCCAGCTGAGAGCTGAGAACAGGAGCTCCTCATAAAAGGGTGAGGGAGAAACCAGTGACACAAGCTCCTGCTGAATTTGTTTTTCATGTTCTCATTTGTAATCATTTTGTGTTTTATGAGGGATACTTCCTAAAACTTTGCCAACATGATGGAAACACATGTGGTGCTCTTATTCATGATGTGACCCTTTTGGTGGAGAGATGAGATGAAAACCTGCTTTTGTCTGACATCTCCACAGCATATAGTCCAGTGAGGTGGAAAATCAGTGGGGTGTGGGGTACCTGACCTTCCCCCAGCCATGCCAACACTGTTCACTCCTCCAGGAACACAGCCCACATAACTTTGCATGCACAATCTCCAGGTGGGTTTTCTTGCCAATTCTTTATTTAAACTTTTTCTCCTCCTGTTTTTATTTTGTTTTAGTAGGGGTAGCCCAGGTCTATGGCCTGTGGGTGACACAAAAAGTATTGTTTGGAATTTTATCTGAAGTGCAGGTTTGCTCCTGTGCTGGCTTCAAGGACAGAGCCAAACTGGGGGGAGTAAACACTATCCCTAGAAATAGTTTTTGCATGTTTCTGAGCTAATGGTGCCAAGATTAAAGGACCTTTGCTTATTTAAATTCGCAAATCCCTCTACAAAGGGTATGACTGAGTTATCAGCATCACTGGCTGTATTTGGGCCACACCACAGCTGTCACTGAACAGGGACAATTCCTGCAGCATTTGTGTTTGGGTGAGTGACAAGGGTCGCCTTGAGTCCATGAGCCAGGGCTGCTGCTGTCCCTGGGTCCCCAAAAATGCAGGGCTGGCTCTCACCAGCAGCACTGCACCTGCAGCAGCAGCAGCAGCAGCAGCAGCAGCAGCAGCAGCACCCCGCTTGGCACCCCCAGCTCAGGATACGGGTTGTTGGTAATCCTGGTTTTCATTATTTTAATGGTGGGAGAAAACTTTTGTATAGTGTGAAAAACAATCTGAAGCCATCCTGTGTTTATAGGAAGGGCTCAGACAGGCTGAAAGAATGGTGTTCAAGGGCAGGAGACTGCAGGACAGCAACCAATGCCAAGGGACACCTGTCATAAAGGGTCTGGAGGCATTTTTTAACTGAAAATAAAATATTAATGGTAGGAGAGTGCAAAAATGACACTGATGAGTAACTTGGGATGAAGGCGGGGGCCAGCCATCACAAGTAGAGTGTGGTAAAGACCAGGTAGAGACTGGTAAAATCTTCTAACCTGACAGTGGACTGACAGACCTGGGGTTGTTCAGCCTGGAGAAAAGAAGGCTCCAGGGAGACCTTAGATACCCTTCCAGTGCCTAAAAGGGCTACAGGAGAGCTGGAGAGAGACTGCTTACAAGGGCATGAAGTGACAGGACAAGAAGGAATGGCTTTAAGCTTAAGGAGGGTAGATTTAGATGAGCTATTAGGAGAAAATTCTTCCCTGTGAAGGTGGGGAGGAACTGGCAGAGGTTGCTCAGAGAAGTGGTGTGTTGGGATGTTGCTTGACCCCTTTGGCCAGGCAGGGCAGTGAGAAGCAGCCCTCTGAACAATGTCTTTGGTCTTGGGAGGAGCCAGCAGCCTTCCTAGTGCCCAACGTGGAGATAATGCTGGCCCTCAGCTTTGTCCTGGGGAGACTCGCTGAGCAGACGAATGAGAAATGGGTGTTTTCAGCAAGGAGACCCTCACTTATTAATGAGGGAAATTAATGTACTTTGTGAGTTGAAGTCTCCTGCAATCTGGGCTGGTGAAAATTAGGACCAGGCCAAAAAAGTCAAGGAGGGCTGCACCAGTGTGAACCGGACTTCATAAAATGGAAAGGAGAGGCCCCTTTTGTCAGGCGATGGCTTTTCCTCAGAAGCTAAATGATACATAATGTTTATATAGTGTTTTGCCTCTCCTAAATGCAGGCTAGACATTAATTGATTCCAGGTTTGCTCTGTGAAGTAGGTCAACTCTTTCCATTTTGCAGATAAAGGAGCAGTGGGGATCGCTGAGAGGTGCACGGGGGGTCAGTGCCGGCGCCAGGGCACTTACACGGATGGCCGCCCTCCCCATGGGACCACGCTGCCACCCTAAATATACACCATTTCTGATGTATGTGGAAATCAGCTGGGACTCTGTAAACCCAGCTACATTAAGCCCGGTTCAAATGAAATCTGTTTATGTCTCCATTGCTTGCCACTGGTCAAAGCAGGACTTAACTAACCTAACGCTGTTTGTGTTCAAAGCCTCTTAAACCCTTGCTCTGACTGTCTTGAAGTGAGATATAAAGTACTTGCTGGGACCTGGCTGGAGGCCAGGGAACTGTTTCAGATCCCACTCTCTCTTTTGCTCACGGGGCAGTTTAGAAAAAGCATTGCACATTTCAAACAGTGATGGAAAAAAATAATTTTAATTCACTTCTGTTTACATAATGTTTGAAGCTTGGGAGGGTTTGTGCAGACAATTATTAATGGTTTAAACTGGCGTGATAAAAATGTTGCCTGGTCTGGGAACACGACCTGGCTCCCAAGGCCCTCGTGCTGGGTCAGCCATGGGCTGGCTGCGGGATCTGGGGAGCGAGGACCCAGTGGCTTGGTGGGTCCCACTGCTGCGTTTCCTTTTGGCATCTCGGAAAGAGCCTCCTGCCCATTCTGCTGAGGCTGAACTGCTAAAACCCAAAGCCTAGATCTGGGGAAACACTCAGCTCTTCCTGGTCACCTCCATTTCTGGATGCCCAGCTTGGAGGTATTTGGTGAGTAGATCATAGGGAAGCAGGGCATACCCACCCTGGGACTACTGCTCCTTCACTGCGGTCTCAAAGCTTAATTTCATAAAGCTTTTGGTCCAGCTTTTGGGGAGCATGGCCCTTTATTTTTGGTTAGTACCTTGTGTGAATCAGCTCCAAAGTGGGTGGAGCCATTCCCCAGTCTGCAACAGGTGGGAGTGAGAGGGTAATTGGATCCCATATAAAGTGCCCTGAGCTCTCCAGGCTGTCAGAGGAGGTGGGTAGGTGTTGTCATGTCTGTGGTGTGAGCCTGGCTTGTGTGTTCCATCCTTACATCCATCCCTTGGAAGACTCAGACACAGTTTTACTGGTCTATTGCTCAGTGGGATCTGGCATCTATAAAACTGCTCTTAATTGCTTCCTAAGTTGCTTACCAGGGTGATGTTGATTTTGTCCTATAACCCAATAGGACTTTGTCTGTTTAGTATAAACCACTGCCCACCTCTGCTGGCTGCCCAACTCTGTTGTCTTATATATTGGTGTGTGATCATGCACTGTGTGTGTGTGGCTGGATTTTGGATGCCACTGGACTGCTTATGGAAGCTGCCTATGTTGTTTTTGCTTTCCAGCCTGTGCCTGCCATGCTGCAGCACTTCCACACACAGAGCTGTGATGCTGCTGTGGGGCTCTAGCAGGTTTGTAAGTGCCTGCACAAGGGGTAACAGCCTGAGAAGCACTTGTGAGCCTGGTTTGGAGGGTGGCAAATTCCAGGTCCTCCCTCCCAGTGTGTCTAGCTCACACATGCATGGGGATCTGGGACTGTTCCCTCTAGCCGTGGCACCGACTGCTTCTGATCCACTTTGCCCTGCTTTGACACTTGAGATTGAAACAAGGGCTGAAGTAGCTAAGAAAATAGTAGAGAAAATGATGGCTGGGAAATAAATCCATGCCAGGATCAGGTCCTGCAGCATCTAGACACTGCTTTGAAACTCTCCCCTCAAAATATTCCCTCCATGATCCCTGGGATTACCCTGCACCACGGCATCTGAGTGCCAGCATTACAAAATTCATAAGCACATGCTTTATCTGCCTACTTTGCAAGTCATCCTTGCACAGCAGACAGCAGGACTCTGCTCAGAGGCATGTTGGTGTTGGAGGCTGCATCTCTTACTGCTGCCACTTTGGCTGAAACCAGGGTAGGACTAATCTGAGCCCATTAACCGACTGACGTATTCAAAAACCAAATCTGCAATGTGTGAAACATTGTATTCAAAAGAGAAAAATTAATTTTTGAGGATAAAGTTTGGAGGTTTTATATGCAGACCAGAGACTAGCCTTCTCCAGAGGACTTCCTTGAGGTGTCATGACTTATTCTCCAAGGCTGCAGACCCTGAGAAATGCAGTTACATGACAGTGAGACATGGATAGAGAAGAGGTTTCCCTCTGTGATCATTAGGTTGCAGTGTCGTTTTCTCCTGGCAGGGAGAAGGGTTTGGATGAAAGGTCTGTGAATAACACATGGGCTGAGGAATGCTTTGCGAGCTTAGTCATCACCTGGGTGAATCAGACAGGGGAAACAGCCTTTATTCTGCAAGATAACCCCATCCCAGAGATTTTTCTTGAGAAAGGCTCAGTTTGTTCCAAAATTGTGCTACTGAGTGGAGTCCAGCCTCACCCTGCACAAGAGGTAGTCTTTAGCTGAATGCAGTATTTGATATGACACATCATGCTCTGATATATAAAGTTGTGTTACCTGGAGCCATCTCAAGGAATATTGTAGGGAAGGGTTTGAACTCAGTGGGAGCTTCCCTGAGTTCAACAAGTGGAGAGTCCAGTTAGAAGAAGATTAGGAAAAGTCCTGAAAATGGGTTGTCTGTTATAAAAGGCATCAGTACCTGAATCCTGCCATTCATCCTCCCCTTGCACACCCATGCACCAGGGCTTGTTCCAACTGATGAAGTTATCCTGGACTGATGCTAACGTGGGAAGAGGATCGGTTCCCAGAGCTTTGAGACCTGTCATTAAAATACTCACGAGTGTGAATGAGCATGTGGGGAAAATGCAGGGGGCAATGGTGAGGGGAACAGCACAACATCTCAGACCAGCACAGAGGCAACTGCAGTGAATGTTTTATGGCTTACCACCCTCGGCATGGGATGTGGTCCAGAGGCTTCTTTTCTGTCCAATTTTCCACTCTGCATTGGAACTGGGTGCTTCTGAACAGACGTGTGTGGATTTCTGTTGGCCTGATGAGCTGCTGCTCTGCGTGGCACGCTCTCCTCTGGGATACTCCCCTGGCAGGCTGAGCACATGCCAGGTCCTGCCTCACCATGGGGTTACTGCCTGAGGGTGCAGGTTGGTGATCTGAATGGAGATTTTCTGGAGTCAGGTCCTCAGCCCCTGGGCTTAGATACTACAAAGAAAAAGATGATAAATCAAAACATTTGGAAATCTGTTTCTTATTTACTGTACTGCCAAGCTGCTGTAAGGGTTGCTGGAATCACAATCCCAGAAAAGCAGAGTGGAAAGGATTTTCCTACTGATGTTACTGGCAGTTGGAGAGACGTCGCTGCCTGCTGTGGGCTGGGACAGGTGGGGATAGGATCAGGGATGGACTCTCTGTTTGCTTGTGAGGGTGAGGTAAACATTGCAAACATTCCTTGTCTCCCCTCAGCCCTTTTCAAGAAGGGCATTCATTAAATATTGGGAAGAACTGAAGGCAGACTGGAATACTTAGGGAAGGGATATTTAGAGACACATTTCACAGTTAGGTTTTAGTGGTGATGAAGGGTAAACATGTCAGATCATAGTGACAGGAGCAAAAAGTTAGATGCTCAGGCCACAGCAAGTTTTGTTTTCATGCTCACGGCATCACCTGAAAGGATCTCCCAGCACTACCTACCCATGAGGCATGGGAGACATGCCAAAGTGTGCAGAAGATGGTTTGTGGAACCAGGGAGCTCTTCCGAATGCATCAAGGTCTCACATCTTCCGTTTCCCCCCTCGAGTGCCTGCATCTCTCCTGGGAATGTCGCCCATCATCTCAAACACTGCAACCAGGGTGAGCTGAGCAGGGAAAGTTTCCCAGAGACTTTTGGGCTGTGATGCCAGCAGTCATAATTGCCTTGGCAGAAGCAGCCACAGTTGTTCAAACCTGCCCTCTACCCGTGAGTCAGAGTGGAAGTGCTGGAGTCATGGGATGGCTTGGAGCAAAGATGCAAAGTTGGGAGTTGCTTTCAGAGATTCTAGTTTCCTTGAGGGAAAGTCTGAAAAAGATTAGTGAGGGAGTGAGAGAGAGTCCAGCAGCCTCAGAATCGGCCTGCAGCCCACAAGGGCAGCACTGGGCTCTGCTAGCTGGGATGGCAGGCAACAGCACCAGGAGCCTCCACTGCCTGCAGGGGGTGGGACTATCTCTGGGGCCCCCAGTAGCAGCAGTGCCGTGGCAGGGAAAGCAGCCATACAGTTTGTGGGTGCCCGTGGGTGAGCTCTGGCACCAGTGGCGTGTCCCATGAGCTGTTCAGGGTATGTTTTGCAGAGGCAACATTCACTGAGCAACCACCTTCCTGCTCAGAGCACAAAGGGACACAGCCCACAGTGGGACAGAGTCTCAGGTCCTGTGGGAAGAACCAAGCTCCTATGTGTGGGGCTGCACTTGGGAGTGTGTCCTGTTTAGGTCAGAAAGCATGAGGAGATGTCTCAGCAGGGCTTCCTGAGGAGAAATGGCTTTGGGCATCTCAGAGGATCACTGGTAGTGAAAGAACTTTTGCTCTGGGGTTGCCAGTCCCCCTCTGGTCCATGGAATGGAGGAAAGAGCAGAGCGAAGGGGAAATAAACCCTCAGCATCACCAGCCTGGGGACAAGAAATGCGAGTTGCTTGCTCTCCCAGCATCAAGTCCTTACCCATGACACCTGGCTCCATCTGAGTACGGGGAGAGGCAGCAGAAAGGACTGGGGATTGAAGAGGTGTGGGATGGGTGCTGGTGGAGCCGGCGCTTTGCAAAGCTTCTGTGGGGAGGACTTGGCATGAGAACTGCTTCCACCATGTGGAAACTGCGATGGGATGTGGTCAACCTGGCTCCACAGGATGGCTGAAGAGGTCAGAAGCTAGTGGTGGCAGGGATATCCTGAGATGGATGTTGGACCAGTCTGAAGGCAAGTCAAGTGGGAATGGAAACCCCAGTACTGAGCTCTCCCCAACCTTGGGGAGGTCCTGTCGCCTCCAGACTCCAAGTTCATGGCTCAGAGCCATCTCTCGTTTAGTCCCAGTGAATTACTGAGCCCCAGGAAGCCAACCTTACTGAGGCTTTTGTAGAAGTCAAGGGCTCAAATTGAGCGGGAGCTTGGGGAAACCGTTTCCCTTGTTAAAATAAATGTATTAGTTTAATATGTACCAGGAGAGGATAGGGAGTTCTCCTTGTTAAATATTTACCAGTCAAACCCTGCTGAGGACTTACTTGGAGCAATTCAGCTTTAGTGATTTCCTTCTATTGTGGTCTAAGTCTCCAGCATTGCTGGGAAACCGCCCGGCAGGGCCAGGACAGCTGGTGACAGATCCGAGCCCTGGGCAGAAAAATCGCAGCTGGGATGGCCACTTGCCTCTCTGGGGATACTGTGGCGCCTCGGCAGGTCCCCAAATCTGCCCTGGGACCTAAGTGGAGATGTCAACACCTGCCTGGAGAAACAGAGGGAGCAGCCTTGTTCCCAAAGGGGAGCAGAGCACAGGAGAGATGCCCAACAACCAGGCAAAAGAAAATAAATCTTAAAAAAAGGTGAGTAGAGACACAAAATGTGCTCTGTGCTCTGTGCCTTACCTGTCTGGCATTCCTGAGAGCATCCCGACATCCCAGACTCATCACAGTCAATTTTAACAAGGAGCATTATTTCTTTGGGGGCTCATCACCTTGGGAATGGGAACCACTGTAAACAACACAAATTGTGAATTACCTTAATTTCCTTAAAATGTCCTTTCTGCTACCTGATGGTGGAGTTAAGCCATGCTCTGATAGCTCAAGACTTCCTGACATAGCTGTTCGATTTATAGGATCAATTTTAGATTTATGTGATTTACATGTATATATGTGTATATATATATATGTACTGACACATATTTACATTAGCAATTTGCCATTTACAAGTTTATATTCCAGCAATCTCCATGGTTCTTAAAACTGGAAACACTTTTTTTTTTTGTAATTAAGTAAAATTCAGATAATTTCTTTTGTTGGTGACTCCACGTTGTTTAGTAACACTGTTACTTTCCCTTAAACTCCCTAGAATAAAATGAAAAAATGGAAGGCGCGAGGGATCTCTGTGGAAATACTCCTGCCTTGTTGGTCCCCCACTCTCCTGAAGGCAACAATTGCAGATTGTCAAGGGTTGCATCGCCGTGTGTTTTTTAAAGAATGACTCTATTAATAATCTTAAGAGAAAACAGATGCGTGAGGTTTGCAACTAAAACTGTGGATATTCCAGGAGACATCAATTGCTGGAAGTAAACAACAGTCCTGATTCAACAAAGCTCTTAAGTAGACGCTTAACTCTGAGCATGCACTTAGCCCAGGCTTCAGCGAGGTGTTAACATATGTTCTGCTATATAAGGAGGGACTTAAGTACGTACTTACAGTTAAGCTTGTGCTTAAGTGCCTTGTTGAATTGGGGCCAACAATTCAGCTCTCCCTCTGTCTCCCTGACATTAACTGTGCCTGACATCCAGGAAATTCAAACAGGGGCTGCAGTAGTCACCTACCAGCAGAACTTTTCCCTTCCGACAAGGGCCGCATCTATTTTGCAGCATGGCCAAACTGCTCTGGGTGGCAGGGTCAGGTCACCCCATGCACCTCCATGCCCCCGTCACTCCCCAACCCTTGGGACCCCCACGGCACCGCCTGTAGAGAGACAAAGAAAATCACTATACTTGTAAGTCTCTATGAAGACCCAGCCTAGAAATCTCTTGTGTCTTTTTTATTGTTTTTTTAAAAATCAATTTATTTTCCCATAATGTTCTGCATGTTCATTGCAGATGTCTGCTTTCTTTGTGCTTATTTTCAAGTGGTTGGGGTTTTTCAGAGCCCTGAGTAGCAAGAACTGCACTGTGCAATGATTTAGCCTATGTTGTCAACTTTTATGAATGAGAAGTTAATTTTTGCAAATTTTTGCCTTTGTAGTTTTTTCTCCTGTTACACCCCCCATCTGCTGAGTTGTACATAGCAGCTGAATATGGATGGGAAAGGCCTCAGTGTCTTTACAGGTTACTGATGACCTCCTGAACCAGCCTGGATGCTCTGGATGCCCTTCCAACTACCTTGAGACCCTTCTCTTGGCTGCAGGTCACCTTCATTTCAGACTCAAATTACTGAGGATGAAGGTCTTATTCTGCTCACTGCAATGACACTTGGAGTTGGCATCACCAAAAAATCCAAAACCCAGCTCACAGTTGTGCCTTGGGATCAGTTCATCGTCACTTGCTGGCTTTTATTTGCAGTAAACCAGATTTCTCTGAAAACTGAATGGATCTTTCATGAGCCACGGAGGGCTCAGTGAAAGCAGCAACCAGAGTTGATACCTCCAGTTCCAAATCACACAAGGCAGATCCTGAACCAAGCCTCCCCAGAGGTTTTCTGATCTCCTCATCTGAAGTTCTGCCCTTCTTGCAATCAAAGGGAACTTTTGGACTTGCTTCAATGGTGCCAGAGCTGCTTTCTCCCCAGGATTTTATTTACGGGTGGTTTTTAAACTGTGGGTATAGTAGTTGGCTTTCCAGTCCCAGCTTTCTGTCTATCCTACTTCTGTCCAAAACTCACAGCTGGGGACCCATGCTCACTGCCAAAGAAAATTGTTTGTTTTACCTGTCAAAGCCAGGTGTGAGGGACATGTAGCCTTCAGTTAAAGGTGTCTCAGGCAGCATCATCCAGATGCAACACCAACTTTTCTTGAATTAAAAAATATAATAAAGACCTCAAGGACCATCTCTTCCCTGCTTATTTTCTTTGCAGATGGCAGCATCCAAGTTCCAGTTATCTCTGTCTTGGAAAATAAAAAAGTCTACCAGAGGAAAAGGAATGTGAGTTTGCAGCAGAGTTTGGTACCTGTAAGACTCCAGGCTGGAGCGCACACTCCTGATTTATGGTGTACTTGTTAAAACCACTTGTTCTTGTCATAACAAAACAGATCGAAGTGAAGCTGGGTAGAAGGTCCCCTTCTAGTTGGCACTTCATCATGGCTTCTTACTCTGTCTTAGGTTCTGGGGGTTTACAGTTATATAAAACTTAATGAATCAGTATACTTTAGATTTCCTTCCTAATGCATATGGGTTCAATTAACTGCACTGTTTGCTTATTTAAGCGTTTTCATTAAATTGCTTTACTATATTTTCCCGCAATTGAAAGGGAACATGGTCGGGCTGATGCCATCTGCCACCATCAGTTTAGCAGAACCTTTTTCTTTGTTCAGATCCATTCTTTTTTATTAGAAGAGACCCTCCTACCCCCAGTTCCCCGTGTGCCACGCACTTATTGCATTCTTGTCTTCTGACTGCAGACTGATAAATAAAATGCTTGTGCGAGGGCCTTCATGAATGGTATTTTTTAAGGGTCTCTTTTACAAGATCAGTTGTGGTTTGCCCCCCACCCCCTCTTCTCCCCCTCTGCTTGCAGATTCCTTTTTTGCTCCAGCTTGTGAATAAAGAATTGTTGCTATTACAATGGCTCTCAGCTCTTGCTGCCTGGCTCTGTAGGGTGGGGGATTCTTGTGGCCCAAACACCTGGCCGGGCTGCAGGCTCAGCCCAGGACAGCAAGAACAAGGCAGGAGAGGCTTTTTCCTCATTTTTAAGGAAGAGCTGATCCTAGGCATCTCCCCAAACCTTCCTGAAGGTCCTTCTCATGGCAGGGGATGATATTCCAGCCTTCACCCACAGCTTATATTCTGGATCTGGTGCTCTTAGGGCTTCACACACTGTTCTCTGCCCCACACAGGAGTGTTTTATTACATTCCTCCTTGTTGTTTTGCTCCATCCTTTTGAGCTGCATCTTGCAGTGTAAGTGCTCACTGTGAGTGGCCCTGGGTGTCCCAAAGGGCTGGTGGTCCCAAGAGGACTCCTGCCCCTGTCCCTCCAAAACCCCACACCAGCCAGGGATGCCCATCAGGGACAGACAGTGCCTTCCCCTGTTTCACAAACTAAACTGAATAAACTCATCCACTTGATTTGGGGTGCAGTCTGCAACCTTTTACACAAAGCAAATGCTTTATAGACATCACTGCTAGGAAAAACACCTCCTGGAGAATATAACAGAAGAATGAAAAATATTCATCCTGAAGGACTCATATCCAGAAGTTGGATTTTTTTACTTGGAAATGCAGCATTTGATATTGCATTGTTTATCTGCCATCTCTGGGTTAGAGAGGAGAGAAGGCATTCCTGCTCCTGGAGCAAAGTGATATTTTGCAGTACAGTCTGAGGTGGAAAACACCCCAGCATTTATCATTCTCTGTTCTCTGCTACAAGCGTTTTATGTAAGAGAAGGTGCAAAGGCAATAAATAACTTGCCCTAAAGGCACACAATGAATCTGTGGCAAGGCCAGCAAGAGAAGGGCTTTTAACCATTGCTTGCAAAAGCCCTTGTCCTCCCCAAAGTCTAAGGGAGCTGCTGTGTTTGTGGAGGGCCAGAGGATGATGCTGTGAGACCCTCACCCAGCCTGTGCCCCTTTTTGTAGAAGGGTTTCAGTTTGTGAAGCAGTGAACCAGACCAAACATCTCCAAGAATGAGAGAGAGAGAGAGAGACAGAAAGAAAGAGAAGAAAGAGAGAAAGAGAAGAGAGAGAAAGAAAGAGAAGAAAGAGAAGAGAGAGAAAGAAAGAGAAGAAAGAGAGAAAGAAAGAAAGGAAGAAAGAGAGAAAGAAAGAAAGAAAGAAAGAAAGAAAGAAAACACCCTTCAAACTCTTTTGTTTGTAGTAAAGTGAAATGAAGAAAAAACAAAATGTGTAAAAATGCATTTAAACTGGAAGGAAAAGCATTCCCCCCTTCCCAAGTGGTAAGACTTTTTCTTCCATTTCTTATTTTCAAGAAGGTTTTCTGATTTCTGGTTTTTTTAATGAAAAATGCAACCAAGGCACCAAAGATGCTGCAAAACACCCCTGAGTTCCCAATTTAACCTTGCAGGGGGACTGGGAGGTGGGAATTACCTGGAGAAACATCAGCTTGTACCCTCGACTGTATCCCAGTCCCCCTCCAACCCACTCGACAGCTCCTGGGCACAGGGACCCCAACCTCTGCTAACAGCTCCACAGGCTGCAGGGACCCACATGCAACTGCTGGGATCTGGCAAAATCATAAGGAATCACCCAAAAAACACCCAAACTGATGCAGAGTCCAGGCTCTGGGAGACTTTCTGAGAAAGTGGTTCGACAGCCCTGCCAGGTCCAACCTCTCTCTCTGGTGCCCTTTCTTCTAGAAGCGAGGCATAAAATAAAGTTAGGCTTCTGGCTGTGGTAAACATTCCCTCCAAACATGCCTGTTCTTGATACCCCAAATGCAGATATTCAATTGTGGAAGAAAGTAGAGAAAGAAAAGAAAAGAAAAGAAAAGAAAAGAAAAGAAAAGAAAAGAAAAGAAAAGAAAAGAAAAGAAAAGAAAAGAAAAGAAAAGAAAAGAAAAGAAAAGAAAAGAAAAGAAAAGAAAAGAAAAGAAAAGAAAAGAAAAGAAAAGAAAAGAAAAGAAAAGAAAAGAGAAAAGAAAAATAGAGAGAAAACCCCCGACGCTTCCAAGACACTAAAAATAGACTCTGATCACTTACCAAATGGTAAAATGAAAATGATTTGCTTTGAATAGTCTCCAGAAAGGCTCAGATACAATGTCTTGTGGAGCAAAATTGAATCAGTTGAAAGTGCAGACGCCAGCTCAGCCTAATCCCTCCCAGCTGCTTTGCTTTCCTTTTTTTCCAACAAGCAGCCCCTAAAAGTCATCTCCCTAATCCTGCAAACTGAAATTCAATCTTGTATTTTTTTTTTTTAAATCAAGTTTCAAGCCTGGGGCTTGCAGGGTGGGGAAGAGGAGGAGGGAGGGCTTTGGGGTTGCCTCCTTCTCCTCACCCTGACTGCAGTAAACACAGCCTTGAATTCAAGGAAAAGCTTTAGACTACAATTCACTTGGCTTGAGCCAAACACACAAATCTGATGCCTTTAAAGCCCCTCCAGCAGACGGTAGATAGCTTTGAGATGTTCACTAAATGGCTGTCTGGTTGTTGTCGTTTTGCTGCTGATTGGGGGCCCAAGGAGACCTTGTCTCTGGGTTATTTTTTCTTTCTTTTTTTTTTTTTTCCTTTTTTTTTTGGTGTCTGCTGTTATCAGTGAATTTGGGTTGGGCATTTACCTAATGCAAAGACCAAGACAAACAATTTCTCACAGGGGCTGGTGATTGCAACCGGCAGTGCATGTATGGGCTCTGCTATCTCAGGGAATACCGAGAGGTATTTATGACACCTTCCCAAGGGTTTCCCGACTCTTGCCCTCCACTCCCCCAGTTCCTGCCACATGTGCGGCTTGAAAGGACTCAGGAAACCCTCCTGGGGCATTCCAGTCCTCAGCTCCCTCCATAGCACTTGGAAGCATAACTCCATGCACTTCCAAACTTGCTTTGTTGGTCATTGCCACCTGATGGTTCACCGATCCCAAGTATTTTTGGCAGCAAATGATACTGGTTTGGTTTTGGAGAGTAATTGAGAATAGATAAAATAACAGCAAAATGTTCAAAACCAAATCCTACGGCCCACCATCCTGAAAATTCAAATTCCTTGGTCTGAACTCTTCCAAACTCCAGGCTTCAGAGGTTTTCCCCATTAAGGAATTCTTCCAGACTCAGGGCTTCAGGGGTTTTCCCCCATTCAGCCATGCAGATTGGTCCTATGAGGCTTTTGTTTGAATCCAGGTCAGGGTCCAGAATCTGAGCAGGAAAAAACAAGATGTCTAAGAGTAAGAAGAGGACACTGATTTTACTGGATACAAACTCCCCCACAACAGCTGCAGGCAGGTTTAGATTCACCTGGTCAGGGAAAGATTCTGAGTGCCAAAGGAAAACAGGAAACAAAACTTATAAGAAAGAGTGCAGAGCTGAGGTGGGAGCCTTTGATATGACTTCTCTTACCCTGATAGACATGATGGCAAAATCCCACACCATGAAAATCACACTTCTCACCGACACAGATATGATTATTTTGTCTGTTCCCAACATGCACTTTTCTTCCTTTTTTTGGCATAATGACCTTGATCCCCCCACCATGTCAGAAGCGAACTTCTACTTGCTTGCAACTGATTGTTATTTCTGCCCTGAGATACACGGGCCTACGTGAGATTTACTCAGGCAAATCCATTCTTGCTTTCCGTACCCCTGTACCATTGGTCTGATACAAGGCTGGGTCACTGAGAATGATCAAAGCATGACTGCTGAAGTTATGTGGAGCTGAATTGCCTCCTGTCTAATGAAGGAGAGTGCACTGGGGACCCAGATCAAATGGCCCAATGTGCTGGTTGCTGGATTTTATGGTGTAAACTGATGAACAGTTGAGATAAACATACATAATTAAATGGGTAGAGATACACAAGCACATGAGGGATGGATGGATTAGAATAACTGGCATAATTACATAGACATATACAGGGTCTGTGCAGAGGGTGGATAATTCCATATTAATTCAGAAGATGGGATGGTGGAGGGAAGGCATGTACATGTGACATGGACTAGGTGGCCTAGCCAGGGGTAAGGGTGGTCTTGATGCATGTCAGGAGTAGAAGTGGGATGTGTTGTGTTAGAGCAAGTCCTGCCTGGGTGAGCAGACAGTTTTTCTAGCAGCTGGATGGATGGCTGAGTAGTGGAGCTGGGAATGAGGAGACTGATGGCTGCACAGTGAACCTGTGGGATGAATATGGAGTNAAAGAGAAAAGGGCATGGGATGGACTGCAGTGTACCTGAGCCTGACGGCCATGTTAAAATGAGCAAATAGGTGTCTGTGTATCAGGTATTGGTTTGTTGTATGGGTGTGGAACACATAAATATGGAAGGAAGAAAGCTGAACCGGGTAGGTAAAGTAATTGCTGGATGGCTGGGAAGTTAAGTGGTGTAAATGTAATCTGGATAGATTGAAATATGAAAATGTGGATTATTGCAAGCAGGTATTGTAGGTCTGTAGCTGTAATAGGTAGCAAGGAGATAAGTATAGATAGGGCAGAAAACAGTGGAATGTAGGGAACAAATGGACACATGAACTGATGTCTGTGTCTATTGACATGTTTAGGCATGTAAAGTTATGTTTGGCTACAAAAATTCAAGTGACATGAGCAGCAGTGGTGCCAACATACCTAACACAGGAAAATGGATGTAACAAGGAAAAGGTGATCCACTGGAAATACTGTGAATATTCTGAGGCTAGTTCAGCTGAGTGGAAATTGGATGGATGGGTGGATGAAGAGATGGGTGTATATACTGGCTGAATTATCAGCTGAGTTCATATTAGCTAGAAGTATTGACTAGATAAACCTATAGAGAACAAATTAATACATTAAAGGCCAAAAGAGAAAGAGATTAGATTGAGAGTGGCAAGGTCACATTAGACAGAATATGTGTTGTCTGGGTAAATGGATGGAAATACAGCTGGAAGAATGGAATAAACATGACAATAAAAAGAGCTGATAGGGTGAATGGGGCATTGATTATGGGGAATGTAAATAGAGGGAGGAACAGATAAGAGAAGAACAATAGCAGAATTAACAGATGAGCCATGAATAGAATAATAGATGAGTAGCACCCATAGAGAAGGTATCTGGTGATCAAGACTCCCTGCAAACACACAGAGAGAGAGCTATGACAAAGATGATGTACAAGACAGAGGGGAGTGGAGAAAACATTGGGTCAATGCATGAAAAAAAAGATAAAGTACACAGATATGAGAGGAGTATAATTTTGGGAAAAAGCAAAAAAGCACTTTAGGATGGGTGAGGTAAAATATGGAGTCATGGAGTAAATATAAAATTCATGCAGAATAAAGAGATTATGCTGAAAAGAAACAAGCTTGGAACAATTAGCAAGCTAACAGGTTGGACAAGGTATTGGGTAGATAAAGAGACAGAGGAGTATTCATGAGCTGAGAGTGCTGAGAAATTAGCCTGATGGTATGAATTAGAGGGATGCTTAATGGGAGAGTAAATCCTGGACAGGATGATTGATGAAGAAGGATGTGGGTGCACATACAGATGAGTGGGTACCAGGAAGTTCATAAGAGTGGGTACGAGTGATCAGAGAAATGAATATGGATAGAACAAGGAGGGAGATGAAAATATATAGTTTGGGATGTACTATGGAAATCCAGAGAGATTAATTGAAATTTGCATCAGATTAATTAGGTAGCTATGTAGTCACAGGCGCTACCTTAATGAGTATGTCTAAAAGAAACTGAAAAAATATCGTTAATCGTGGCAGTAGTTGCATTGATGTCTTAGGCATGACAGGCAAAAGCAGAAGAGGTGAATACATTAGTCTTATAAGAAAGGATGAGAGTGATTAGTATATGTGAAATAGATTAGACGTGGGAGACTTGAATGTATGCAAAATAGGCTAAGAGGTCAGGTAAATGAGAAAACACGGGGAAAATGGATTATTAAGTGTTACGAAACTCACCTGTGAACACCTGCAGGGGTGTGTGGGAGAGAAAATTAGATGGACAGAAAGAGAACAGATCTGTTTGCACAAGAAGTAAGGATAGAGAGATTACATGATCAAGGCTGACGTGACTCCCAAATCAATCCTAAAACTAACACTAATTCTAAATTCTGACACAAACACAACTCTTATCTTAATGCTTATTCTAACATGACACTAAGACAAGTCTAAACCAAAAGTATCTGAACACAGCACTAACCCAAACCCCCTAAATCTAAATCACCTGAAACTGCATCCACTACTTAATCCTAACACAAACTGAGATTTCCCACTGACTCTGATACCAGTCCTGTCCCACACATAACCCACGCCTCACCCAAACCCAGCCATAAACCAAATATGAGTGAACCAACCATATTCCAACTCTAAACCAATCTCTACCCAATTCTAACAAATCTTGACCCTAACTCTAAGCAATAAGCCTTAACCCTGTCTCTAACTTAATCTTAACCTTGCATCTTGGAGGAATGGGTAGAAATATGTGATATATTTCTATTAGGCTGATACTAAACTGTGTTAAACCGTAAGAAAGAAGATTAGGTAAATATGTCAGAGATGGAGTTGTCAGGTTTATGTATTCTAAAGTTATATGGTTTTGTTGGCAATGGGGGAGTGGGGTTAGCTAAATGAGTGGATTCAAGGTAGAGATGAACAAATGAAATGTGTCCATCTAGAGGAGTTATAGCAGAGAGCTCAGAGTGTGCATGCAGATAAGAAATTCATAGTAATGATTTCAGATCAGAGATCAGATAGATGAAGATATATAGAACAGATGATGTATGTGGTTACATCACATACCCAGGTAGACTTGAGGTAGACAGGTATTGGTATGGGATAGACAGGTGAGGAATGAGGTGTATGGGGAGAAATGTAAAACAGGTCAATAGACACAGTGGGGGAGCCTTAGAGTGAATAGGTGTCTGTGATGTCAGAGCTTGGTGGTATGTGTGGGTACGACAAATAACGGGGTGGGTCCAGGTCAGGAAAGTAGACAGGACCACGGATTGGCAGTTTCTGACTTCTTCAAGTTATGACCCCTGCAAACGTGACCAGGAGAGGTGCCAGCCCCTGCCTGGTGAGGTTTAGCTCATGGTCTGCGGGTGGGTGGAGGGAGACTTGTGCAGGACATTCCAGCCCCAGGCTCCACTTCTGAACCCACTTGTGGGATGCTCCCCAAAGCTGCTGCCTTCTGCAGAGCAGGGAGGGGAGGCTGCTGCCTGTGTTCCCCAGACCCTGGGAGGGGGAAGCAGGCTGGGCCCCATCTTCTCACCTGCCTTTCCAGGTTTTCTGTCAAAGGTTCAAAACCTGTCCCTGTAAATGTTTAAAGAGTGGGATCTTACTTTGTGAGACTGTAAAATTAAACTTGGGATCTGACTTAAAACAGGGATGGTGAGAGCACAACACTCCAAAATGCTTTCTGCACCTTGCCTAACTTTATGCTTAAATTTAAGCAACTTTAATTTGCTGACTTTAATGGAAGAGTGTGAGGAGCAGGGTGCTGTGGTTACCCATGGATCACAGCCCCACCGCTGTGCAGCCAGTGACAGATCTCCAGCTGGCCTCCCTGAGATCAGGGCTTCACCTCATGCCTAGAAGCAGTTCACTGAGTAATTTCCTTGTGTGCTTAAGTATTTTCCTGAATTAGCTCTTAAAAGAGTGAACCCTCCTTCTAGACTTTCTGGGAAAAAAAGAAAAGAAGGGAGTGGAGGGAGAATGGGAACTTTTGAGGGTGCCCAAATGCCAAGAGGCAGCCTTTGGAAGAGATTTGGGTTCTCACAGTTTCACCCAGGCAGTTAGAGGAGCCTCAGAAGGAGCCAGAGCAGATACCTCTGGTAGACACTGGTACTGGGTGCTTTCAAAGATCCCACTATGTACTTAGCTGTATCTTCAGACATCTAAATCCCTCTAAAAGTCTCACTCTTAGTGTCTAAATCCCAGGTGCCTAACTCACTTCTAGGAAAATCTTACACCAGGACTGATTCACTGAATATTTTTTTTTTTAAATCTGGTCCTTACTCACATAGGGCTTTTGAAAATCCCACTGCTAATCTCCTATACCCAGGCATGTATCACTTTGAAGCCTGTAATATAAATTGCTTTCTGCTTCTGGGGGACAGCAACTACTTGGTCCCTGCTCATACTAGGTCAGATTTTTGTTTTTTGCATATTAACACATAGGTTTTCTGGTTCTTTGCGGGGAGGGGGGAGGTCTGAAGCTGCTCTGCAAGACTTGAATTAGCAACCTGGAGCGAGTGCTGTTTTACATGTTATTCCAGGGAGGAATCGCGGGCTGCTGTGGATTGTAGGGCTGCATCAGCAGAGGTGTCGGGAGGAGCTGATTCTGGGCTCCTCATTTACATCGGTGGGGTTTGCCCCTCGGCACAAACCTTCGCTCAGCCTCACTGATCTCCTGGGAAGATTTGTGAGCAAATTTGCTCGTCTCTAGCAGAGACTGAACACTGTTACCTGCCTTCTGCAAGAACTTACTTGAGTGAAGAAGGGAAAAAAGAAAATCAAATACATATGTTCTTTCATTTTTCTTCTTTTATTTCCTATGAGAATTTTTATTTGTTGGGAAGTTATTTGGTAAATAAATTTTTTGTGCATAGGCTTTCTTCATTAAAGAAATTGGAGTTGGGGATAAACAAATTATTTTTTCCTGTAAAAAACCCCATCATTCCACAGAAGAACAGGCTGGCTGCCATTGAAACATTTTTGATAGAAAATTTGCCTGCAGCCCTACTGCTTAATCAGTTTGGAACAGAGCATAGCCTGTAGCTTGTTAATAAGAGCAGCTTGCCCAAGCAGTTTGCACAATGGTGAGCCACAGAGGAGGCTTGCTGCATAGCTGTGGATTTTATTTTGCAGCTCTGTTAATTAAAACATATTTTACTTTGAAGGAGGTTTTTACTGTTTTCTATGAGGCTGAGCAGAAAACTTGTCTTGGATAGATTAAAGGAAGGATATGAAGTATTTTCGTAGAAGTAAAAACTCAGCTTTGTTTGATGGGCAAACTGAGCAAAAACAATGTGTAGTTTTGTATCTTTGTTTGTTCTTATTCTTTGTAAGTAGGCTGGTTTATAAGTTGGAATATTTTGGCTGTTTTGATAATATCAAACTAAATATTTCACATACAATTTGCCAGGCTGGAACAGAAAAGTCACAAATTCTCGTTTAATTGATGAAGTAATTTTTACTTATACAAGCGTATACTAAAAAATAAGGCCTGAAACTGTGCTGCTGAAGTTAATGACACACCCTTCATAGGTTTCATATAAAACCTGTATTTTTATTATTCCAGTTCCACTGACTTTTGTTGCAAGATCGCAGCAAAATGTTAGGGCATTTCTAAGTGTTATTTTTATTATACAAAACCCCATTAAAATCGGTACTGAAGCATCCCATTAATTTAAATGGGACTTTGCATAGTTTGCCGAGTTCCAGGCCACAGATAAAGAGAAGTATGCAATTTAGAATTAAACTGACCACAGCTTTTTATTAGAAGACATTTAATCTTGAACGGACTGCACAGTCTGAGACATAAAGTATTTGTGAACTTCATCTGGGCTGGTGCAACCGGAGCTTCCACTGCGCAGCAACTGCTGGGTTGGTCTGGGACCCCTCAGGACCATACAGCATTCCCAAGCAAACCCAAGCAAAGCCCTCCCCAGGCAGCTTTGCTTTGGAAATGCTAATAGGTAAGCCAGCACACCCCGAACGAATGGAAAACTTGATTCCGGTGTTTCTCTGGCTCCAAGTATCTGCTTGCCTTGACAAAGGCTGCAATCGGTAGGCAGGAGTCTGAGGGCTCTGTGCAGCACCCGCTGAACGGCAGGGTCCCACCGGAATGGAGCCGCGCTAGATCGAAGTGATGCAGCTTCAGGAATTCCAGCTTGAGCTTCACGCACTGGAAACCACCGGGAGGAATGTGCAGGGCGACGGATGGAAAACCATCGCCTCCGGTGTGTGGAAGCACCCACCAGCCAGACACCGGCACGGGGAGTTCAAAAACCAAAGCGAGAAGGGTGGTGGCGAGCGGTGTTTTACACTGCCGGCCCCGCGCCGCGTGGGGACTGTGGGGACTAATGAACCATGAAGTGACAGCCCTCCTCGGCTGCCCCCAGTGTGGGCACACACCTGGGCATCTCCAAAGGCATATCGCTAAGGAAAGGGTGCTTGGGCAAGGCAGTCCAAAGCCGTGACCCAAACACTGCAAACCCCCAAATAATTCAAACTCTAACCATTGTGGGGGAGACCTAGAAGCTGCTGGAAGTAGGGGATCCGTAAAAGCGCACAGGGAAGGTGAAGGAGCTGCTTTCTGCTCATGTCTCCTTGGAATTTTCCTTTCCCTGAGCCATAAATGTGTCAAGATGCCCAAATGTGCCCCAGCAGCAGCAGATCAGCTTTCCCTGGTACAGGCACAGGGCAGGGGGACACTGGTGGGGGACACCAGCACAGAAGGCTGTGTCCCTGGTTCCCAACTCTTTCTTGCAGACAGTTTCAGGACTCCGACAACAACTGAAACTTGGGGCAGGGTTTGGCAAAACGTGAGCGCCGCTGCTCTGATTTAGGGCTAACAGTGCTACCTCCAGGAACAGGAGAAAACGAACACCTAAAAATCCCGGCTAAAATCCCAGCGGAGGCCTGGCAGATTCCCTCCCGCCTGGAAACTGGGGGGAAATCAGTCCTTGTGCTTCTCTGGTGACACTCCCGTGGCTATAGTGAGGGATGGAGCAGTCGGGGAGACTCAGATCCGCTCTGCTGAGCCCCTGCGTTGGGAACAAAGCCCTTTCCCAGCGCCCCAGCCCCGGGACGGGCGCGGGACCCCCCGGGGCACAGAGAACTGCGATCCTCGGGGAACGGGGCCATCCGCGGCAGCGCAAACAGCGCGTTTGGGCCGGGGAAGGGCCCTGGCGATGGCTATTCCTGCCGCCGGGTCCGGATATTTCATTGATTCGCTCTATCAGTTGGGGCAAAATATTAATAGTAGTCGCAATAGTAAATAAATAGTCATCAAATAATAACTAAATAGTAATGGAATCAGAGGGTTTTGTGCTTGCAAAAACTTAAAGGAGAGGGAAAATAAATCGAACAACCTTTAAAATTCAGGATGTTGGGGAATTTGGAGAAACAAGAGAAAAACGCACCTTGGCGAAACGGGACAAGCGGCTGCGGGAGAAGGAGCAGTGCCAGGGCTCCGACTCACCGGGGGTGCTCCAGGGTGTGGGGATTAACCCTTGGTGGAGGAAAAAAAACCCGACCCACGGCTCGGAGCGTTGAGGTTTGGTGGGATGCAGCAGTGCAGCGGCAAGGAGGGCTGGATCCCCAGCCCCGGCAAGCAGCGGTAACAGTCTGCCATAAAATTAGACTCGGGGAGGGTTTCCACTGCCGGGGCTGACCCGGGGAGCGGGGGCGGGGAACGGGGCTCCTTCTCTGTCGGGACGCTGATGGGGACACGGGGAGACGGCGCAATTACCGGGGGAAGCGGGGAGGGCCTCCCCAAAATGCCACCACGGGGCGAGGGACAGAGAGTTGCTTTTCTTCTTGTTTAGTCGCTCTCTTAAACACAGCCGGAAAAGAACATTAAAGGCATTTCTAGATTTCGTTTCGGTTCAGTTTTTTTTTTTTAAGTTTTCTTTTTTATTCCCATGCTCTTAATTTTGAAAAAAAAAATCACAAAACATAACTTATAAAACAATATATATACTGCATCCTTATCCACAACAGCATAATTGAAACATCCAGCGTAACGTTTACCACAGGTGTGAAATACACTGGGAAAGAAGTACCGTGTGCATTTTATGTCTCTTTGTCATCTACAGGTAATAAGTATCGACAAAAATAAGCAACAAATATGCCTGCAATTAAACTTCATATGCGTTTTGTATGCGTATTAATAAAAAATCATATTTATCATTTCCATGTTTTGTTTGTTGTTTTTTTTCCAACAAGCACTTGTAAAAGTATCTATATTTACATAATAACACCTTAAGATAATAACACCTTAAGAATTTTTTAGGTTCCTTGTTTTTCCTTCACATTTAGAAAAGCAAGGAACGCTTTCAGCTTTGCTAAGAAGCTTTCCGGACGCCGAGGCTCGTTGTTTCTCTAGCAGACATGCAGTATCTGAAATCACTTCATAACAGATCATTTTTCGTCTTTTTTTTCGAGACTTTCTAAATGGAGGTTGGTTTTCAGTTTTACTTTTCAAAGAGAAAAAACACCCCCTGCATTTAAATAAAGATGAATGATAATTTCATTATCAGGATAAGACTTTGGATGGGGAAAAAGGCGAACAATTTTCGCATTGCTGAAGGGTTTCTGTGCTCTCTCACAACCCGGGATACTGCAGTCTTTTGGAAAGGATGAAGAGGTAGGAACCTTGAGCTGCTTAGTATCAGGAATGACTGGATTATAGCTTCCAACTAAAGAAAAAACATCAAGAATCATGCATTTTAAAAACAGTTTATTCAACGGCCAAGGACAATGATCCGGCACAATGCAACGGTAGATATAAATATAACCATATATAAGTGGTTGACCCTTGTCATTATTATTTTAATAGTTTTATACCTAATATTTTAACCATTTTACCCCCGCAGATTCTATTCTGCGTTTTGGTTTTTTTTTTTTTCCTCCCCTCTTACCCCAACCTTTTCTTTTTTTTCCGAGTGTGATTCTGTTTCTCAGTGGTAAACATTAACCAAACTCTTCCCGTGCGACAAGCGGCCAAGAACCGTCCCACCAGCTCTTACCACCGAGCGTCCCCTCCTGCCGCCCTCCCCGTGGGGCAGCGGCCGCCTTACCGACTCCTGTGCAAGTTCAAGTAAACACATACAACCCGCATAATCCAGAGAAAAAAATTGCAACTCATCCATGTACCAGATTTCGATGTCTCTTGCAAAAGTTTTCTGGTCCGTTTACGGTTTTAGATGGTGTTAATTTTTTTTATTATTATTTTTTAAAAAATATTTGTAAAGCGCTGTTTTGTTGGTTTCATCATTGGTTTGCTTTTTTTTTCCTAGACAGTCGAAGTCTGCGGAATTTTGGGGGCTTTTTTTTTTTGGGGGGGGGGGGGGGCTTTTTTTTTTTGGGGGGGGGGGGGGGCTTTTTTTTTTTGGGGGGGGGGGGGTGCTTTATTTTTTTTTTCCTCCCTCACTCGCTTGAGTTTTGTTTTTAGTCATCATCGGGTTTAATTTTTTTTTCTTTTCCGTTAAACGTCACTTTGCTTCTGCTTTGCTTTGACGGCGGTGCTTTGTCGGAGGTGGTTTGTGTCAAGTCCGTCAACTGTTGTACTGACAGGCGTTTAGACTAGAGCCGGGGCTTTGCAAACTGCTGTAGCCGAAACTGGAGTGCTGCTTTGATTTCAGTCTGAGGCTGGCTAAGCTGGAGTTGCAAGTGTCCCGGTAGACGCTGTAGGGCGAGCCCGGTGGCCCGTAGGGACAGGCCGGCGAGGACATGGCCGAGTTGAGCGAGGAGCCGCTGATGTTGTTGATGTTGTTGAGGCCGGAGTTGGCCATGCCCGGCACGGCCGAGTGGCCCATACTGGAGGGCATGTTCATGGAAGGGATGCTGCTGGGCGCCGAGAACATGGACTGCGAGGAGAGGGGGCTCATGGAGTTAAAGAACGTGAAGCTCTTGGTGGAGAGCGGCGCCGGGGTGAGACTTTTGGTGGCCCAGTTGTTGTAGGGGTAGCCGGCGTACATGTCGTCGTAGGGCTGCATCAGCCCGCTGAACTGGGGCACGTAGCCGTTCTTGCACAGGTCCATCTGCTGGTTCCGCTCCCGCTTTCTCCACTTGGCTCGGCGGTTCTTGAACCAAACCTGCGTGGGGAGGGGGGAGCGACACGTCTCGGTGAATGCGGGGCCACGGCAGCTCCCCCACCCCGCCGGCGGTGCGCAGATGCGCGCAGGGGAGCGCAGGTACNGGGTGCTTGCGCGGGTGTCCGCGTCCCCTCGGTCCCCCGCCCCCCCGCCGCCCCTTTCCCAGAGCCAGGCGGGGGGCAAAGAGACGGCCCGCTCTGATTAGGGCCGGCTCGCCCCGGCTCTGCCGCGTTTCCGAACGCTAATGCTGTGTAATAAAAGTCCCCTGTTACAGATCATAAAAAAAGGGATTGGATTAGTATGTTTAGGTTTAAAAAAAAGAAAAAAAAAATCAATCCCCGCATCGCCCTCGGATAGATGCAGCCTCTGCCTTTATATCTAATGAGAATTTACAGCCCTAACTAGGAAACAGAGAAGCGGGGCCACTCCTGGTGTTTGATGTAAAAACCGGATCCAATCTCACTATTTTTATTTATATATGTATACACACACACATATATATATATATATATATATTTACAACTCGGAAAGCATTTGTGCCCCCCGTGATGGAAGCCGGGCAGCTCCAAAAATCTTCAAAAACTGGTTAAAAGTCAGCATCGTTCTGCCTGCCGCCTGCACCCAGCCTTGCAGCATCCTCCCCACCGCACCCCGGCTTTCTTCCACCGAGCCGGGGCCCACGAGCTCCCTGCGGACACCGAGGCCCCCGCTCCGCGTAGGCTGCGCTCCCTCTGGAGCTGGGGCGGGGGCGGGGGACGGCTCTTGGGGCCTCCCCTCCCGGGGCAGAAATGGCACAACTATTATTAAATACCGGGCTCAAAGATGGAAACTCCGTGGGGGAACGGATGGCGGAGTCTATTTTAAAAAATAACAATAATAAAAAGAATCCTGTATAAATAGGAAACGAAAGCCAACATGTTCAAAACCTGTAATATACTCCTCGGAAGGTGCTTCCAGACAGGAATTTCCTGAAAATGAGGGTAATAGTTTTAATTATGGCTCCTAGACATTTTAAAGGAAGGCCCTCATAGCAAATTAAGGTTAGATTTGCAATCTGCAATCTCAGAACATCAAACCCAAACATTTCCACTCAGAGGGAGAACGAAATTATGTTAATTGCAACTCATATTTTAATTTTATTTGCTCCTTGAAATACTCAACCAGTATTAATGCTCAGGCTTTGTTTTGTTTTAAACTCAATTAAGACAATGCTTTCAGACGCATTTGTTTCAGATGGGTGTTTACCCTTTAAATGTTTAAAGCAGAATCTCTGTAATCCGATTTGGTCACTCAAGGTTTAATTGCCGAGTTAAAAACAACAACAAAAAAAAAACGAAAAGAAAAAATGGATTTTCCGGGCGGTGGGGCTTCGCTCCGCAGTTCCCGTTTCCCCCCGTACTTAGCCCACGGTCCCGTGGTGTGCGACCACTGCCGAAACCGCGCGGGGAAATGTCCCGGGTGGAAAAAAGCACGGGGAGGTGGACAAACCGAGACACAGTGATAGATCGGTAGAGACCGAGCCGCTTCGGCCCGATCGTTCTCGGCCAGGATCTTTGACTCAAAAATCTCTCTAAGGAACTGCCGAAATGTGTATATATACGGATATATATATACATACACACACACACACATATCTATATCTATATCTATATATATAGATAGATATTTCTCACCGTGTGCACCAACATTACCGAACCTCGAGTCTGGCTAAGAGGGACATATATCTATACATATACGTATGTACACCATATGTATATATATACACCATAAATATATATGGTGGCATAGGCTCCGAGGCGTGTAAAAATCGAGCGCCTTCGCGGTACAAGGTTGTGTCTTCAGCGCGTATTGACTTTGCGACCGCTCCCCAGCCCCTGCCCTTCGCTTTCGGCCTCCGCAAACAGCCCGCGGCCTTGCGAGATGCGCGGCCGGGAGGGCCGGTACCGAGAGGCGCACGGTGCGGATTGGATCTCGCGATCCCGCTGCCGCAATAGCGTGGGGCAGTGGTTTGTTGGGAGATGGTCGTTGCGATTACTGGGAATAGCCAGAGCAAAGGAAAGATGGGATGGGAGCTTGCTGCATCCCCGGGTCGCGTTTCCACCGTTCCAGAGGGTTCTTCCCCCCACAGTCAGACCCTTCCCCACCCCGGCCTTTTGCTGCTCCCTGCGCCGCTCGCCGCCCACTTTTCGAACCGGTCCCTAGTGCGGGGCCGACGGTCGCGACCCGCTCCGGGCGGCATCTCTCCGTGGCCGAGAGCTGAATTTCTCCTCTCCAGCTTGGATCCCAATTTTGGTCATTAAAATCCAGCCCAGAGCAAACCGTCGCAGCGCTCCCAGAAGGGGCGGCTTCCCCGAGCCCCCCACGCTCCGGCGGCCCCAGAGCAAAGTTCGCTCCCGGCGGGACAGCAGCCCCTCTTACCCGGACTCGGGGCTCGGTGAGGTTGGTCCAGACGGCGATCTCCTCCCGCATGCTCATGTCGGGGTAGCGGTTCCGCTGGAAGGTGGCCTCCAGCTCCTGCAGCTGCTGGCTGGTGAAGTGGGTCCGCTGCCGCCGCTGCTTCTTCTTCTTCGCCGGGTCGTCGGCGGCCCCGTCCTCGTTTTTCTGCTCGCCGCTACGCTCTTTTTCTGCGAGGGGATCGGGTTGGGGATGGTTGGTTTATCTGTTTTCCCTTTTGTTGTTTTTTTTTTTTTTTTTTTTTTTTTTTTTTTTTTTTTTTGTTTTGTTTTTTTTTTTTTTTTCTTTGTGTTTTTTTGCTTTAGTTTTTTTCCCAATACAGGCACACAAAGGCAGGCACCCCCGCCCCGCACCCAGCGCTGCCCATCCCACCGGAGGCACGCGTGGGGACACCCACTCGTGTCCCGCTGGGCCCTGCACCCAGTGAGCACCCCGCAGCCCAGCCGGGCCTTTCCCGGGGTGGCTGGGGAAGGAGCACGGAGCCCTGCGGGCCCCGGGCACCCAGGGACACAGCAGGAGGGACCCCCAGAGTGGCTCGGAGTGGGCCCGAGGGCTGAGTGCATTCATGAGGAGCGGGGTCCCTGCATCACCAGCCGCTCGGCCTTTCTACGGCACCTTCTCGCTCCCTCCAAACCAAGGCGTGATCTTTGCTCCATTGTCTTTGTTGTGCTCGGCCGCGACAGGAAACTTTGGAAGGGCAGGAGTGGAAAACCTAGGAGCAATTAATTGCAAAAGGCCCCTCTCTGCTCCCCCACTTCATTCTCTTTTCCTAAATATTTTATTCTTCATCTTTTAGGATTCTGGTGTTTATTTTAACACAGGGCTGAGCAAAGCCCTCCGCAAAAATCATATCGAAAGTAGGAAAGAAAAAAAAAAACCACCCGGGAAGGTTTTCTCGGCCGGGATTTGCGCGGGCTGGGAGCAGGAATCCAACACTGGCCCTGCGAACCCCCTCTCCCCTTTCGTGACGGGCTCACTGGCTCTCCGAGCCCGGGTTTCGGCCCGGTTCGTCCCGGCTGAAGCGCTCGGAATGGGACTGAAGGGCCTGAACCAAAGGGCTCCCGGGCCCCGGCGGCGCGGGGAAGGTGCAGCCGGGCCGTGCGGGGCCGGGGGCCGCGGCCAACCCCCGGCCTCAGTCCTGCCACTGCAGAAGGGAAAAACCGCCGCGAGTTTTCCCTTTCAGAGTTTTTTTCCCCCCCTCCTTTTAAGAGTTTTTTGTTTGTTTGTTTGTTTGCTTGTTTTTTACCCCCTTTCAGAGGGTTTTCTCCCGCCGCCGGCGGGCCCAGGGGCATTTCTACAGCTCCGACCTCTGCGAGGTAAGTGGCAGTCTAAAAATAATCGCGTGCTGAATCCAGAGCCCAGGAGGACTCGTCCTTGCAAAGTCACCCTTGAATCGCACCTCGCTGGGAACCCTCCATAGGGAAAGGGGTGAGGGTGCGAGCGAACCTCAGCTGCTCAGCGGAGCCCCAAAAGGGGCCCATGACTCTGCGGGGTTTGCAGCGCAACCAAGGCCTCTCAGCACAGACCCCATCGCCCCAGGCCCCCTGGTCCCCAGACCAGCCGAGCCGCATGACCTGGCGGCGGCAGCGAAACAGAAACAAAAATAACCTCCGCCAAAACAAATTCTCCCGCTTTCGGCTGGGAAGAGCTCGGATAAACCAGGCCGAGAGGGAGCGGGGGGCGATCGGGAAGCAGCAGTGGTCCCGATGGGCTCCGGCCGCGGCCCCTCGCCCAGCGCTGACTTTAACCCTCCCAGTCTTCTCCAAAAATCCGGCCTCAGTGCAGGACTGTGACACAATTCCAAATCATAAGGCAAGGCATCCTTAATCGGCTTTTGTAACTTTTTCTTTTCCCCATTAAAAAAAAATTAAAATCTGAAGTCATTTTGCAGCTTCTCGGAGAAGAAAAGCAGGCAGTTTCCTCAGCCCTCCTGCAGCACTGAGGGGTCACACACAGGGGTAGGGCAAAATGGAGCAAATCTCCCTCTCTAATCTCCAATAATCCCCTCTAATCTCAGAGTCCCTTCCAGACGCCGGTCCCTAACTTTGTTTGTGAATCAGGCCGGGAGGCACAACCCAAACCCTCTTTATCACCGAGTGGCATTTCAGGACCGACTCTTAGCACAGCCTCTCTAGGTTATGAGACCTGCTAAGACTCCAAAGAGCAACAACATCTATTAGAAAAATAAAATTATATAAAACATAAACTCCCTCTGAAACGATCTTGCTGGAGAAGGAATATCACGCTCCTTCCTGGAGCTTTTGTTCCTTTCTTCTACCTTTCCCTCGTCATGCTAAAAATGTTTTTGTTTTAATTAAATGCAATCTGAGAGAGCACAGCGTTCCCTGCAGCCCTCGCACACGGTGGTCAGGGCATGGGGATCTTTCCCTTTTCCTGCGGGGAAAGCGCTCAGCCCCCACGCAAAACCTCTCCGCGGCCGCGCACATCCCCTCCGCAGCGGCCCGCGCTGCCTGCCTTGGCCCCACGCTGCCTCTCTGGCTCTGCCTGCCCTTTCTTTTTAAAAGTTTTTTTTTCGCTGACAGAGAGATCTTTTTCCATCTCTGCACCACCCGAGCTGGAAAATAAACCCGGGCAAAAGCTGACATTATTTCAGAAACATCCGGCAAAACCGCACTCCCCGAAGAGCCCCCCCCCCTTCCTCCCGACCCCGTCAATTAATAATTGCAGTTTTTTATTTAAAAATAAATAAAATAAATAAGAGAAAGCAGCTCCTGGGATGGGACCACGGAGCCATGTGTCCTCCCGGCGGGCTGTCAGCGCCGGGCACGGGGGGGGAGGCAGCTCCAGGAGGGCCCCTGCCCCCTGCTCCGATTCCCGGGGCTCGGTGGGGATGGAGCCGCCGCGATCGCCGGCAGGCTCTTGCTCACTCTTGTCCCTCCATCGGCTCCGGTTGAGCGGGGGGTGCAGGCACAGTACCCCCGGCCGCCCCGCGGAGGGAAGGAGCGGTGGGGAGGGGGAGGCAACGCGGGGGGAGCGGGCCGAGGCCGCGGGGGGCGCGGAGAGGGGGAGGGTTACCTGGCACCTCCGTGTCGGAGGATTCACTGGCTGAGTTGTCGATCGGGTCTCTGGGTTCCGACGATCTTTGCAAATGGAAGCTGGAAGCCATGTCATGGGAGGGTTGGGGTCTCAAGCTCTCAGGCAGTCTCTCCAAATTCATTCCACCTTTAAAGGAATCCATGGCAGGGGCGCCGGGCTGCCTGGGGGAGTTTGCAGGGGTTTATTCCACACAGAAAGGAACAAGGAGCTTTTTTTTTTTTTTTTTTTTTAAAAAAAAAAATCAAAAAAAAACAAAAA